>OX359275.1:23687804-24037804 GCA_947179155.2 Hedera helix | reverse complement strand
TTTGATAGTTCATATTATACGGGTTATCATACACTTTGAAATTCATATGTGGTAATTACTAATTTATTTATAAATATATAGGTTGATCAACCTCATTTAAATCAATATCCAGTCACGTGTTAAGGTAAGGAATATTAATCTTTTTACACTCTTAAATTTATTACGGTAAGGAATATCATCTTCTTTCATATTCTATTATTTAAACTTACCACGGTAAGGGATTAGCATTCTTTGATCCTCGAAAATAATATCGTTTCTTTCTTGTGTCATTTATTTCCATGTATTAAATTGTAGGAATAACCTTACGGCGCGGATTACCGCCTGTTGGTGAATAACCTTTTGTATTCATTCTTTATTAATCTCTGAGAATAACCTTACGGCGCGGATTATCGCATGTTTGGTGAATAACTCTTCATATTCAAATTGATGGGAATAACCTTACGGCGCGGATTACCGCATGTTGGTGAATAACCCTTTTTATTTGTCTCGTGTGGAAATAATTTGTCTACACGAATTATCACATGATACTTTTATTCCATATTCGTAAGTGATATCATTTTCCTTTATACTCATAAGGGATACCATCTTTTTCATCTTCCATTATTCAAACTTACTATGGTAAGGGATATTAATTTCCTTCACCTTTTGTTAATCAAACCTGCTACGGTAAGGGATATTATTTTCTTTCATACACCTAAATCGAAACTTATTATGGAACTATTGCTTCTATAATTCCTGAAAATATTATATGTTCCATAATAGTTGAATTTCATTATTTCAACTGAACCTTCCTATTTTCTGAACATTTCTAATGAACTGAAATCGTTATTCTGAACTGTGGATCTTGAATATCATTTTTAAATTTCACTCCATATCATGTTGGCAATTTGGACATTATTTGAATCTGCACAAAGTAAACTTCCGATACTTATTGTTTATCCTATTCTTCTGTTCATTATTTGTATCACTGTTATTTATATTAATCATCAAGAATCAAGCTGTTGTGAATATCTGTGGTCGGGGGCACAGATGTGATATAATTGTTGAACAGATGATAGGTTAAAGGCGATATACTAGGTTAAAGGCGATACATCTGTTCAGTGTCTTTTATGGCACGTGGTGAATGTTCTCTTTGGCCCGTAGTGCATAGATGAACTGTTGTTTGGTATGATTATGACCAAAGGCTGAATCTGGTATAATCATGACCGTTGGTGTTATACTGAATATCTTTGGTCCCGTAGTGCAAAGATGAACTGTTGATCTGCATGATTATGACCAGGAACTGTGAAGTTGTATTATCTTGACTAATGGTATTTCAGATGATAAAAGTTGATGATATTTTTACAAAAAAGAGAAGCGAGTGGACGTTATAGTTTGCATTATTCTTCTAATAGATTGCTCATTCCGCTGCTATTATTGATCTGAACATTGTTTAAGAATTTAACTGCAGTTTTTGATATAAACTTGTAGTCTATTGTATTCTATCAAGAACTCAACTGTTGAAGGCTAATGATAATTTATTCGTCATTATCTTAGTCATGATATTTCTTACTGGGCTATTTGAGCTCACCCTTTCTTTTGTTCCATTAATTTTCAACAGGAGATGAAAACGTAATGGGGTCTAGCCGGGGAATGGAGTGAGAGTCCGAGGAATAACTATCATAGTCTTCACGTGTTGTAAAATAGTGTGGCAATAATAGTGAAGACTTAGTTGTGTATTATTATACACTGTATTGTTGTACGTTGTGCTTTGTTGTAATAATTTTGTTATAGACTTTTGACGACTCAAGTTTGGGCTGTGTGGGCCTAGATTTGGGGGCGTCACAGTTAATTATGTTAATTATATTAGTTATGAGTTAAAGTTATATAAAAAAAACTAGAAAGTTTGTCTAGAATGACAATATTAAGAAGTTAATTGATTAAGTAATTAACTTAATTATTAAGTTGTGGTATAGAGTTCAAGTAATTTAATTACTACTAGTGGACTAGCCCAAAAGGATTATAGATGTTAGCCCAATATGAAAATATTGGTATGAAGTGTGTAATTAAATAATAAGCCCAAATGTTATGTTGATTAATAGTCCAAGAAGTAATTAATATAAGTCCAATTAAATTATGTTGACATGTATTGTATATAATGTGGTGGTAGTCCAATTAAATTAATTACCTAGCTCAAGTTATAAAGATGTGTGAGTTGTGTTGGATAGCCCAAATAATTAAATAAGGGAGCTCAATGCAAAATAAACTAGTAGCCCAAATATTGAGTCCAAATTTAAAAGTCAAATGTTGGTCAATATGTTGGGAGAATAAATTCAAGTATTGTTAAGTGTAGAGAATTAACTAATGTAGGGTTAATTGAATAACCCTAGTTGGTAGACAAGATAGAGTATTAACCAAACATTGGTTAATTGCTAGGTGAATGAATGTGATAATGAGAATTAACTATGGATGAGTTAATTGAGTAACCATAAGTAGTAAATAAATTAATGATTTAACTATGCATGGGTTAGTTGTAGGAAGAATATTATAAATACAATTATGTATGTATAAAATTCACCAAGGTAGAATTGGTAGATAACCATGGGTTGCATGTTGTAGAGAATTAACCATACCTTGGTTAATGGTTAGTAGAAATTGCAAGTATTATATATATATATATATATATATATATATATATAATAAAAATAAAGAAAAAATGGTGGAGTGTTGACCAAACATGGGGTCCCACTTGGAGATTGAGTAAAAATGTATGTTGCTTGTATTCAATTTAAATTGGTCAATTCAAGCTATGATGTAATTTAAATAAAAGGTTATTGGTGAATATGTAGAGATATATATGTTGTAAGTATATGAATTGGTAGAGAGTTAACCAATGTTAGTTAAATGAATTAACCAAGGGGTGGTTCACCAACCCTAGTCAATGAAGATAGTCAATTCTTATGAATTTATGTTGTAGAAGACTACCATTGTTGGGTTATTTGTTAACCCTAAGTGGTAATAAAAATAAAATATTAACCAATGCTAGAGTTAAATGTTAGTAATTATATAAATATATTGAATATATATGCACAATTGATTGTAGAGAATTAACCCTACTTGGGTTATTTGGTGAAAGATGTGTGTATGTTTAATTGATGAGTTTAGACCATGGTTGGGTGAGTGAACCAACCTAGGTCATTTTTGTAATAACCCAAATATTTAACAATATTTCTTTTAATGAAAATATTGAGGAGATTAATATAGGTGGTAAAAAAAAAAAAAAAAAAAAAAAATTAAAACCTAGTTCTATGAGAAGGGTGAAAATAGATGGATAAATTTATTTTTTTCCTATGTGTTAGTAAGAACCTGGGAGGTCTAAGTGTTGTAGAACCCTGCAAATTTTCTCTTGGAGCAGAGATGCCTTAGAGAGGCGAGTAAATCAATCATTAACTCAGGATGCGATTAGTGACTCGATAGATAAGAGAATTATAATAAAGATAATTCGTTAGGGTAAAACAAGGTAATATGATACCTTTGAAAATTCGATGAATTATTTGATGGATAAGATAAGCTAGGTTGTTGCGGTAATTCGATTTAAGCCAACCTAGTTGAAATGAACCTAAAAATTTAATAATGTTATAAATAAAATTTTAAATTTTAAATTTTAAATTAGTGAATTAATGAAGGGTGATCATTTCAAACCCTAGGAAAGGGTATTATGAATATTTAAATATTCGATGATTTATTTTAAGGTTGTTCGATCAAAGGGGTTATTAAACTAACGAACAAACTTAGGAAATTAATACCGAACGAGTGGTATGTTGAGAAACCCAAATTAGGATTCAATTAGGCTAATTAGGGCAAGTCTAATTGGGTTATGTAAATTAATTAATATAATTATTAATTAATAATAACTATGTGAAATATTAATAATATTAATTAATAGTCCAACTAGTAGTTAAATACTAGTAGGCTAGCTCATATATTATTTTTAAACAAGTCCACTTAATTAATTAAGTATGAATTTGTATGTTGGTTGTATTAATTTAATTAGGTAAGCCCAATGATTTATTTAAATTGGGAGACTAATAAATTAATGTTTAAGCCCAATGTTGGTAAATTAATTTGGTGTTATAGTAGCCCAACTAAGATGAATAGTAAGCCCAAACAATTAAATTGAAAGCCCATTTTTTTGATCCAAATTAAAAGCTTCTAGAAGGATTTTTATTTTGCAAGTTAATTAATAAAAATAAATCAAAAATTGGGGCAATGTTGAGAAAAAGTGTGGAATACTCAACCTCTTTTGGCTAGAATTTGTAGAATGCTTGAAGTCCAATTTATATGCTTACAAGGTGTGTATGTATAGGTTGGCTCCACTATAAATAAATCACTTGGTTCATTGGCTAAGAGTTTAAAAAAATTGCAAGAGAGAGCTTTTATATTGGTGCTAGTGAGTTGGAGTGAGTTCCAAGTGAGTTGAGTAAAATAGTGAATAAACTAATGAGTTAACTCAACCGAGTCGAGCCGAGTCAAGCCAACTCAACCCATTCTTAACCAAGAGAAGAGCTTAGTGGTTCATCTACTATTTTGGAAGGAAGAGAAAGCAAGCACACAAAACAAAAAGGTTAGAAAATCCTAAAAAACCTTAGTTATGCTTGTTATGTGATTAAAATAAGAAATAAATTGTAAAAATGCCATCTTTATGTTCTTTAAGTCTAGATCCATGCTAGATATGTTAAACAAGTTTTTCATGGATTTTTGGTATGGATCCATAAGCATTGATGTGGAAAAACTTAGCAAAAATTGTAAAATGATGTTTACCGGAAAACTAAAAATCGAGTAGCCTCATTCCCGGATTTACTGTTCACGAGCCGTAAGTCGGATTTTTGATCCGTCAATTTTATTGGATAGATCTTGAAGTTGTGTAAATTTTAAAACTTGAATGACTAAAATCCGAGTTAAAATGAATTAGTTATGATTTTTCTAGCAAAACACTCCACTGTCGGAAGTTTTACATGAACAGTCCGGTTTCAGGCTGATTTCGGAGGTCAAATCGTGTCCAAAAAATGAATCCGATAATGGAAAATTGTAGTTCGAGAAGATACGAACGCAACGATATAAAGTAGAGCACCATCGGAGTTATAGAACTTAAGTTATTAAGGTTTTTGTAAGGGACCCCAAAACTGGACAGAATTAAAACCTACTGCCGGTTTTTTTCCGGTGAACCGGCCGGAGCATTCCGGCGGCCGGTTCACCCATTTTCCGGCCGGTTCCGGAGATGGTCAAAACTAGAAAGTTGCTTGGAATTACGTGTACTATTTTCTGGAATTTAATGGTATTTTTATAATGTCAGTAGATATTTTTCATAATTATTTAATAATAAAAGCTTACTAAATGTATGAAAAATAATAAAAAGTATTTTTAAAAGTTGGAAAAATATGAAAAAATAACCTACTGATTATTTGAAGTGTTATATGTATGGAGATGGTATTATTTCCGAAAATTGATATTTTTCATATTATTTATGGTGTAAATGTACACTAATTTGTGACTACCTAGCTAATAATTCAAGAAAATTATAAATAAATTGTTATTAAATATTAAATATGTTCTTTAGGTATTTAATAACAATATCAACTTGTGTGGAGAAAATAAATTAATTATTTATTATTTAATTAGGTATTAAATAGTAAATAAAGGAAAGTAAATAGCTAATTATTCTTTAATTAATATTAAATAATAATTAGAGTAAGATAAAGATTTTAAACTTTAATTATTTATTATTTAATAAGATTAAATAATAAATAAAGAGAGTTAGGTAATTATTATTTAAAATTAAATAATAATTACAGTTAAGTAAAGTTGATAACATAATTATTTATTATTTTATTTAATTAAGAGTAAATAATAAATAAAGATAATTAATTAATTATTATTTAATTAACATTAAATAATAATTAAAGAGGGTTAATTGCTTTCTATATTAAATAGTAATCAAAGGATGTTAGAGTTAATAGTATAATTGTTTATTATTTAATTAATATTAAATAATGAGTACGGATAATTAATTAATTAATTATTATTTAATTCATATTAAATAATAATTAAATGGTAATTAAGTGAAATAAATTATTACTTAATCGGGAGAAGATTATTAAGTAATTAAAATATATTGATAATATTAATGATTAACTATTAAATGATAATAGTTAAGAATTAAATCATTACTCAATAATTAATAATGATATGTAATTAATTTAAAATATTATCATGGAATTAATAATATTGTTTAACAAGTAATTAACTATTGAATAATAATAGTTAAGGGTTGAATCATTATTAAATAATTACTAATGATACGTGAGGATTTCAAATATTATTAAATGGTTAATAATATTGATGAACAATTAAATTATTATTAAAATGATTAATAATAATGAGAAGTCAAATAAAATATTATTAAAGGGTAATAATACTAACAAGCAATTAAATTATTATTAAAAGAGTAATAATAATGATTAAGGTAAACTATTATTAAAAAGAAATTAATAATAGTAATGATTATTTAAAGTGTTATTTAACAATTAAATAACATTATAAGTTATTACTAATTAATAGTAAGAGTTTAAAATATTAACCAATGCAGTTAATATTATGATAAATCATCGAGTTAAATGATGTGATTAAGTTAAACCAAGGGTATGGTCCATTAGTGACTAATTAGTTGTTCGACCTAAACAGAAATAAGGTCCAGACATTAACGCAGTGACATTAATAAATATCAGAACTGCATAGTTTATACAAAAGATTTACGGTGTTGAATATGAAACACTGAGTCAAGTTAACGAGAGACTAAAATATGAAATTAACCTTATTAAATAAAGGGGACGATAAGAAGAAATAAATATCGTTAAAATAAGATTTAGTATTGAGTCAAACTTTGACTGATATTGTGCACCGTTGATCTCACATACCGTGTAGGTGGTGCAAGGAACATGAAAGATTAGCGTAAGCTGGTTATGCAAGTCTAGACAAGTTTTTCAGAACGTGTTGCATTATGTGTCTGATTTTAAAATACTACAAAATCATTATATGTGCATAAATTATTATGTGTAATAATGTGGTAAGGTGCTTTTATGATAAAAGTTGAAATAAACTATTGATATGCACTAGATGATTAAGTTGATTGCTCTATATATATTGAACTGTATGAAATTGTAAATGACATGCATGAATAGCATGAATCATAGAGTAAATGCAAAGCATGATAGACATGAGATATGTAGTCATTGTAAAGCATGAGATGCATGAAGCATGATGAAATATGTTTATGTGTTATGTGAAACTGTTAGACTTGCTGAGCCGTCGTGCTCACCCTTGCTTAAAACAAAACATTACAGAGTAGCTTGAGGAAGCCGATTACTCCGGTAGAGGTAAAGATGAAGATTGACTAACGAGTCATCAAGATTGAAGCATAGGTGCTTTTGTAGTAAAACCTTGCGGTAGACTAATTCATTCACTTGTGTAAGTAGATATGAAGAGTTTATGTTTTGTTGTGCTATAGATTAGCAAACTTAAATTGTTAAGAGAACATTTACAGATTATTTGAATATCATTTTTCAGACGTTGTCCTGTATGAATAAGGATAATAGGATGGTGTGATTGAGTCATTATACATATGATCTCAAATTGATTGTAATAGAATGTCGTATCATGTATAATATGAAGACATACTAGGAATATATAAAGATTGCGATTCTGGAATAGAAAGAGATGTTATATAATTGTAAATAAATGATTATTTAGCAATTATAATATTGTTGTAATTCATGAACAATAAGGAAAAGTAGTACTAGTGTTGAACCGGATCCGAGGTTAAAGGAACCCGGATTTGGGGTCGTCACAATTTTAATGTAGAGAATTAACCACATTGTGGTTAGTTGTTGTGAGATATATAAATAAGATGAACCCTAACTAAGGTTGAGTTTTAAGTGACCAAGGTTAAGTGTAGTACTTTAACCATAGGTCTTATGAGAGTTAACCACATGTGGGTTAAGTGTTGGGTGAATTGCTCACCAACTACCCAACCACCCTAGTCAATCAAACTTGTCATTCATGGTGGTCAATCACTTGGTCAATCACCAAGTCCATCAAGTAGTCATTCACTAAAATAGTAAGCATGGATTAACCCTTTAATTCATCTATGTTAGTTGATTAGTAGATGATAAGTGAGGTTAGTTGAGTCCTATAAATAGAACTCATTACCAAAGCTTGGAAAAGTTTGGTCATTTGTTCATTTCACCAAGTTATAGAGAGAGAAGTATTTTAGATAAAAGAGAGAGCATTCTAGAGATAAGGGAGAGCATTGTTGGAGATTGCTAGAGGATGATCAAGGTGGAGTCACAAGCCAAGATCATAGTTAAGTGATGAAGAACATCCAAGATCAAGAGGTTCAAAAGTGATCTAACCTTTACCTATTTCATCTTTATAGTCTATATAAGTTTTAATCGGTCAAAATATATTTTTTAACCGATCAAAAATTATTTTGATGCTCTAGAAGTCTAAAACTATGATATATAGGTATATTCATAGTTTGATATAGTTAATACATGTATTTGTATAGGTGGTATGCAAAGAATTAGAAGAAAGATGCATATAGAGATTTACCAGTAAAAACCTTAGTTAAATAACTAGGTTGATGATTATGAGTTGAGATGTGTGTGTCATATTTATGATCTAAGAGTCTTGAAAGATAGGTTTATGTATTGTGATGATAACCTAACTTGAACGATTGAAAATTTTGAAGAAATAAGCAAGTTATGGCTTTTACCGCAAAATATGGCGTTTTGAAACCCTAAGCGGTTCGATCTTAAATTTCTTATCAAAACGTTTTCAAAAATGTGATTTAATCATAAAATATTATAAAAAAAGAAGTTATGAAGACAACAACACTAAGTTGGTGTCATTTGGAGGTGTAGAGTTTA
This sequence comes from Hedera helix, assembly GCA_947179155.2. NCBI lineage: Eukaryota > Viridiplantae > Streptophyta > Magnoliopsida > Apiales > Araliaceae > Hedera > Hedera helix. The sequence goes on along the minus strand of OX359275.1, from coordinate 24,028,841 downwards.
TTTTATTCAAGTTTGAATATTTAAAACCAAGAATTTGTGATTTTAGTTTTCACTCTGTCCTTGTGAGCCATTTTTAGTCCAGTTCTGTTAGGAATTTGGATTTGGGATCTAAAGAGAAATTGTAGATTATGAAATTCTAATGAATTTAGACTCAAAAATCACCTCAAAATATTTTCGTATGACAAAGTTATGACCAAACTAGTAAGAGAGGTTTCGACAGCCAAACTCCGGCGTCTAGACGCCCAAGTGTACGCCTGGTCTTCTGCCTATGGGCGTAGATACGCCCCAGAAAGGCCTTGGGACGGCGTCTAGACTCCCATGCTTGAAAAAAAATAAAAATAAATTATTATATTATTATTTTAACCAATAAATGTATTTTTAATTATAAATAATGGATTTAATAATTAAAAGAGGATAAATATTATTAAAGGTTTAATAATATAATTAAATTAATGAAATATTATTAAATAAGTAATAATATTAGTAAATGAATAAAATATTATTAAATGATCAATAATATTAGTATATGATTAAAAAGTTATTAAATGATGAATAACATTAATAAGTAATTAAAATATTATTAAATGATTAATAATATTAGTAAGAGATTAAAATATTATTAAATGATTAATAATATTAATAAGTGATTAAAATATTATTAAGTGATTAATAATATTAGTAAGAGATTAAAATATTATTAAATGATTAATAATATTAATAAGAGAATAAAATATTATTAAATGGTTAATAATATTAATAAGTGATTAAAATATTATTAAGTGATTAATAATATTAATAAGAGAATAAAATATTATTAAATGGTTAATAATATTAATATGTGATTAAAATATTATTAAATGGTTAATAATATTAATAAGGGATTAAATATTATTAAATGGTTAATAATATTAATAAGTGATTAAAATATTATTAAATGATTAATAATATTTGTAATAGATTAAAATATTATTAAATGGATAATAATATTAATAAGTGATTAAAATATTATTAAATGATTAATAATATTTGAATGTAGTTGTATACTTGTATATTATCAAAGGTAGATGATATATTGAGGTATTTGATACATTATTAAATGTCCGAATCATTAAGTTATGTAAAAAAAGAATGTTTAATTAAATTAAACCAATGTAAATAGTCATTTTGTGAATAAATTTTAGACAACTTATTAAAAGTAAGTCGTGCGAAGAACGTGTAGTGAAGGTATAAGTTAGATGAGCATACCCGACATGTCCAACTGGGGTTGGGCTAGGGTTTTATCCGGAACCTAAGGGTTCGTTTGTCGGACATCTTAAGAGTTAATAATTTAAAGTTAGAGTCTTATATAAAGACTAAGTAATAGTCATTGCATCTAATAATTATGTCAATTTCCTATATAAATTGTAGGTTAAACGAAAGACGCAAATAAGCATAACTGGTAGAAGCGAACCAGACAAGTTTTTCAGATATTGTTGCTATGTGTATAACTGTTGTGTGTGCACTTGAAGTATGTGAGAATTTGAATTAAATATGTTTTTGTGAAACCATATGAGGTGTGTTGATTCTATATGATAGAAAGCCTGAATTAATTGAATAAGTTGAACTGTATGTCATGTATTCATTCCAATGCATGATCAACATGTTGCATGAATAAATGCAAAACATGAGAAGCATGATGCATTCATATAATGTAATGTATGAAGCATGAGAAGCATGTATAAACATGAACTATGTGTTATGTGCTATCTGTTAGACTTACTGAGCCGTCGGGCTCACTCTTGCCTAAACCAACATTTTCAGATAGTGCAAATTATTTGCAGATCTCGATAAAGATCAAGGAACAGGAAAACATATTACTTTCACTGAAGATCTAAATATTTGTTGTAGATATCAGTCCGAATTAGATAGGTAAATGATTGTGTAGTATAATCCTTAGTTGGTATATTATATGAGTGTTAAATACTCAATTTGATTGTAATAGAATGTCGTATCATGTATGATATTGAGACATACTAGGAATGTATAAAGATTGCGATTCTAGAATAGAAAGAGAAGTTGTAAAATTGTAAATAAATGATTATTTAGCAATTATAATATTGTTGTAATTCATGAATAATAAAGACAAGGTAGTACTCGTGTTGAACCGGATCCGAGATTCAAGGAACCTGGATTTAGGGTCGCCACAATAGTAATAGTAATAATAATAATAATAATAATAATAATAATTATTATTATTATTATAATAATAGTAATACTAATAATAATAATAATTATAATAATAATAAATAAATAAATAAATAAATTTACACGTAAACAACATGGATCACCCTTTTAACATTAACGTCATTTTTCTGTTTTTCGGGTATTGCGGTTATTATGTTTTCACATGCAAATTGATTTAGGCGGGAAATCACATGAACGGTTCAGATTCATTCTAATTGATTTGTAAGTTATTTTAGGTTACAAAGAGTTTTTTAGTAATAAAGTATTTTTGGAATTTTAATTTACGTCGTGCCTTCAGGCATGGCTTACGTGTCATATCATTGGTGTTTTTGCGGGTTATATCGAGAGCAACTATTATAATAGGCACTGACTCATGGTGTAAGAATCTTTTGTCCAATTTCAAGAAAAAATATAGGGGAAAAAATGTTATGGTGATACGATTTAGTTAGTGTTATGACAATACTTTTTTTGTTTGGACTTAGATGACTCATTTTATACTTTTGGGTATATATGCAAAAGTCTTTCTTTTGGATTTTTACATCTTTTTTTTCCCTAATTGGATCCCACCAAATGGCTAGCAGTACTATTCTTTTTTCACATAAAATACTGTTCATGGATCATATTGATTGATGGTTAGAGCTACTGGAGGCAAATAAATGCTGCCAAACTTCTCATTCTGTTTTGTCAATAAAAGAAATGTGTGTGGGATACCCGAAAATACTATATAACACAAATTTGAGCTAGCGATTGTCAATCAATTAATTGCTCTAACTTGTCAAAAACTAATTTTAGGTTGGGAATGAGTAACACACTAATGTTTGTCTAAAAAGAAACTATGACTAAATTGAGTATCAAACTTTTTGTATTAATGGTTGGACTTTCAGTTCTATTATGGAACTGAGAGTCCACCACAGTTTTAGATTTTTCAATTTAGAAATATAGGATATAGTACTCAATTGTTATATTAGTTGCATCATGCCTTCAGGCACGGGTTATCCCTAGTTTATAATATAAAATAGAGCAACTCAAATATCAAGATTTCAACACCAAACGACTTCAAATCAATTTAAACTTCAACATCCAATGACTTCAAATTAATTTAGGTTTCAACATCCAATGGTCACTAATCTATCTCTCATTCCCCTCTCCCCCAATTCAACATATTTTTTTTTAAAATCTATCTACTCACATTTTTCGCCCAAATTAAATTCACCACCACTCTATAATAATAATAATAATAATAATAATAATAATTAATATAATAATAGTAATAATCATAATAATAATAATAATAATAATAATAATAATAATAATAGAAATAATAATATTAATAATAATAATAATAATAATAATAATAAAAATAAAATTTGCACATAAATAACATGGGTCGCCCTTTTAGTACTGACACCCTTTTCCTGTTTTTCGGATATTGCGGTCGTTATGTTTTCACATGTAAATTGATTTAGACGAAAAATCATAGGAACGTTTCAGATTCATTCTAATTGATTTGTAAGTTATTTTAGGTTGCAAAGAGTCTTTAGGTAATAGATTATTTTTGAAATTTTAATATACGCTGTGCCTTCAGGTACGAGCAATTACGTTTGGTGTTATTGTAGGCTATATCGAGAGCAAGTATTGTTGTAGGTTTTGACTTATAGTATGATAATCTTTTGTCCAATTTCAAGGAAAAATATAGAAAAAAAAATGTTATGGTGATACGATTTAGTTGATGTTATGACAATACTTTTTTGTTTGGACTTAGATAGCTTATTTTATACTTTTGGATATATATGTAAAAGTCTTTCTTTTGAATTTTTACATATTTTTTTTCTCATCGGATCCCACCAAATGACTTGCTGTACTACCTTCTTTTCACAGAAAATACTGTTCGTGGATCATATTGATCGATGGTTAGATATACTGGAGGCAAATAAATGCTGCCAAACTTCTCATTTTATTTTATCAATGAAGAAAAGATGTGTGTGATACCCGAAAATACTATATTAGACAAATTTGAACCCGCTATCGTTAATTAATTAATTACTCAAATATGCCAATAACTAATTTTAAGTTGGGAATGACTAACACACTAATATTTGTCTAAAAAAGAAACTATGACAGGATTGAGTATTAATCCTTCTGTATTAATAGTTGGACTCTCAATTTTATTATGGAATTGAGAGTACACGATAGTTTTAGATTTTTTAATTTAGAAATATTGAATACAATAATCAACTGTTATATTAGTTGTACTTATCCCTAGTATAATTATATAAAAGGACGTCGCTTTTATACGATAACTCACTCAATTATATACGATCTCTCTTACTTTTTTTTTTTTTTAAAATTAAGCATTATATAACTTTAAAATTTTATTATATAAATTAAACTTATTTTTATAAATTATCTATTTTAAACTGTTTGAAATGAGATATTTATATACGTTACTTGTATACATGGTGCCGGTGCTCAAACACACGATCAAAAACATAAAGCATTCCAATGTCTCAATTTATAAATGTACTTTCCCGACAATCAGCTTAAACAGTGACAAGAACAAAATACTTCGTCCTCTGTTGTTCGCCATTGTCGTCACCCTTTCACTGCACTGATGGGAGAAATTGCATTCAACTCGGAGATGACACAAGTGTATTATAATTATTTTATTTGTATGCTATCGTGGTTATATTAGAGAAAAATTATTTTTTAGAGAGAAAATTAATATTTTTATAAAATTTTACTCACATAAATACATATTTTATTTATAATTTTTTTGAAAAAAATAATAATAGTCTAATGATAAAAAAAATTATTTATACAAGATTATAAATTCGAATTTACTCGTCAATAGACTACATAAATCCGCGGACTTTGCTTCTACAAATATTGTGATTTTCTTTTCCTTTACTTCATTTGTTCGTTTTCCCTTTTATCTCTTTTCCAATATTTATATTTGCCACCTTTTTTTTCACTGTCAATGGGCCATCCAAACTAAAAAAATAAAAATAAAATTATTCAACGGTTTGAGACATTTGTTACGTGATATTTTACATCATTTATGTGCTATTATTTCATTATTTAAAATAAATTATTTTATTTTAAATATTAAAATTACAGTACATGAGTGATATGAGATATTAAGTGATAAATGTTCTAAAATTATTTAATAATTTTTTAAAAAAAATAGACATAAAAGGTAAATTAATTAATATTCTGTCAAAACGATCATATCTAACTCTACCGACTAAATAGTAGTACAAAGAACTGTATATTAATTTTATTAATTCTGATTCTTCTGATATGGTCCCTCTTTCCAAAATGATGTTGGTACGGGTGGAAAGGCGTTAACTTTTTTTTTCTTTTTTTATATTTATTTCTATACATTTTTTTTGTGAGATTTCCAGCGATATATGATGTGGTTTCTGCAGTACAAAAACTGTTTGTTTGTCATTAAATGTCCACTTGTGGATTACCACCCACTGGATATCTTTGCTACAAACCTACGACTCGATTTTAATTTGAGGTTTAAATAAAATAAAATCCATAAAATTTAATTTATTATTCTAATAATATTTTTTGAGTCATTCTGACTCAAAAATATCGAAAAAGTTACAATTAAAACTACTATTTCTAGTAACTTGATACCTTGTATATTAGAGCAGTCAATTCCATCATGAATTTGTGTCATCTCATGTCATTGGTGTTATATTAAATAAATTAATATTATTAGCACGGTCCGTTAAATTAATTATATCAAGATTCTCAACATGCAATAATCTTAACTTGTTTATTAGTTATATTTGCCAAATTTAAAATTTTTACTTACAATTATTAGTTGATACTTATAATCACATCGCAGTGCACTGCACTCTTGCCTAATATATATAATGTTAAAATTCAAACAACTAAAAAAATAAAGAGTTTTCTAGAAAAATGTATCAAGTATAAAGTACTCTCTCCGTTCTTAAAAAGATGTTTAAATTAAAAGACACTTGCTCAAATCTCAAGTAGCAGGGTGCTCAAATCTCAAGCGGCAGGGTGTTACCAACATAATTATTCCCAACAGAGTGTTGCTAATGTAATGTCCTAGAATTTTTACGTCTTTATTAATTAAATTATTAATTTAATTTCCAACGAGTTAGTTTTACGAGATTATTTAAATCTTTTTATGTGATTAATTAATTATGTGATTAAATAATTATGTAATTAATTACTAAAATTAATTAAAGGGGGTCACTACTATGTTATTAAATTAGTGAACAAACCCTAAAGTTTTAATGTCAAAATAATTGATAAGTTTCCTATTAATTAAATATTCAATTAAATTGAATATAATGAGTTAATTAAATATAATAAATTAATTAATATGATTATTAATTAATGTAAATAATGTGAAATATTAATAATAATATTTATTAGTCCATTTAGTAATTTAATACTAATGGGTTAAAATATTTAATTATTTATTCAATCTAATTATTTATTTAATCATGGATTGAATAATTAATGTGTAAATTATTAAATTAGCCCAACATGGGTCAATTAGTAGCCCAAGTGGAGAATAATAAAATTTGACAATTTAGTAGCCCAAACAATTTAATAGAAGCCCAATTGGTATTTTAAATTAAAGCCTAATGATTGGCCCACTTGGAAAAATAATTATATAATTTATTAATTATTAAAAAGTGAGCTAGTGACTCAATTTTGGGACAAGAAGTCCATCAGCCGGCAACAAGGAGAAAGAGAGAGGATATTGTTTTTTTTTTTTTTTTTTATTATTTGATTTTTCATTTATTTAATAAAGGGTTGCTTGTTTTATTTTTGTAGTACATGAAACCATGCCTCTTTTCACCAACTAAGTCATTTAACCCATTCCTTGTGTAAGTTGTTGTGACGCCCCCAAATCTAGGCCTACACAGCCCAAACTTGAGTCGTCAAAAGACTACAACAAAATTATTACAACAAAGCACAACGTACAACAATACAGTGTATAATAATACACAACTAAGTCTTCACTATTATTGTCACACTATTTTATAACACGTGAACACTACGACAGCTATTCCTCAGTCTCTCACTCCATCCCCCGGCTAGACCCTGTTACGTTTTCATCTCCTGTTGAAAAACAATGGAACAAAAGAAAGGGTGAGCTCAAATAGCCCAGTAAGAAATATCATGACTAAGATAATGACGAATAAATTATCATTAGTCTTCAACAGTTGAGTTCTGAATACAATAGACTACGAGGTTTATATCAACAACTGTAGTTAAATTCTTAAACAATGTTCAGATCAATAATAGCAGCGGAATGAGCAATCTATTAGAAGAATAATGCAGACTATAATGTCCACTCGCTTCTCTTTTTAGTAAAAATATCATCAACTTTTATCATCTGAAATACCATTAGTCAAGATAATACAACTTCACAGTTCCTGGTCATAATCATGCAGATCAACAGTTCATCTTTGCACTACGGGCCAAAGACATTCAATATAACACCATCGGTCATGATTATACCAGATTCAGCCTTTGGTCATAATCATACCAACCAACAGTTCATCTTTGCACTACGGGCCAAAGAGAACATTCACCACGTGCCATAAAAGACACCGAACATATGTATCGCCTTTAACCTAGTATATCGCCTTTAACCTATCATCTGTTCAACAATTATATCACATCTGTGCCCCCGACCACAGATATTCACAACAGCTTGATTCTTGATGATTAATACAAATAACAGTGATACAAATGATGAACAGAAGAACAGGATAAACAATAAGTATCGGAAGTTTACTTTGTGCAGATTCAAATAATGTCCAAATTGCCAACATGATGTGGAGTGAAATTTAAAAATGATATTCAAGATCCACAGTTCAGAATAACGATTACAGTTCAATAGAAATGTTCAGAAAATAGGAAGGTTCAGTTGAAATAATGAAATTCAACTATTATGGAACATATAATATTTTCAGGAATTATAGAAGCAATAGTTCCATAATAAGTTTCGATTTAGGTGTATGAAAGAAAATAATATCCCTTACCGTAGCAGGTTTGATTAACAAAAGGTGAAGGGAATTAATATCCCTTACCATAGTAAGTTTGAATAATGGAAGATGAAAAAGATGGTATCCCTTATGAGTATAAAGGAAAATGATATCACTTACGATTATAGAATAAAAGTGTCATGTGATAATTCGAGTAGACAAATTATTTCCACACGAGACAAATAAAAATGGTTATTCACCAACAGGCGGTAATCCGCGCCGTAAGGTTATTCCCATCAATTTGAATACGAATAGTTATTCACCAAACAGGCGATAATCCGCGCCGTAAGGTTATTCCCATCAATTTGAATACGAAGAGTTATTCATCAAACAGGCGATAATCCGCACCGTAAGGTTATTCTCAAAGATTAATAAGGAATGAATACAAAAGGTTATTCACCAACAGACGGTATTCCACGCCGTAAGGTTATTCTCAAAGATTAATAAGGAATGAATACAAAAGGTTATTCACCAACAGGCGGTAAACCGCGCCGTAAGGTTATTCCCACAATTTAATACATGGAAGTAAATGACACAAGAAAGAAACGATATTATTTTCGAGAATCAAAGAATGATAATCCCTTCAAGTAAGAAAGAAAATAATATCCATTTATGGTGATGAAAAGAATAATACCCCTTACCGTAGTAAGTTTCAATAATAGAATATGAAAGAAGATGATGTTCCTTACAAGTAAGAAAAAAATGACATTTCTTACCGCAATAAATTTAAGAGTGTGAAAATAATGATATTCCTTACCGTAGTAAGTTTCAATAATAGAATATGAAAGAAGATGATGTTCCTTACAAGTAAGAAAAAAATGACATTTCTTACCGCAATAAATTTAAGAGTGTGAAAAGAATGATATTCCTTACCTTAGTAAGTTTAAATAATAGAATATGAAAGAAGATGATATTCCTTACAAGTAAGAAAAAAATGACATTTCTTACCGCAATAAATTTAAGAGTGTGAAAAGAATGATATTCCTTACCTTAGTAAGTTTAAATAATAGAATATGAAAGAAGATGATATTCCTTACAAGTAAGAAAAAAATGACATTTCTTACCGCAATAAATTTAAGAGTTTGAAAAGAATGATATTCCTTACCTTAACACGTGACTGGATATTGATTTAAATGAGGTTGATCAACCTATATTTTTATAATAAAATTAGTAATTACCACATATAAATTTCAAGGTGTATGATAATTCATATATTATGAACTATCAAAATTATATATATTTAACATAATTTTTGTAGTATAATATAACAACTTTAAAATAGTTTTTAAAATAATATTTCAAAATAAATCTTCCAAAGAAAGCTTTTAAAAATGAATCTTCTCAAAGAAGAGTCTTCTAAGGGAAGATTTGTGAATACCGTGAAAAATAGGAATTTATGAAATTACTACTCTTTAATAAAAGACTTACTTGAAAAATTCCTGCACTCCTTTTGGCATTTAAACACTCAAAATAACCTGACAATTCTCAGAGAAAACTCATAAAATTCTTATAGAAATTTTTTATGTTTTAGGTGTGATTTTTCTATTCAGCTGAGCAATCTATTTATAAGAGAAAATAAGTTACTATGCGTGTGGTAGGTGAACTGGCGTGATAGACGCCAGCTGAGAAATCAACAAAGGCTGCAGCAGCCTCTGCTCACCGATTTCAGAAATTCCAGCACATTTTTGTGCAAATTTTTTTCAGGTGGGTCCTACAGGGGCCCACATGTTACTATTCACGTTACTATTCACGTCACTATTCATGTTACTATTTCAAATAGTAAAATTAATTATTTTATTTTTTATTTATTTATTTATTCTTCTTGTGAGTCCAACATATAAAATAATGTTACCACAATAATGTAAGAAACACGTTACATATTTTTATTAATTTAATAATATAAATTATAATGTATTTGCTACTGTGACAATTATTAGATTCAATAATTTTAAACTACAGTGCACCAACAATTATTGACTCAATGATATAAAATACAGTGTAATGATAATTATTGAATCAATAATGCAAAATACTGTGTAACAACAATAATTGAATTGATAATATAAAATATTATGCAGTGACAATTATCGATGAAATGATGCGTAACAGTTACGGTGTCAATAATATGAGACACTGTGCAATACCGTGTGCTACTGTAGAGTACCGCATGCTTACAGTAAAATACCATAAATTACCGTATGCTACTATTCTTTTATCACCGGTATTTTAACAGTTAGCACCGTTGACTATTTTTATTAAAAATGTTACTTCTGTCGTTTTCTATATCCGACAAATATTCCGTTGTGGGGTCCACCAATAATTTGTTATTTCGGCGCCATCGTACGACACGAATAATCCCCGATAAAACGAATATTGTCCGACAAAATAAAATTTGCACATAATATCCTTAACTTTTAACTTTATCGATTTAACCACTTACTGTTTCAGAAAAATATATATGAAGAAAAATTAAAATTTATATTTCATAAAATTCGGGGTCTTACAGTTGTCATCTAAGAGCATGGGCTAAATTATTAGAAATTGTTAGATGTTATTTCATTATTTTCTCCAAGTCCAAAAGAGAGAGCTAGAGAGCATTTGAGAGTGTAGAAAAATATTTTGAGAGCAAAATTATCAAGAGAAGGAGTTCTTGGTTTATGTCTTCAAGATTCACCACCTATTTTGGAAGAAAAAGGAAGATAGCCATTAAATCAAGGTAATGGTTTTTTAAATAAAGTTTTGTTTTTAAATTAAATAAATTATCATGTTAGTATAAACATGCTAATATAGTTATTAATGTGTAGTTGTAATATTTATGCCATGCTTGAGTTTAATATGTTTGGTTTGTATTTTGGTATATTTTATATGCTAAAATATGTGTTTAATAGTGTGAAAACAAGTTTTGGAATTTATGTCCAAAAATATTTTTATAATGCTTAGGTTTGATGTTATAATATTATAGAACATTAGATCATGAGAAAAATAAAGTTTGAATCACTCAAAATGGAGTTATACACAAAAAGTTATGATTTGTGGTAGTTCATGTGATGTAAAAATTTTTATAAAAAAATAATGATATTAAATCATGAAAAATTAATTTTTCATGTTATAAATTAATAAAAGGTGATTGGTAATTTTTTTGAATTTTTATTGAAGAGTTAAATATTTATTGATGGTATATTTTTATTTAAAATGTGTATGCCGGAACACTGTTCACATTCTGCTTGGAAGAAAAAAAAATAACACTGCCGTGCAATGCGCAAAGCACTGTTCACGCCAGACGCGGAGCCAAACGACGTCGTTTGACATAAGAAAATAAATTACTCCGCGCGTTATGCGCGGAAGCCAGCAAACGTGACTTCAAAACGGCATCGTTTTGGGGCTGTTCAGTTTATTACCCGCGCCATGCGCGGAAGAAAATTTCGGGAAAATTACAAGTTTGCCCCTTCGTGTTTTTACGGCGAAATGACCATTCTGCCCTTGGATCAGTTTTCAACTTATTTACGGAAATGCCATTCGGGTTAATTTTAATTAATTTAAATATTTAAAAACTAATTTAAAATTATAACAAAAATAATAATAATACAAAAATAATATTGGGGAGGAAATTTTTCATTAACTTTAATAATTAAATATTTTAAATTTTAATCTAGTTAGCTAAATCATGGTTAAGTTAAATAAATTTATTATTTATTTATTATTTTAAATGTTAATAATAAATAAAGATGATAAATTAACAATTATTATTTAATTCCTATTAAATAATACTTAAAGAGAGATAAAATTTATAAATTAATTATTTATTATTTAAATATTATTAAATAATAAATAAGGATAATTAAGTAATTAATTATTATTTAATTAGCATTAAATAACGATTAATGGAAATTAAGAATGAATTGATTATTATTTAACCTTAAATAATAATTAAAATTAATTAAATAATTAATTATTATTTGATTGACATTAAATAATAATTAAAGAGGATTAAAATTAGTAAAATATTATTTAATTTCCTTAAATTAAATAATAAGTAAGGTTAATTACTTAGTTAATTATTGGTTGATTAATATTAAATTAAAGAAGGTTAAAATTAAGTCAATAATTATTTATTATTTATATATTAATAAATAATAAGTAAGTACAATTAGTTATTATTTATTTTAAATAATAACTAGAGTTAATTAATTAATTTCTATTTAACCAAGATTAAATAGTAATTAAATAGAGATTAAGTAATAAAATAAATTGAATTTAATTATGTTTTAATTAACCAATTGTAATAAGTTGTTTAAGGGTTTAATAAGTGTCCAACACTTAAGAAAAATATTTTCTAACTTATTAAATTATTAACCTAAAATGATTAAGGGTCTATAAGGTTAAAAATATTGTTTTGACTAATGTAAATTATGTGTTAGTACTTATGTGTGGTAAATAAGTTCATTATTAAGCGTATAGTTATGCAAATACGCCGTACTAATTATTAGACCCACTTTATTAATGTTAGGTCTTTCAAAGCAAGTTAGTTAAAGCTAGACATTTATTGTAGCTGAGCAGACAGACAAGTTCTCTAACCCTACTCATTTATTGTTGAACAAGTTTCTATACTTGTATTTATTGTCAAAGCTTGAAGTGGTTTAATTATTTAAAATTATTCCACATCCATATTGTTTATAAAATCGCACTTAGTGCACTTGAAGCTTATTAGTTCTTGATTCATGAACTGTACTAAAAATGTCAAAAGCTAATAGTTCAGTTAGACATTACATTTATAAATTCAATACTTGAATACTTTTAAAAGCTTATTCAAACCATTGTTGGGTGCGGATTTCTTATATTAAGTCTGAGAATTGAACAACCCTAAATTAGGGGATTTTGTGTCGGGAAACCGACTTTGGGCGCCAGTGACTAAATGTAATGCATATACAGCGGGTTGAATAGGCTGATCCCCTTGAAAACCAAACAACTCAAAGGGTCAGAGGAAACTCTATTATACCCTCGTTAGTTCAGGGTCCTTAGTGACCACTCAGCATTTTAAGATTCAAATATTCTGTTTATTAAAATTTGAATCCTGTTTCATTCAGAATTGTTATATCTATTGTTGAACCATTGATGACATTTCCCATTCATTCATGATATATTAAATCTATATGATTGTTCTAAACTTGCTGAGCAAACTAGTTGCTCATTCTTGCTATATCATGAACCATTTTTCAGATAATCCTGATTGCTCAAAGAAGGATAAGGGAAAAGGAAAGGCCAGAGCTTAAGTTAGTTTATGCATGCTAATTAGATGCTTAAATTTGTGTTTACTGTTGTTAAACCTTTTGTAATTCCTTATGATAGGAACTGTTTATGTTAAGGTTAATAGACCCTGGTATTGTAACCTTTTTGTAAGGGAACCAATATGTATTATTCCCCGATATTTAAATGCAATGTATGTATTTAATTGTTAGTAATGTGTTGAATAGTGAGAACGAAACTCGAGGTTATGGAACCCGGATTTGGGGTCGTCACAGCTAAGACGCATCCAAATTCGAGTCCCTTAAATCTCGGATTCGATGCTCACGATCATCCAACACTTAAACAATATCCATAAACTTGATTTTCAGTAACTAGCGAAAAATACATAATTATTCTTTACAAAACGTATCACTATCCCAAGTTATATTAATCTTAATTACATCATAACTACCTCATAATACAAGAGGATTACATCTACACAAAACATATTAATAATAATACTAATTGCTTCTAAGAGTTCTACTCGTTTGCCTTTTCTTTACATTTGTCATTCTTAGAGTACTTGGGCCTAGTTGAAATATGTTCATGATATAACAAGGGTGATCAACTATTTTGCTCATTAAGTTTAAATAAGCAATTAATACAATGAATGATATATCATGAATGAAAAAGAATTAACTTTTTAGACTTCAATAATATACAATAATTGTGAAGGAAAGAAACACATGAACTATATTCAATAAAAGAATCTTTTAGAATATTTATTGCTAATTTGGTCAATAAGGACGTAGAACGTGTTTGAGGACTTATCAGACTTTAACTGAACACCTCAGGCTTGAGGACTTATCAGACTTTACTGAACACCTCGGGAGTATTTAACAATCACTAGAACTGTAAACAATCGAAAAAGATATTTGAGGGGATCAACCTCTTGTATCCAATATACATGTATAACATTCAGTTATCGTGTGCTCAAAGATTGAATTCCCGATAGATAATACCCCTTAATAAGGGTTGTTCTACTTAGTCTTACAATAAGAATTCGCATCAACCATTTGGTTTGGATAGACTTTCAAAAATATCCAAGTTAATAAATTGATACATGCAATATCTAGCTGAAATAATTGTCATAGACCTATTTTTAATCAGTTCATATTTAAAACAAGTTATACGAATGCATATAAGTGCGAATAACAATAAACAATAATGATATGAAATAATTTTCAATAATTATTCCAATTTGCACAATATAACAGATTTAAGTTTAGAAACTCGCACAATATTAATTTGAGTAGGGTTAAGGAATTTTTCTGACTTGTTGACTACATCTAACTCTTAACTATCGTCCTTTGAACGACTTATATATTAGTAATTTATTCTACTAATTATTAATTCACATAAATATTTAATTCACTTTAAATACCCTCCTATACTTTACTTAATTATCTATCATTTAATAACATTTAACATCACATTGGGTCCCTCATAAATAGCACATCAATTTTAGAAAACTCGACTCATTTTGACCCAACCCGACTCGACACGAATCATTTTAAAACCATTTTTTAAGTTTTCTGGACCGGCGCACCTGCGCTGGTAGGCATAAACTTTTTCCTTTTTAATTTTTTAAATATTCTAACTTTGGTTCATTTTATTCTAACTTTCATATATTGACCATTTCATATTGGATTGAGTTCGAACTTGAACTTGTTATATTAATGAAATTGCCATATTCAAGATATATTACACTTTTTCAAAATTATTTTCCACATCAAAACATCGATCAAACATAATATGATAACTAGGGTTTTATCAAAATACATAGTTTACTAGAAAAATCGTTATAAATCTATTTTAACATATTTTTCACTCGTTTCAACTAGGTTATCTTTTAAACTCATTAACACATCATATACCACTTATAGATCTAAAAAATAATCAAAACATAAGGTATCATTTTGTTGGAAAACAACACCCTTAACTAGGGTTTCTAAGTTTAAGTTTCAAAACTTATTTTTCTTAACTTTTCATATATCAAAACACATACATATCAAAACACATAATATACATCTTTGACATACCAAGACATATATACCTACATCTATACTCTAGATATTCACACATCTCACACATACATAGTCTTATAGCTTAGAAAATATGTTGATATACATAGTTTTCAAAACTAACAACTCAAACATGCATCTCTTGACTTCTTACTCTGCAAAACACATCTAAACACATAATGACACATAGATCTCCATTAAGACTCCAACCTTATCTCTTCAGATTCACCATGATCTTTTTCACATAATTTCTCCCACAACCAATCATGGTAGACACATACAAACAACAAATAACAAGCTAAGGTTTCAAAAAACTTTTAAACCTTTGAATGTAGAATCTTCTTCTTGTTCTTCTTGAAAGATATAGATCTAGATGTGCTAAACACAAAGCTAAAACTCCTCCTTTTTCTTCTTCTCCATCCGCCCACTGCTCTCTCTCTTTCCTCTCAATTTATTTTTCTCTCCAACTCTCTAACACTTAGTAAAATATTCAAATGAAACAACTTTTGCTACTTCTTTCTTTACTTCTATTTATAGGACTCTTAGAGTATTACTTAACTCCTCCTAAACAACCAATGCTAGACAATTATGCTCACTAATCTTACTTACTATTTCTTGGAATGACAACTTGAAAGACTCTTAGATTGACTAGTTGGTTAACTAATGACTTGATGGGTAATAGGTGAGAGTTGTTGAAGCAATCTATGGAGTAAAAGAAAAGCAATTTGGTTTAGTAAATTATAAGCAACCAATACTCATCATCTCATTTTTGAATTCTTTATATATATATATATATATATATATATATATATATATATATATATATATATATATAGTGTAACATTCTCCAGTGAACTGATGAAGCGGACCAAAGATGAACTTTGGGTTAAAAACAGATGCGGGTTGCAATATGTCGGGTACGGTTAGAAAAATGGGTTTGGAATAAAAAAAAAACCATCAGCTTTATTTCAGCAAACCCATCTCTCTAACCCTTCTCTCTCTCATCTATCTCTAACCCTTCTCTTTCTCTCACTACGACTATATCGATTTAGTACCAAATCTGGCCAAATCGACAAGGCTTCGGCAAGTTCTGACCCTCTCTCTTTCTCGCGATGAAGGTAAAGCTCTTTAACAATATTAATTTGATGGAGTTAATTTTCTAGCGTAAGAAATTTAGGGTTTGTATATGTTTGTTATTTTGGGTCCAACCCAAAATTTTTCTAGCATTTGTTTCTTTATAATTATGATGATGGATAGCAACATGTTGACAACTTGAAAGATTTTCAATTTGATAACTGTCAATGTATGCATACTTAGTCTCTTGACTTTATTAGCTACGTCTTCTAATTTTCATCATTTTTAATTAACAATTCCAATGGATGAACCCAACAAACAAAAGGAGAGCCTTTTCCCTTACTTTTTTCTATGTCTTTTACAATACACTTCTTTTCAATTAGGTGCAGGGCCACCATTTCTTTAATTGCCGTCTTTCTATAATTTAAAATTATTTACATTCATATAGAAAGAAAAAAAAATGAAAAAGAAGAAAAAAAATACTGATGTGCCTCTACAAGGTGAAAGAGCCTCTCAGTAAAACAAGGAATTCAAAATGAAATTAATAAAAAATAAATTAACACAAGGACTCAGGTCCAAAGACTATTTTTATAAAATCAGAAAGTTATATTCCTTTAATCTTTTGGTTATAATACACTTCACTTCCCTCCTCTTTTGTCTAAAAGAAAACTTCACCAAATGCAGGTCACGTTATTAATAGATACTGTAGGATAAAGGAACTGTTCCCACTTAGGATAAAGCTTCTTGTTCTGCAATGTCTTATATATTTTGCATTGATTTTAATTTAATCGTTCAGGTTATGGATGATAATTTAGAGGATGAAGTACGGGATATTGATGAATGTGGTGATAATGTAGACAATACTGAAATGGATGTAAAGAATAGGAGAATTAAAGGGGACAATTTTGAGTTAATAGAAGAAATTGAAAGTGTTGAAGGTAAAGAACATTTTATTTATAATCTGCAAGTAGCCGATCATCTCAAACCTAGTGTTGGAAAAGAATTCCAAACAATAGATGAAGTTAAGGATTTTTACAATGCATATGCTAAAGATACGGGATTTAGTATTCGAAGTTGGGCTACTAAAAAAATTGAAGGAACTGATGAAGTGAAAAGGAAAGAGTATGTTTGTTTTAAACAAGGTAAGGGAATAATAATTGCGGATGTTGAAACTAAAAGGCGTTAGGGATCAATAAAAGAGAGTTGTAAAGCGAAAGTTGCTATGTTGAAAATAAATTCTAGGGCATATGTAGTCACCCAATTTATTGAGGGCCATAGTCACCCTTTGGCAACTCTATCAAAGAAGCATTTATTAAGATCTCACCGAAGTATTTCGAGTGCGCAAAAGTGTTTGACTCAACAACTTGCCATGATAAATATACCCTCACATCAACAATTTAATTTTCTTGGAGTACAGGCTGAAGGGTTTGAAAACATTGGGTGTACACAACAAGATTTATATAATTATGAAAGGGATAGACGTAATGAGTTGAAGGGGCATGACGGAGAAATGTTGATTGAGTTTTACAAATTAGAAAAGGGCAAGAATCCATCATTCACTTATGAAATTAAGGTCGATAATGAACAGAGGATAACACATTATTTTTATGCTGATGCTACCTCTAGAAGGGCATATAGTTTTTATGGTGATGTAGTCCGTCTTCGATACGACATAGAACAGCACTCGCTATGGGCTGATTTTTGCACCACTGATGGGAGTTAAATCTCCATCAAGAATTTACTTTTGAAACATTTCAATTAATTGTCTTTCCATATCTTGAACATCCAAGCCAAACCAATGTAAATTGGTGAGTACATCCAAAAAATGCTTAGAAATAGTTGTCCTACCTTTTGACAGATTTGTATATTCTGAACAAAGCAAATATGAATTTTAGAAGACATCCAAAAGTGGATGCTTGTAGCCATGAATGTGAGAGAAGAATGAGGTTAATATTTTAGATTTGGAAAGTTGGCAACTTGATGGTACCACGAGAAAAGAATTATCATTAGAGTGTACTTGAGACCCAAGTTGAAAATTTAAGAGATTCGGAGAAGAAAAATGAATCTTTAGAGAGTTGTTAACAAGGAAAACTTGTTGCGCAGTAGGCACCTTAGTTGGATATAAATCCTTAGGTAAAGTTGCGTCATCAATGATGTGAGGTGCAAGCTTATTATTGAACCCATTCTGAGCAGCACGTTCACTATGAAAAACTAAATTTTGTTTATGGACTTCATTTGGTGGAAACCAGCTTGAACGATCATTAAGACTGTAATCTACTTCATCATTGCTTTTCTCACTGATGGAGCTTGCATAATCAGATACATTTCCAAATATGTCAGAATCTAATAAACACTCCTTTGTATTATAACCAAAATCATCAATAAATCGAACAAATGATGTAGAACCACTAACTGAAGAAGGGGTATTTAGCCCAGTAGAACTTAAGATTTTAGAGGAAGAAATACCATATGGATTAATGGAATTAGAGCCACTAAATGGATCAAATTTTTTCGGCGTGGTTTCATGCCCAATAAGAAGATTAACTAAGGAGTCGAGAGAAAGATTCATCAACAGATAATATTGAATGGCACTATGAAAGGCATTATCAAGGCCATCAACAAGGCAATCTGTAAATTCCGACTCGGGTATTGAATGTCCAGCTTTTTCAATAGCGTGAAGAAAGGACTTGGCTTTAGCAAAGTAGCTTTTAATCGATTGATTTGGAAGTTTGCGAAGAGATTGAAGTTGATCAATGACGTATTAGTTTGATATTTCAAGATTGGAAAAGATCTCATCATCATCATCATCATATATAAGGTCGCTAGGATAATTAGAATAAAAAGAAACATTTGAGAAGGTTTCAATAAAAGCAGCTCTAGGATTTAGCCATAATTCTAGATTATATGGAGAGGAATCAAAATCTGAGAATGGAAAGAATTGATTTTTTGCCATGGAGTAATTCGAAGATAAAATTTAAGGATTAAATTAAAAAGAGAAAACTAAATATGCAAAAAAAGGATTTATTGATGGAATGTTGAACAAGGACAGAGTAGGAAAAAAATTATTTGTCGGAACAAGATTGGCTAATCAAGAATGAAGGATTAGAAAAAAAAAATTGCCGTTGGGCTTTAATGCTTTGATACCATAATGAAACAAACGAATTTTATTATTATTCAAGATATTGATATATGAGCATTACATGGTATATATAGCTGATGATAGTAGAGTAGATAAATATAAAAGGATAATACTAACCTAGGTCATGGTTATCTAAACTTCTTATCTCTTGGAGACTGATATAACTAGAGGTCTAATAACATAAGGAAACTTTGGTTGTGTGCTTTGCGTGATTCCCGAACACTAACACTTGGGCTAATTGATTAGGTTAATCTATAAAACCCTAATACATATAGCCTTACAACTAACTTGGGATTTAAATCATCCTTATACAAACACATAACATAATATTTTGGCTTATTATATAATTACTCACATTACATACAAGTATTCCCATATTGGACTAACTTAATTAAATACATTTATTATAGTTCTCTTTATTAATCCTACTAGTTAATCAATTCATGATTATTCATTTTCTCATTTGTCATTCAAGGTCAACATTCAAGCTTTATAACTTCATCGCATAAGTTTATCTTACTTCTCATTAATTATTCATCTTGACTTTCCTTTTCATCTTTTAGTTAATCCAAATTACTTAAATTAACTAGCTTACTCAATTCACACATGCGCGCGCACACACGCGCACGCGTACACACGCGTACACACACACACACACACACACACACACACACATATATGTGTGTGTGTGTGTGTGTACGCGCGCGCGTATATATATATATATATATATATATATATATATATATATATATATATATATATATTACCACACATAATATTTTAAAAAAAATCATAATTACGTTTTCATAGACACGTAGTAGTCTCGATCATTACAGTTACCGAGAAAAAGAGAGAAAGAAAAGGAAAAAGAATCTATCTCAAGGATTTTTCAACGATGTGCAAGAAATTTTCAAGTTCTCATCGGTGGAATCACGTAAAATTGTTGTAAGATTCTACTGATTTAAAATAAATAAATTAATATTATGATATATTTTGATTTTTTTTTGTAGACAAATATATTTAATGTGAACTTTTAGAGAAAATTAGCAATCATGTCTCTGTATACATATATGCGTGTGAAATTTGGTGAAAATGAGTGAGTTATTTTTTTTTTGGGTAAATATATACATGTTATTTTTTGGTGAAATAATGATTATATAAAATTTTATTTCTTGTTAAATTATTATTAAATAGTTGTTGATAATAATTGGATATATTTGTATTTTATTATTGTTAAATTAATGAGTTATGTTTTGGGGATAATATATGCATGTGATGACTTAATGAAAATAATAGTGACTATATAAACTTTGTAAATCGTCTTGTTTGAAATTATTATTAAACAATCGTATAAAATAATTAAAATATAATTGTTTTACATAGCTGTTAAATTCATACAAAATGGTTTTTTGTTGTTTTTATTTAGGTTAAAGATGGACAACTAGAATCATGGGTCAATTGACCAAAGTGTTTTATATGACTAAATAAATCATGTGTCGATGATGCATATAATGGAAAAGATAGGGGAAATCTAACATCATCCCAATTAACTAAACAAATATACAACAAATGGAACCTAACAAAACCCCAAAAAAGTCTTCTAGGTAAGTGTTGCTTTGGGTTTTTTAAACACGCGACAATTGTACACCAAACTGATCTTGGCCTCGTGTTCGCCCTGGTAGAGAGATGGTGATCGGAGACCAATCATTTTCACCTAAACTGTGGAAAAATAACAATAACTCTAGAGAATGTCTATTTCATTTTTAAGTTGTCAGTGGTGAGCAAACCCTTAAGTTGTCCCATATTTGACATCCCACTGTTTCATTTTAGGGATCGTTTTGGGCTTGAACTAGCTGCTTAATATTAGCAATCCAAAAAAAAAAAAAAGGTTCTATTTCACTGGTCTGGCTGGTCGAACAATTTTCAGATTGCCCTTCTAGAGTAAGTAAGGAAATTGTAGGCTGATACACAAAGGCCTACATTTTTTTAGTTGTAGGCGATATTATTCCCTACTAGGTCCAAAAATATTGTCCAAGTATATGTATTTTGTGGCCAATCTGGAAGATTGTATTATGTATTCTTGGGGTGCAGCTCTTTAGGGTATTTATATAGGGCTTTATATATAGCCAGTATGAAAGGGGTCAAGTATACTAATGGCTATGTGACATTGTTACATGTTTGAGCTTATAAGCGTTTAGTAGTTAGAAGGCTAAACCCGAGACCACAGTTAAAGTTATGGTTACCTCGAGTTACGACTTGGGTGTACTCTAATTGTGACGCCCGTAATCTAGGCCTATATAGCCCAATTTGAGACGCCATAAAATACACGATTTCTAATACAAAAAGTACATAGAACAGAAATATAGAATTCAATAATACACAACTAAGTCTTCACTATTATTGTCACACTATATACAACATGTGAAGACTATAATAGCTATCTCTCAGACTGTCACTCTATTTCCTTACTAGACCCAGCTATTTTCTCATTTTCTGAAAACAATGGAACAAAAGAAAGGGTGGGCTCAAATAGCCTAGTAAGAAATATCATGACTAAGATAACAATGAGTAAATTATCATTAGCCTTCAACAGTTGAGTTCTTGATAGAATACAACAAACATTAAGTTTTAGATCAATAGTAGCAGCGAAATGAGCAATCCATTAGAATAATCATGTAGACTATGATGGCCACTCGCTTCTCTTTTTAAGAAAATATCATTAGCTTTTATTATCTTAAACTCCACTGGTCATGATAATATAAATTCACAGTTCCTGAGCATAATTATGCAAGTCAACAGTTTATCTTTGCACTACGGGCCAAAGATATTCAAATATAACACCAACGGTCATGATTATACCAGTCTTAAGCCTTTGGTCATAATCATACCAACAACAGTTCATCTTCGCCCCAGACCAAAGAGAACATTCACCACGTGCCCTGAAATACATAACAATTATATTGCCTTTAGCCTATCATCTGTGCTCTAGGCCACATATATTCACAACAACATGGTTCTTGATGATTAAAATAACAACAGTGATATATATGATGAATAAGAAGAAACAATATGATCAATAAATATCGAAAGTTTATGATTTTTCTTTGTGCATATTCAAATAATGTCCAAATTGTCAACATGATGTGGACTCAAATTTATGAATGATATTCAAGATCCACAGTTCAGAATAACGGTTAAGTTTCAATAGAAAGATTTAGAAAAATAGGAAGGTGCAATTGAAATGATATTAGATGAAGCGCAAACTATTAAAGAATATGTTAGTTCCTAATGACACGATAGAAATCTAGAAGGGGGGGGGGGGGGGTTGAATAGATTCTTTTAAACTTTTCTTCTATTTGAAAAGATCTCACTTAATTAATTCTTAAACAGAAGTTTAACACAGCGGAATATGATTTAGTTATTCTTTTCTTGAAATGTTAAAGTGATAATTCAACAAACAATTATATGGCAGATATAGCAAAAGAAAGACAGAATGAGAGAGACTCTGGGTTTTAAGTGGTTCAGAGCACACAATACTCCTACTCCACTGTTTTGCTCTTCCAGCAGCAAATCCACTAAGGATACTTTTACAATATCTGAATCACTAAGATTCCTTCAAGACCCGCAGTCTTGGAATTTTAGTTCACAAAGAACTTTACAAGTCTAACAGACTTGCTTACACTAGTTCACAAAGAACTCTCCAAGTCTAACAGACTTGCTTACACCAGTTCACAAAGAACTCTTCTGGATTGATGTGTATTTGGATGTGCTACTAAGTTGTTTATTAGCTTGAGTGTTTGAAGGGCTTAGTAGCAATGCAAGCTTTCTTATGAGTTCAATCTTTTTCACTTCTTGCGTTTTTCTTTTTGTGCAGTGCTTCCTTTCTCTTTTGCTGATTTTAGTATTTAAGAAGTTAGGGCTTCAGATTTCTTCCCGTTGGATCATCTTCTTGAACTTGTATTTCTTTCTGTTACCTCACAGAGGAGAGCTGCTGTATATTATATTAATATAACTCATTAAAGCTCTGATGAGATTTTATTTGATCTGACATGTTAGTCCATGGAAGGTTGTTTCCTTTTTCCTTTGGGACAGATATGTCAGTTGCAGGTTCCCACCAACTTTTATAGAGTCGTTTGGTCCTTCCAAACTATAGGACTGATAGGACACAGTCTTCTGACTTTTTTGCCTTGAAAGTCTTCTTTCTGTTCCATAGTGCGCTTGGGTCAGACTCCTAACTTTTCTGACTTGATCGATTTGCAGAGGCTTCCTTTTTGGTTACTTTGATGAAGATTGAATGCTTGAATAGAATAGCTCCTGATCTGAGAAACGTGAAGTCTCTTGCCTTTTTGCTCAACGACCTTATGTGATCAACTCTACGAATATCCCTGCTGACATGATTGATCTGTAAAGGATCATCTCTTACTGATCATCGTAGAGTTTACTCAACTGTTAGACTGTTTGATCGTAGAGTTCAATTTAAGGTTTCTCGTAAAGAACATAGTCTATTTGGTCGTAGAGTCTTCTGGACCACAATCGTAGAGTCCATTCTACGATTGGTTGCCTTGATCGTAGAGTCTTCTGAATCATAATCGTAGAGTCCATTCTACGATTGGTTGCCTTGATCGTAGAGTCTGTTCAAATCGTAGAGTTTTCTTGACATAAATCGTAAAGTTCTTTCTACGATTTTATTACACCAACATATCAACCTAACAGATTTGATCTATCTAAGTCTTAGTACAACACAAAAAACTTTTATACAATTAACAAGAGATCAACCTAACAGTTTTGATCTTATCTAATACAGCCCTTGTACATTATTTCTTATCATCAAATTTAATCATTCAATGTTCAACAGAATATATAATCATTTCAGGAAACTTTAAGAGACAAATAAGAAATGAATACGAAGAGTAATTCACCAAACGTGCGGTAGTCCGCGTAGTCAGGTTATTCTCAGAGATTAATAAGGAATGAATATGAAAGGTTATTCACCAAACATGCGGTAGTCCGCGTAGTCAGGTTATTCCCACAAATTAATAATGAATGAATACGAAAGGTTATTCACCAAACATGCGGTAGTCCGTGTAGTCAGGTTATTCCCACAAATTAATACATGAAAATAAATGACACATTTTATGAGTAAGAAAAAAACGATATTATTTTCGAGAATCAAATAATGAAAATCCCTTACCGTAGTAAGTTTGAATAATGGAAGATGAAAAAGATGGTATCCCTTACCTTAACACGTGATTGGATATGAAGTTGATCAACCTATATTTTTATAATTTAATTAGTAACTACCATATATAATTTCATGGTGTATATCAATTCGTATGAAATCATCAAAAGTGATTTAATAGAATAAAGTAGAATAACTTCAATATAGTTTTTGAAGAAAATAATATTTTAAAATAAATATTCCAAAAGAAGCTTTTCAAAATGAATCTTCTAAAAGAAGAGTCTTCTAAAGGAAGATTTATAAACACCGTGTGATGTGTGTGGTTACTTATATAACTTTTATAAAAAGACTTACTTGGTTAGTACTCGTACACTTACAGATCTTTACAAATACTTAAGATGACTTTAGCACACTCAAATAGAACTTATACAAAGAAATATTTGAAGAGTGAAAGAAATAATAAGCAAAGAAGTTTTATGAAAAATCCTTAAGTTAATGCCTCTATTTATAGCCAAAAATCTTTTCATAAACCAAAATTTCTTAATTTAATCCAAACCGTATATTTCAAGATAATTAATCCATACCACTCATTTCATTTTTTAAGATTTCCTTAATCTAAACCATTCATTTAAAGATCATCTTTAATCTATACCATTCAATTTACTTTATATATAAAATAACTAACTTTATAAATCAACTAACTTTATATATAAAGACAAATAACTTTATATAATTTATTATAATAAAAATAAATAACTTTATCAATTCAATTATTCAACAATAATTCAAATTATTCATTATTATGACTAATTGTTATAAATGCAGTGTAGTTAACTTTCTGAGTTAGATAAACAGAGAAATTAACTAATAATAGAATACAATAGTTTAATCAACATCATAAAAGAGATAATAATAATGCTGAAAATAAATAAGAAAATAGCACGTTACTGTGTAATGACAATTATTGATTCAGTAATGTGAATTACTGTGCATATACTACTATAACAATTATCAGCTCAATAATATAAATTATTATGCATGTGACAATTATTGGTTCAATAAAGTCAATATAGTACAATAGCCACTTTATTAGTTCAATAATATGAAACACTGTGCAATACCGTGTGCTACTGTGCAATACCGTATGTTACTATTCTTTTACCACCGAGTATTTTAACAGTTAAAAGTGATAGTACCGTTGACTATATTTATTTAGAAATGTTACGTATGTCACTTTCTATATCCGACAATAATTCGTTGTGGGGGTCCATTAATATTATCGAATATTCCCCGACAGAACGAATATTCCTCGACAAAATAAATATTTCCCGACAAAACGAATATTCTCCGACAAGATAAAATTTGTACAAATATTTTTTAATTTTTACTTTTGTCAATTTTTTCATTTACCGTTTTCAGAAGAAAATATATAAAGAAAAATTAAATTTGTATTTCATAAAAGTCGGGGTCTTACACTAATACCCGCTCATATCCTAATAGATGAGACAATCCCCACCACCATCTTTCATTTTATGGAGGGATTTAGATGGGTAGCCTTCGCGGCAGGTAGTTTGGCGCCTTTATATAAGGTGAAGTGATAATTTGAATGATCATAATTTTGAAGGAAAGTTGTTGGGATCTGCTAGGATCCCATTGATTCACTTTGACATTATAGAATATTAGATGCCGGACTGAATGATGAGATGGTTTGGGTTCCTGCAAGGTATACCCTCTCTAGTTAAAATTCACGATGACCTAAGAAAGCTGAAGGAACATAGGCTTGAAGTAGATGATTGCATGACCTTGAGGCGAGTGTACATTGGTAATTAGGAGGCTTACACGGATCATCTTGAGGGACAACAATATGAGATTTTAAACTACATTAGTGTTGATGACTATGTAGAGTTATACGTGTTGGTTTGTAGTAATCCATGAAAATGATCAAAATTTAAAAACTTACTACAAACTATAATCCAGGATCGACCTTTATGCATAACTATTATTTTACAAGAAGGAGATAAGGAATTATACCCTTGTAGATTCTAACTTTCCACAGGTACGTGTTCAACTCCAATTCCTTCGTGTTCTCCTTGAATTCCAATGATCAGATTTCTTTGATTAATGTTAGTCACCCAAGTGTTTGATCTCTAGAGGTGATTCACTAAGGGAGAATAAGGATTCAAAAAGTGGGTGATGACAAATCATAGTTTTCTTTCTCTTCTAATTTTTTAGATCTAGAAAACTTGTGAGTACTCTTCCAAAACTTATAGAAGTGTATGTAACCTTAATCCATAATAAGACTTATCTTATTTATAGATATATTCAACCTTCCTAACACATTTAGGAATATGATTTTTAATTGAACTCCTAATCTAATTAGGAACTTAATTATCAATTATGATAATACTCTTACTAATTAATTTCTAAACCATTTAGGAACTAAATAAAAATGATAATAGTAGTAATAATAATAAGTCTTTTCTTATTAATTTATAATTAGTATTTTCAAAATACTAAATAATAAATATTAAGCTATTTAATTTATTATATCCTCATAGTATAAATTAAATATATTTAATTCATTATTACGATTATGTCATTTACTTCTTCAATAATTATTTTTCTTTTGCGGTGTGATCCTTTAGGTTCTCCATATTAAATTGGTTATAGAATAAATTAATTAGAATTATTTTAATCTTATTTATATAAATAAATTAAACTATTTAATTTATTTAAATAAATAATATTTATTCCATAATAAGGGTAAGCCCTTTTAGAGATCAACGACTTTTTAGATAATATAGATTTCAACATTTAATCACAAAAGAATATATTCAGCGAATAGTTACCGTACAATTTAATCCTTCTATCTCACAATGTCCTAATCAAATATAAGACATGGTATTACTATTAAGTCTTATTTTATTTGATTATATGCATTTCGATTTTCAAATGAATAACTCTAATTAATGTAAATTAGAAATTACTTTCTAATTTATATTTTGCCTTAGCTAAGAACTACTGAGTTCTCATTTATCGAATCGCATAAGATATTCTCTTCTTTTACTATAAGTGATAGATTCTTTGTTGATTATTCACCTATCTCCATGTACAACTTATTATATCCAAACATACCCTTTGATACACCCTAAAGGTTTTAAGGAATATGTCACAATATAATTTATCATACACAAGATACTATGATGATCTCAAGTTCAATAATCACTTGTAATACTATCACAAAAGGAACTCATATTGATAGGCAAGTAATACTTCATTAGGTGTTCCTTGAGCGAGTCACGTTCAGTGAACTTATTCTCTAATAAGCACCTACATACTTGCTTTAGTGTATCTACACAAATGATTATGAGATCAATCATCCTCTTCATAAGAGAAAACATAGTATGTACTAATCTATCCGGATTTACTAATCATCATTTTAGTAATCTCATGATTAGAAACAATTTTAATTTTTGAGCTATCTTGAATTTAGATCTCATTAGCATGATCATCATCATGATTCTAACAACACTGCTCAACAACTATGTGTTTATCATAATTAATGTTATCTATTAAATATGTATAAAGAAAATACTTTAGTATAAATAAACTTTTATTAATAAATGAATAAGATTATAAAGTACATGTTACATCATATCAAATATGATTGACTTGTGTGCATACTACTTTTAATACGGGAGAATAATTGTACGTAGAAAAGTGCAACGACGTCGACCTGAAGGGAACCAAGACCCTAGTTATGGGCCTAAGGCCATATATAACCAACATCATTTCGTTAACATGGTAAACAAGCATCATTTTTTTTGGTAATATATATATATATATATATATATATATATTGATATTATTTATGGTTGCTAATATTCGTGTTCATGACAGGTTGAGATCGCAAAGTCCTTACTTGATAAGTGCTTCACATTCATCCAGATGCCTCCTGAGTATGTTTTGGCAAAACAGGGATGGGACCACCATTACAACATATACAATTTTGACGTGAGGGGGAACAAGGTACCTCAGTAGGGGGTAATGATAGTGAAGTATTCCATTCCCAATTGCTAGAAGAGCAAGTTAAGCCATTTGATTTTGGTGTCCAAGAGAGCTACATCCCCACCAAGTAGGCATATATACCGTCCTACTCATTTGAAGGTGCATCTGACTTCATTGGGGAGGAGGTCTTGGGTTTCCCACTATACCTTGTAGTGGCAATCCAATATAGCATTTTCCTAAGTTTTTTTTTTCTTAGCAAAATTCTTTAATAAACATTCATAGCATAAATAATATTGCATCTTAGATAGTACACAATACTTTTTTGCCTTAGTACACAATAATAAATGTCCAATATTGTTATACAAAAACCATAGCATAAATAATACAATAATAAATGTACTAAACTTTTAATTATTTTTTAGGCTCAGGAATCCCTAATACTTTATAGTTATTGCACATTTTCGGTGAGGCTTAATACCAACAATTTTCTCAACTAAACTTTTAAACTTGGATTGCTTTTTTTGGCCCTTTATTTGACTTCAATTGGCAGTAAAAACTCCTCGTCTTCTGCTTCCAAAAATTCATCTTTATCATCAATCTCAAAAGCCATATCTTGAGGTGTATCTCTGACCACGCGTTTAAAGTCATCGTCTACTAGTTTAGTAATATTCTCATCCGGATCATATTTCTTAACCGGGGCTTTTCTCGTGCATTCAGTTTAAGGATAGTTTTCTAACCTTGAATTGAGAAAACAACTTTATTCGCTAACTCCTGATAATCACTCATCAAATAAATATAGTGAATTGATTGATTTTGTTCAAAGTCAGCATTTGTTGGGTTAATGATAGCATCTTCACCATTGCTTTTATTTGCATCTCTTGTCTACTGAGAAAGAATCATGTCATCAGGTATTTGTGAAATATTCTTACACATAAAATATCTCAAGATGCACTTGCAGATTTCACTAGAATGAGAAAATATTTGACAATTATATGTTATTGTTGGTTTACTAAAACATGGCTTACATATAATCAAATTATAATAGCATAACAGAAGCAGGAGTAAATCATATTTAAAAAAATTTACAAACCAAAAACCTCGATTTTTTTATGCGACTATTATTAATTGAGGAAGGATAAAAGTATTATACCTTTGTAGATTCAAATATTCAACAAGTACAAGTTTACCTCGCTTTAATCATTCGCGTTCTTCTTTAAATCCACCGATTAGATTCTTCAGATCAACATTAGCTACCCAAGTGTGTAGCCTCTAGATGATGAATTAAATAAGTAGATTTTGGTTTCTTCAAGCCATAGGTGGCCTTAATTCTCTCTCTCTCTAACTCTTAGATGTAGAGAATTATGAAGTATTTTCCAATACTCCAACAAAGTGAGTATCCTAATCTATCATAAAGTTCCTCCTTATATAGAGAAACTCATTTCTCCTAAACTCTTTAGGATTCGAGATTTTAATTTAATTCTCAATCTAATTAGGAACTAAATTAGTTATTATAATAATTACAATTCCTAAACCATTTAGAAACTAAATAATAATAATAATAATAATAATAATAATAATAATAATAATAATAATAATAATAATAATAAGACTCCTCTTATTAATTTATAATTAGTATTTCAAAAATACTTAATTATAAATATTAAGCTATTTAATTTATTCTATCACCATAGTATAAATTAAATATACTTAATTTAATATTACGATTATACCACTTACTTCTTAAATAAATATTTCTCTTTCGCGGTGTGACCCTTTAGGTTAAATATTATCCTGGTTTAAAATAAATAAATTAGAATAATTCTAATATTATTTATAATAGTAAATTAAACTCTTTTAATTTATTTATAAATAAATACTTATTTATTCCACAATAAGGGTTGACCCCCTTAGTAATTCATGACCTTTCTTATAATATGAATATCAACGTTTGATCACAAAGAACCTATTCTGCGAATAATTACCATACAATTCAATTATTCTACCACACAATGTTCCAATTAAATATAAGACATGGAATTATTGCCAAGTCTTATTTTATTTGATCAGATGCATTTTAATTCTCAAATGCGCAACTCTAATGTAAATTAGAAACTCCTTTCTAATTTTCATTCTACATTGACCAATGATTTTTGAGTTGTCATCTATCAAATTACATAGGACATTCTCTCCCTTTATTAGAAGTGGTAGATCCTTTATTGATCATTCACCTACCTCTATGTACAATTTATTAAACATGAACATATCAGTTTTTATACCCATATAGTCTTAAGGAATATGACAAAGAATAACTCATCATACACAAGGTACTATGATGATTTCATATTCAAGGATCACTTGTACTACTATCACATTATAAACTCTTATTTTCAGGCAAGTAAAACTCCATTAGGTGTTCTTTTAGCTATTTACGTTCAATGAACTTATTCTCCAATAAACACCTACATATTTGCTTTAGTTTCTTCGCACAAATGATTATGACATCAATCATCTTCTTCATAAGAGAAAGCATAGTATGTACTTGTGACGCCCCTAAATTGGGCACACACCACCCAATTTGAGTCGTCAAAAGACTACAACAAAATTATTACAATACACTATACAGTACCCAATAATATACAACTAAGTCTTTACGATTATTACAATTCTACAATACAGTGAAGACTACTATAATAACTATCTCGGACCGCTACTCCATTCTCCTTTCCACCCTGCTAGTCCCGACTACACTCTCATTTCCTGAACAATTGAACAAAAAGGAAAAAGGTGAGCTTAAATAGCCAGTAAGGAATATCATGACTAAGATAATAAAAAATAAATTATTCTTAGCCTTCAACAGTTGAGTTCTTAATCGAATATAATAGACAATAAATTTTAAATCAACAATTACAGTTGAGTGTTAATAGAGTAATATAAACAACAAGATTTAAAATAAAAAATAGCAGTTAAATTCTTAAACAAAGTTTAACTGTAATGAAATAACCACCACTAAGAGAATCAAGTAAATCATGATATCTACTAGTGTCTCTTCTTAAGAAAATCAACATCAACTTTTATCATCTAAAACACCACTGGCCATGATTATGCCAAATAACAGTTCTTTTTTGCTCTCGGCCAAAGAGAATATTCATCACGTGTCTTTGTCATCCGACTAAAGATGCCTAATAATTATATCGTATTTATCCTATATCGCCTTTAACTTATATCGCCTTGAACTTATCATATGTGTCCCAGGCCATAGATATTCAGAACAACCTGATACTTAATAATTGAAATAACAACAAAGATATAAACAGAAGAAACAGGATAAACAATAACATTAGGAATTAGTAAATTTTACTTTGTCCATATTCAAATAATATCCAAATTGTCAACATTATGTATAGGAAAAGGTGTCCAAGTCCAGTAGTAATGTCCAAGATCCACATGGAAGAAATTCAACGGTAAGGTTTACGGTACAAGGAATTAGTCCAAAATATTCACAGTTCAAAAGTTCAAGATCCATAAGTTCACAATTCAAATATAACGATGGAAATTTAATAGGAATATTTTTGTCAAAGGGTATTAGATGAAGTGCAAACTATTAAGGAAATATTAATGAATTATTAATTCAAGAATTTTCATCGTTTAATAATATTAGAGGTACAAATGAGATACTTTCTTACCGTAGTAAGTTTAAGTGATAGAAGATGAAAAAGATGATATCCTTTACAAGTAAGAAAGAAAATGATATCCATTTATGATTATGAAAATAATGATATCCCTTACTGTAATAAATTTAAGAGTTTGAAAAAAAATGATATCATTTATCTTATCTCGTGACTAAATACAGCTTTTATAAGGTTGATCAACCTATATATATTCATAATTTAATTAGTAAGCAACACATACCAATTTTATGTATATAAAATCATCAAAGTGATTATATAGTATAAATATACTTCAAAATAGTTTTTAAAGAAAATAATTTTTCAAAGTAAAATATTTTAAATGAAGTTTTTCAAAATAAATTTTCTAATAGAAGAGTATTCCAAAGGAAGAGTTGTAAACTGATGTGTGTGTGAGTGTTTATATAACTTTTATAAAAACTTACTTGAACAATACTCATACCCTCCCAAATCTTCAACGCTTAAGATAGTTTTAATGCACTTAGAGAGACACTTATACTAAGAAATATCTAGAGAGTGAAAAGAAGATTGAGTGAGGAATGTATGAAACTCCTTATACTCAGCTCCTTATTTATAGCCAAAGCCTAACCAACTTTTCCACACACACGTTACACATTTTAATCTCATCTTTTAATCTGAACCATTCGTCAACCAACACACGTTTCACATTTTAATCTGCACCGTTCGTTGACTAATATGTGTTTTACGCCTACACGTGTTTTAAATGTGTTACACATTTACGTGTGTTACACACTTAGGCGTGTTACACAATTACACGCGTTACACATTTTTATATTATTTTATTGATTTAATATCCCAGTTATTAAATATATAGTGTTTAATAAATCTATCTAACTATTTAATATCCATGACTACTATTGTAATAATTATTTGCCCACTAATGCAAGATGTTATGCATTATGATAATTAATGATTCAATAATATGGAACACTGTGTAATTAATAATGTAAAATATTATGTAATGACAATTATTAATTTAATAATATAAAATGTTGTGTAATTACAATTATTGATGAAATATTGTGCAATAGACACTTTATCAGTTCAATAATTTAAATATTGTGTAATACCATATGTTATTGTAAAATACCGTGTGCTACAGTAAAATACTATATGTTATCATACTTTTATCACCGAGTATTTTAACAGTTAAAAGTGATAATACATTTGACAATTTTTATTTAGAAAAGCCACTGCTGTCGCTTTTTATTTCCGATAATATTTCATTGTGGGGTCCACCCATAATTGAATATTTCGACGCCGTCGTACGAATATTCCCCTACAGAACGAATATTCTCCGATCAACCGAATATTGTCCTATATAAATTTTTTGCACATAACATCTTTAACTTTAATTTTTATTAATTTAACACCTTACCGTTAAGCAAAAAATTATGAGAAAATTTTGAAATCTATTTATTAAAATTCGGGGTCTTACATCCACCCATCCTAATGAAATTTCTTCCCCAAAATTTACGTACATGGCATTTCGAAGAGATCATGATACTTGGCTCTTATTTCATATTCCAACTCCCAGGTCATTTCCTCAGTATCTTGGTTTTTTCAAAAAATCTTGACTTGAGGTATAATCTTTGAGGGTAAGATCTGGTCTTTCCTATCCAAGATCTTGACAAGTACTTTCTCATACGTTAAATCTTCCGCTATCTCATCTGGTTCCAACTCAATAATGTGATTTGGGTCCTTCACATATTTACGTAATATAGATATATGAAAAACGTTATGAATACGGGACATGTTTGGTGGTAGAGCTAGTTTGTAGGCCACAATTCCTATTTGGTCAAAGATTTCAAATGAGCTAATAAATCAAAGATTGAACTTTCCTCTCTTTACAAACCTTGTAATTCATTTCCATGGAAAAACATGTAAGAATATATGATCTCTAACGTTGAAACTTTCGTCCTTTCGATGAAGATCAACATAACTCTTTTGTCATTCTTGTGCAGCTTGTATTCATTGTCTAATCATTTGGATCTTTTCTGTTGTCATGCGCACTAGCTCATGTTCCAATAATTTTGCTTCTTTCATCTCATTCCAACATACTGGAGAGCGACACTTTCGTTCATACAAAGCCTCAAATGGAGTCATTCCTATATTTGCTTGATAACTGTTGTTGTAGGAGAATTCAACCAATGGTAAATACTTGTCCCAATTTACTTTGAAGTCTAGCACACAAAGCCTCAATAAATCTTCAAGAGTCTGAATTGTCCTTTCCAATTGTCAATCTGTTTGGAGATGATAAGGAGAACTAAATCGTAGTTCGGTGCCCATAGTTTTTTGTAAACTGATCCAAAATCATGAAGTGAATCTAGGGTCCCGATCAAAAATTATGGATACTGGCATACCATGCATTCTCACAATCTCACTTATGTACATATTAGCTAGACACTTAAGTGAATAATTTTCTCGTATAGACAAGAAATGAGCAGACTTGGTCAATCTATAAACAATGACCCAAATCGCATCCAAACTTTGAGAAACTTTGGGAAGACCAGTCACAAAATCCATATTGATGTGTGTAAGACCCCGACTTTTATGAAATACAAATTTAAATTTTCTCTATATATTTTCTTCTGAAAACGGTAAATGAATAAATTGACAAAAGTAAAAAATTAAGAAATGTTTGTACAAATTTTATCTTGTCGGAGAATATTCGTTTTGTCGGGGAATATTCGATTCGTACGATGGCGCCGAAATAACCAAATATTGATGGACCCCCACAACGAATTACTGTCGGATATAGAAAATGACATACGTAACATTTCTAAATAAATATAGTCAACGGTACTATGACTTTTAATTGTTAAAATACCTGGTGGTAAAGGAATAGTAACATACGGTATTACACATTAGCACACGGTATTGCACAGTAACACACGGTATTGCACAGTGCGTCATATTATTGAACTGATAAGGTGGCTATTGTACTATATTAAACCAATAGTTGTCACGTGCATAATAATTCATATTATTGAGCTGATAATTGTCACAGTAGCATATGCACAGTAATTCACATTACTGAATCAATAATTGTCATTATATAGTAATGTGCTATTTTCTTATTTATTTTCAGCATTATTGTTATCTCATTTATGATATTAATTAAACTGTTGTATTTCATTATTAGTTGATTTTTCTGCTTATCTAACTTAGAAAGCCAACTACATTGCTTATATAACAATTAATCATAATAATGAATAATTGTGAATTATTGTTGAATAAATGAATTGATAAAGTTATTTATTTTTATTATAATAAATTATATAAAGTTATTCGTTTTTATTATAATAATTTATATAAAGTTATTTACTTTATATAAATTATGTAAAGTAAATTATTTTATTATAATAAATTATATAAAGTTATTTATTTTTATATATAAAGTTAATTGATTTATATAAAGTTAGTTATTTTATATATAAAGTTAGTTGATTTATAAAGTTAGTTGTTTTATATATAAAGTTAATTGAATGGTATAGATTAAAGGAGATCTGAAATGAATGGTATAGATTAAAGATAATTTAATGATTATAGAATTTGAAATGAACGGTGTAGATTAAAGATGATCTTTAAATGAATTATAAATATTCTATAGTAAAGTTTCTTAAAATGATTATACGTTCTTTAATAGTTTGCGCTTCATCTAATATTATTTCAATTGAACCTTCCTATTTTTCTAAATCTTTCTATTAAACTTTAACCGTTATTTTGAATTATGAATCTTGAATATCGTTATTGAATTTGAGTCCACATCATGTTGACAATTTGGACGTTATTTGAACTGTACAAAGTAAAATCATAAACTTTCGATGTTTATTGATCATCATATTTCTTATGTTCATCATTTATATCGCTGTTGTTATTCTAATCATCAAGAATTATTTTGTTAGGAATATTGTGGCCTGGGGCACAGATGATAGGATAAAGGCGATATAATTGTTATGTCTTTTAGGGCACATGGTGAATGTTCTCTTTGGCCTGGGGAAAAAAAGAACTGTTGTTTGGTATGATTATGACCAAAGACTGAAGACTGATATAATCATGACCATTGGTGTTATATTTAAATATTTTTGACCCGTAGTGCAAAGATGAACTGTTGACTTGCATGATTATGATCAAGAATTGTGAATTTATATCATCATGACCAGTGGTGATTAAGATGATAAAAGTTGATGATATTTTTCTTAAAAAAAGAAACTAGTGGACATCATAGTCTACATGATTCTTCTAATGGATTGTTCATTCCACTGCTATTATTGATCTAAAACTTGTTGTTTATTATATTATATCAAGAACTCAACTGTTGAAGGCTAATGATAATTTATTCATTGTTATCTTAATCATGATATTTTTTATTAAGCTATTTGAGCTCACCATTTCTTTTTTGTTCCATTATTCTTCAGGAAATGAGAGAATAACTGGGTTTAGCCGGGGAATGGAGTAAAGGTCCGAGATATAAATGTAGTAGTCTTCACATATTGTATATAGTATGACAATAATAATGAAGACTTAGTTGTGTATTATTGATTTCTATATTTCTATTCTATATACTGTTTGTTTTAGTTACCGTGCATTTTATGACGTCTCAAATTAGGCTATGTAGGCCCAGATTTAGGGGCGTCCTACATAA
The DNA here is from genome assembly GCA_947179155.2 of Hedera helix. Lineage (NCBI taxonomy): Eukaryota > Viridiplantae > Streptophyta > Magnoliopsida > Apiales > Araliaceae > Hedera > Hedera helix. The sequence continues at coordinate 23,991,509 of OX359275.1, read as the reverse complement.
ATTGAATTTTGTTATCTAATGAGTTAACTTGAATGTGGGGACAGGAAGTGACGAGTCAGTTTGTTTAACTAACCTTTATCTTATGATCGCAGTTTAGAATGACTTCTGAAAATCAGGGAATGAATTATTCACTGCCCGAGGCGAATGTAGCTAAGAACTAGGAAGCTACAAACAATCTTCTTGCAGCTTTAGAAAATAATGCTGGTGATAAAGCAAATCAGGATGGTTTCTTTAGAAACTTCATGCAATTTATCCAAAATCAAGCGAAGGGAGGTCCTACCGGTAGAAACGCTGATAATTCAAGGAACGTCATCGTTAAGCAATTTAAAGAGTTGGGATCACCTGAATTTTTCGGGAAGCCCGATCCACTCAAAGCGGAGACATGGTTGAAGCAGACAACAAAAATACTTGATATCCTGCGATGTGCAGATTATCAGAAGGTGTCATTCGCCACCTTTATATTACGAGGTGAGGCAGACCATTGGTGGGAGGCGGTAAAACGTATCCATCATTCGGCTCTCGAAATGTCTTGGCTGGAATTTCAAGAGCTGTTCAACGAAAAGTACTTTTCATAAAGTATCCGTCATATAAAGGAGGTGGAGTTCATAAAGCTAGAGCAAAAAAATATGACAGTCTCACAATATGAAGCTAAGTTTGCTGAGTTATCTCGTTTTACCACCCATCTAGTGGATGACGAAGCACGAATGAGTCGAATGTTCCTACGAGATTTGAGATTCAAAATTCGTCAACAACTTAGCTCTCATAAATTTAGTTTGTATTCAAATATTGTGGATAAGGCTCAAAGGGTAGAGCAAACAGATGAAATATTACAGCCAAGAGTTAATGATCAGCATAGAGAGAGAAATGACAACAACCACAGGAACGAGAACCTTAGAGGAGGTAACCAACACTTCAGTGGTAATCCAACATCGAATAACAAAAGAGGAGAATCAAGTGAGAACAATTTCAAGAGGAAGAGATCACATAATGATTATGGAAGGGCACCGACGCCAGTACCAGTACCAGTACCGGCACCAATTTCAAGGGGAGGAGATCGACCATCAGTAAGATGCTACAGATGTGGTCAGGAGGGTTATATCAGCCCAAACTGTACTCAGCAGTCTAAGTTATGCTATAGTTGCAGAAAGGAAGGTCATGTTGCTCGATTTTATCCTGTTACAAAATCAAGTCCAGCTATATTGATGGTACCAAAAGCTAGCGCGGATAAAGAAAAATCTGTGGTTCAATGGAGAGCTTTTGTTGTGACATCCCAAATGGCACGAAACACGAATGGGGTGATAAACGGGTGCTCAACATTTCTCAAAGATTGATATTCGCTCTGGATATCATCAGTTAAAACTTAAAGCTGATGCCATTCCAAATACTACTTTCAGAACCCGCTACGGGCATTATGAGTTCTTAGTCATGCCTTTTGGACTAACAAATGCTCCTACAACTTTCATGGACATGATGAACCAGATATTCAAAGAATATTTAGATCATTTTATGGTTGTCTTTATTGTTGACATTATCATACACTCCAAGAGTCGTAAGGATCATGAACAACACCTAAGATTAATACTCCTACGTGAGAACAAATTGTATGTCAAGCTGAAAGAGTGTGAGTTTTTGCTTGAGGAAGTCACGTTCCTTGGGCATGCAATTTTTAGTCAGAGAATATTAGTTGATCCTGCAAAGATTAAAGCAATATTAAATTGGGAGCAACCTCGGTTAGTAATTGAAGTCCGAAGTTTTCTGGGCTTACCTGGTTATTATCGGAGATTCGTAGAAGGATTTTCTCGAATCGCCACTCCATTAACTCAGTTGAGTCGAAAAAGCACAAAATTCGTTTGGAACGAGGAATGGGAGAAAGTTTTCAAGAACATAAGAATTGGCTTATTTTAGCTCTTGTTTTGACCATACCATCAAGATCGGGAGAATTTGTTATCTACAGCGATGCTTTAGGAAAAGGTCTAGGATGTGTACTTATGCAACATGGAAAAGTTATAGCCTATGTCTCTCGTCAACTCAAAGATTATGAGAAAAATTATTCTACTCATGATTAATAGTTGGCCGCGATCGTTTTCACATTGAAGATTTGGAGGCACTACTTGTACGGGAAGAAAGTGAAAATCTTTACGAATCACAAAAGCCTCAAGTATTTCTTCACCCAGAAGGAACTCAACATACGGCAACGACGTTGGCTTGAGCTGTTAAAAGATTACGACCACACCATCCAGTATCACCCAGGAAAAGTAAACGTTGTAGCTGATACATTAAGTAGAAGATCTTATACGAGTACAAATGCAATGCTGACTACATAGAAATGTATTTTTTATGACTTACAAAAGATGGAGATAGAGTTAAAGCCACCAATGATTCACATGAAGATTGCGCACGTATCTGTAGAACCAGTTTTAATGATAAAATTAAAGCTGCTCAAGCTACTGATCCAGAAATGATGAACATGATAAAGAAAGTACAAGAAGGTGCTATTCCAGAAGCAAGAATCAACGATAAATGAATACTTCGAGTCAACTCTCGACTTTGTGTTCCTAACGACCCTGAATTGAAGCATAAAATTATGATAGAGGCACACAACACTCCATTTGCAATCCACCCGGGAAGTACCAAAATGTATCGTGACATTCGACATACATTTTGGTGGAACAATATGAAGAGAGAGATTGCAGAGTTTATCTTAAGGTGCTTAACTTGTCAACGTGTCAAGGCAGAGTATCAAGTGCCTAAGGGTCCATTACAATCACTCGAAATTCCAAAATGAAAGTGGTAACACATCACTATGGACTTTATGACGGGTCTTCCCAAAGTTTCTCAAGGTTTTGATGCGATTTCGGTCATCATAGATAGATTGACCAAATCTGTTCATTTCTTGCCTATAAGAGAAAACTTTTCATTTGAGCGTTTGGCCGGTATGTACGTAAATTGTAATATCCCGGATATTTAAATGAATTAGAATTAAAATATTTCATATTAATAAAAGTTGGAGTTTGATAACCTAATAGTGGTAGATAAATAGAGGTCCAAATTAAATTTAACGGACTAACTTAGATATAGTGATATCAAATTTTTTGTTATAAGTTAGCAAGTACAGTGATAATTCAATAAACTTGGCTAATAGCAAGTCTAATTAAATTAAGAGAATTAATTAGTGGAGTTATGTAATTATGCGACGTGATTGCGTGTAAATTAAATATGTATTTATATGAATATATATATGTGCATATTTAGTAACATAATTTAATGGTTAATTAAATTATGATAAATAAATAGATTAATATTAAATTAATCCGAATTGAATTAAAAGGTTTATTATGGAATTAATTATATTCATTAATCAACATTTATGCAAATTATTGATAAATTATTTGTGAGGAATAATTATGTAAGTTATATAATTATAAATTATATAAAGTAGTTGAATTAATTAAGGGAGAATAATAATTATATATATTGTACAATATTTAATTTCATATGTGTATATATATATATATATATATCAAGGGATTAAATTAATTGACTAATTTTAAATAGTAATATATTAAATGAACATATTCTATAATTAAATAAATCATTGTAAATGATTTATGAGAGTGAGAAATTTAATTATACAATTATTTGTGTAATATTAATTAAATAATTTAATAAATTATTTAAATAAGAAATTGAGTAAATATATTATTATTTTAATATATTTTCGGGTAAATGGATTTATTTCCATAATTTATGAGAAATGAATTATTTAATATAAATGTATTAAATAATTTAATTTATGGCCTAAATAATATATATTAAATTATATATTGTATTTATTTTAATTTCATAATTTATTGTGAATTTTTTTTGATGTAAAGTAATGTGTATAAATAATATATATAAATTATATATATTATTATTAGTGAACAAACCCTAAAGTTTTAATATCAAAATAATTGATAAGTTTTTTATTAATTAAATATTCAATTAAATTGAATATAATGAGTTAATTAAATTTTATAAATTAAGTAATATGATTATTAATTAATGTAAACAATGTGAAATATTAAGAATAATATTTATTAGTCCATTTAGTAATTTAATACTAATGGGTTAGAGTATTTAATTATTTATTCAATCTAATTATTTATTTAATCATGGATTGAATAATTAATGTGTAAATTATTAAATTAGCCAACATGGATCAATTAGTAGCCCAAGTGAAGAATAATAAAACTTGGCAAACTAGTAGCCCCAACAATTTAATAGGAACCCAATTGGTATTTTTAAATAAAACCCAAAGCTTGAACCACTTGGAAAATAATTATGTAACTATTAATTATTAATAAAGTGAGCATTATGACAATCATTTTGGGACATAAAGAGCATGTGCCGGCAAGGATGAGAGAAAGAGAGTGAGTTGATTTTTATCTTATTTTATTATTTATTTATTTAATAATTAGGTTGCTTGTTTTGATTTTTGGTGGGTTTTTTCCCACAAAATCCTCACCAACTAAGTCATTGGCTAGCTTTCTTGTGTAAGTATCCATATGGGTGCATGATGGTCTAGAATATTAGATACAATATGTGTATCTAATATTTGGTAGGAGTATGTTTGCATTAGTAAGACATGTATACTTCATTTTATTTTTCAAGCTAAAAAGAGCTATAGAGCAGTTGAGAGTGTAAGCAATATTTGAGAGCAAAAATATAAAGAGAAAGAGTTATTGGTTTATGTATTCAAGTTTTACAACCTATTTTGGAAGAAAAAGGAAGATAGTTATTAAAACAAGGTAATTGTTATTTTAAATGTAGTTTTGTTTATAAATTAAATAAACCAACATGTGAGTATAAATATGTTAATATAGTTAATAATGTGTAGTAGTAATATTTATGTCATGCCTGAGTTTAATATGCTTGGTTTGTATTTTGGTATAATTTATATGCTAAAAACATGTGTTTGGTGGTGTGTAATCAAGTCTCAAAATAATGACCAAAAATATTTTTATAATATTTAGATTTAATGTTATAATATTATAGAACATTAAATCATGAGAAAAACAAAGTTTGAATAACTCAAAATGGAGTTATACCCAAAAAGTTATGATTTGTACTATTATGGGATATAATAAATTTTATGAAAAAAAAAATGTTATTAAATCATGAAAAATTAAATTTTCATGTTATAAATTGATATTAAGTGATTGACAATTTTTTTGAATTTTTATTGAAGAGTTAAAACTTACTTAAATGTATAATTTTATTAAAATGGTGCATTAAAGTTATTGTTCACATTCTGCGATAGGGGAAAAAAAAGGGATGGCCGCGCAATACGCGCCAGCGATTTTCTAAAAAGACGCGGAGCCAAAACGACGTTGTTTGGCAGAAAGAAAATTTACTCCGCGCGTTATGCGTGGAAGCCGTTGCCGGTTATTCAAAACAACACCGTTTTGGGCCGTTTATTTTGCTAAGCGCGCAATGCGCGGTAGAAATTTTTCGGCGAAATTACTAAACTACCCCTCCGTTCGTTTTACTGTGTAATTACTATTTTGCCGTCAGATCAGTTTTCAGTCTATTTACAGAAATACCATTCGAGTTAATTTTAATTAATTTAAATATTTGAAAATTAATTTAAAATTTTAACAAAAATAATAATAATACAAAAATGATATTTAGGATGATATTTTTCATTAAGTTTAATATTTAAATATTTTAAATATTAATCTAGTTAGCTAGATTTATGGTTAAGTTAAATAAATAAAGATTTCATTAATTATTTATTATTTAAAATGTTAATAATAAATAAAGGTGATAAATTAGAAATTATTATTTAATTCCTATTAAATAATAATTAAAGAGAGATAAAAATTTATAAATTATTTATTTATTATTTAAATATTATTAAATAATAAATAAGGATAATTAAGTAATTAATTATTATTTAATTAACATTAAATAATGATTAATGAAAATAATGTTATAGAATAAACAATTTATGTTTATATATTCCGCATTAGTTATAGAACATGTATGAAGATGATGTATCGTGACGTACCAAGTTTAGGGTTCAAGGTACCCGAATTTGGGGATGTTACATAAATGATATTATCAGATTATATGGCATGCCAGTTTTCATAGTTTTTTATCGAGATCCTAGATTCAATTCACGCTTTTGGATCAGTTTATAAAAAGCTATGGGCACCAAGCTACGATTTAGTTCTGCATACCATCCTCAAACGAACGGACAATCAGAAAGGACGATTCAAACTCTCGAAGATCTTTTGAGACTTTGTGTACTACACTTCAAGGGAAGTTAGGACAAGTACTTGCCATTAGTTGAATTATATTACAACAATAGTTACCAAAAAAGCATAGGCATGACTCCATTTGAGGCCTTGTATGGACGAAAGTGTCGCTCTCCAGTATGTTGAAATAAAGTAGGAGAAATAAAACTTTTGGGACCTAAGTTGGTATGTTTAACAACAGAAAAGATCTAAACAATTCGACAATGAATACAAACCTCACAAGAACGACAAAAGAGTTATGTTAATCTGTGTAGAAAGAATGAAAGTTTCAATGTTGGAGACCATGTATTCTTGCGTGTTTCTCAATGGAAAGGAGTTACGAGATTCGGAAGGAAAGGAAAGCTCAACTCTAGATTTATTGACTCATTTGAAATTATAAACCGAGTAGGATCCGTGGCCTACAAATTAGCCTTACCACCAAGCATGGCTCGCATTCATAACGTTTTTCACATATCCATGCTATGTAAATATGTGAAAGATTCGAATCACATCTTTGAGTTAGAGCCAAACGTTATAGCAGATGATTTAACGTACGAAGAGGTGTCTGTCAAGATCTTTGATAAGAAAGAGCAGATCATATGCTTAAAGGTTATACTTCAAGTCAAGGTTTTATGGAGAAACCAAGATATTGAGGAAATAACTTGGGAGCTAGAATTTGAAATGAAATCTAAGTATCCTTATCTCTTCGAAATACCAAATATGTTAATTTCAGGGACAAAATTTCATAAGTAGGGAAAGTTGTAATAACGGTTACAGTTCAATCGAAATGTTTAGAAAAATAGGAAGGTTCAGTTTAAATGATATTAGATGAAGCACAAATTATTAAGGAACATATAATCATTTCAGAAAACTTTACCAAATGGTACTTACCATAGTAAGTTAAAAGTATAAAAGAAATAATATCCCTTACTATAGTAAGTTTGAATAATGGAAGATGAAAAAAATGGTATCCCTTATGAGTATAAAGGATAATAATATCAGTTACGAATGTGAAAGAAAATGATATTACAAACGACTATGTAATAAAAGTGTCATGAGATAATTCGTGTAGACAAATTATTTCCACAAGGGACAAATAAGAAATAAATACAAAGGGTTATTCACCAAACAGGCGGTAGTCCGTGCAGTAAAGTTATTCCAACAATTTAATAAAATTTGAATACGAAGAGTTATTCCCCAAACAGGCGGTAATCCACGCCGTAAGGTTATTCTCATAGATTAATAAGGAATGAATACGAAAGGTTATTCATCAAGAGGCGATAATCCGTGCCGTAAGGTTATTCCCACAATTTAATACATGAAAATAAATGACACATCTTATGAGTAAGAAAGAAACGATATTATTTTCGAGAATCAAAGAATGATAATCCCTTAAAAGTAAGAAAAATATACCAATTATGATGATGAAAAGAATGATACCCCTTACCTTAACACGTGATTGGATATTGATTTAAATGAAATTGATCAACCTACATATTTATAATAAAATTAGTAATTATCACATATAAATTTCAAAGTGTATGATAACTCGTATAATATGAACTATCAAAATTATATATATTTAACATAATTTTTGTAGTATAATATAACAACTTTAAAATAATTTTTAAAATAATATTCCAAAATAAATCTTCTAAAGAAAACTTTTAAAAATGAATCTTCTCAAAGAATAGTCTTCTAAGAAAAGATTTGTGAATACCGTGAAAAATAAAAATTTATGAAATTACTACTCTTTAATAAAAGACTTACTTGAAAAATTTATGCACTCCTTTTGACTTTCAAACACTCAAGATAACCTTACTATTCTCAGAGAAAACTCATAAAATTCTTATAGAAAAATTTTATGTTTTAGGTGTGATTTTTCTATTAAACTGAGCAAGCTATTTATAGGAGAAAATATTTACTATGCGCGGTAGGTGGCAGTACGCCAGTATAAGAAATTAGCAGTAGCAGCTGCCTGATTACTTCACCAAACTTCTTCGGCACATTTTCAATTTGCAATTCTCATGTGGTCCCCACAGAGGGCCCACGTGTTTACTATTTAAAATAGTAATTTTTTTTTTATTTTTTTTGAATTTATTTATTTATTTCCTGTGGGTCTTACATATATAATAAAGTAATGCTATAATAATAATTCAACAATAATGTAATAAACACGTTACAAATTATTATTAATTTAATAATATAAATTACAGTGTATTTGCTACTGTGACAATTATTTGGTTCAATAATTTTAAAATACAGTGCACCAACAATTATTGACTCAATGATATAAAATACAGTGTGATGACAATTATTGATGAAATGATGTGCAACAATTACGGTGTCAATTATCAGATCAATAATGCAAATACTGTGTAATAACCAATTTATCAGTTCAATAATATAAACGCCACACAATACCTTGTGCTACTATAGAATACCACGTGCAACAGTAAAATATCATAAATTGCCGTAAACTACTATTTTTTTATCACCGGTATTTTAACAGTTAAAAGTGATAACACTGTTAACTATTTTTATTTAAAAAGGTTACTTTTGTCGTTTTCTATATCCGACAATTATTCTGTTATGAGATCCACCAATAATTAGTTATTTTGGCGTCATCGTATGACCCGAATATTCCCCGACCAAACGAATATTATCCGACACAATAAAATTTGTACATAACATTCTTAACTTTTAATTTTGTTAATTTAACCACTTACTGTTTCAGAAAAAATATATATGAAGAGAAATTAAATTTTGTATTTCATAAAATTCAGGGTCTTACATGGGCTATGTAGGCCCAGATTTAGGGGAGTCACAATGTGTTCCCACTTCCATTCGAGAACCTCAAGTGATTGCAATGGACCCTTAGGCATTTGATGCTCCGCCTTGACATGTTAACACGTCAAACACCTCGAGACAAACTCAGCGATTTCCTTCTTCATATTGCTCAACCAAAATGTATGTCGAATGTCACAATACATTTTGGTACTTGCAGGGTGAATTGCAAATTGCGTATTGTGTGCCTCCATCATAATTTTATATTTTAATTTAGGGTCGTTGGGAACACAAAGTCGAGAGTTGACTCGAAGTATCTCTTTCTCATCGATTCTTGTTTCTGGAATAGCACATTCTTGTATTATCCTCATCATATTTATCAGTTCTGGATCAGTAGCTTGAGCAACTTTGACTTTATCGATTAAAATCGATTATACTAATACGTGTGCAATCGTCATCTGGGTCCTTGATGACTTTAATTCTATCTTCATCTTTTGTAAATCGTACAAAATGCACCTTTGTATTGTTAGTATTGTATTTGTACTCGCATATGATCTTCTACTCAATGCATCAGCTACCACATTCACCTTTCCTAGGTGGTACTGGATAGTGTGGTCATAATCCTTTAAAAGCTCAAGCTAATGTCGTTTCGCATGTTGAGTTCCTTCTGTGTGAAGAAATACTTGAGGCTTTTATGATCTATAAAGATCTCCACATTTTCTCCGTACAAAGTAGTGTCTCCAGATCTTCAATGCGAAAACAACTGCTGCTAACTCTAGATCATGAGTAGGGTAATTTTTCTTATAATCTTTGAGTTGTCGAGAGGAGTAAGCTATAACTTTCTCGTGTTACATAAGAACACATCCTAGACCACTACCTGAAGCATCGTTGTAGATAACAAATCCTCCTGATCCCGATGGTGTAGTCAGAACAGGGGCTGAAACGAGTCTTCTCTTGAGTTCTTGAAAGCTTTTCTCGCATTCCTTACTCCATTCGAATTTTGTGTTTTTTCGAGTCAGTTAAGTTAATGTAGTGGCAATTCGAGGAAAACCTTCTACAAATCTCCGATAATAATCAGCTAGACCCAAATAACTTCGTACCTCGGTTACTGTCTTAGGTTGCTCCCAATTTAAAATTGCTTCAATTTTTGCGGGATCAACCGATATTCCTTGTTTAGAAATCACATGCCCAAGGAATGTTACTTCCTCAAGCCAGAACTCACATTTCTTTAGCTTAGCATATATCTTATTTTCAAGTAACTTTTGGAGTATCTATCGCAAGTGACATTCATGATCCTCACGACTCTCAGAGTATATGAGGATGTCATCAATAAAGACATCCACAAAATGATCTAAATATTCTTTGAATATTCGGTTCATCATGTCCATGAAGGCTGCAGGAGCATTAGTTAGTCCAAAAGGCATGACTAAGAACTCATAATGCTCATGGCGAGTTCTGAAGGCAGTCTTTGGAACGTCATCAACTTTAACCTTTAATTGATGATAACCAGATCAGATATCGATCTTTGAAAAATACTGAGCACCTTGTAATTAATGAAACAAGTCATTAATTTGAGATAACGGATACCTATTCTTGATGGTGACATGATTCAACTCTCGATAGTCAATGCACAATCTCATACTCCCATTCTTCTTCTTTAAAAATAGAACAGGGGCACCCCAAGGTGATGTACTTGGTCGTATGAAACCGGTATCTAAGAGTTCCTGAAGTTGGACTTTCAACTCTTGAAGTTCTATGGGAGCCATTCGGTATGAGAATTTAAAAATGGGTTTAGTATCGGGGTTCAAGGTTAATACATAATTTAATTTCGCAGTCTAGGGGTAGGACAAGAAGTTTTTCAGAAAATACTTCAGGGAATTCATTAACAATAGTAATATTGTTTAAGTTTACCGAGTTTTTATTTAGATTAGTGATATGAGCTAGGAAGGCTTGACATCCATTTTTTAATAAACGATCCTTTATGGCTAGAAATAATGGTTATAGATTTCAAATGTTTGGTTGCTTGAATTTGCATGATATGTTGGTCAGGAATATGAAAGCTAATGAGCTTATAGAAACAATCAATTTTAGCATGATGAGTAGTCAACTAATCAATTCTTAAAATCACATTAAACTCATACATTTTTAAAGAGATAAGGTTAATGGGTAGGGTAAGGTTATTGATATGAATCAAACAAGATTTATAAACAATAGATGTAACGGCTATTTCCCCTATTGGAGTTTCAACACAGTAGTCAAAGTCTAACTTTTAGGAATTAAATTTAAACATTGAGCACAAGCATGTGTGATAAAAGAGTGGATAGAACTAGTATCTAATAGGGCATAGACTTCACAAGAGTTTATGAATAGCTTACCGGTTATCACCTCGTTCAGATTACGTGCCTTCTGAGACGTTATAACAAAATCTTTCCGCTTGACTACAGATTTTTCCTTGTTCGTGCTAGCCTTTAGAGTCATCATCGTTGCTAGACTTGATTTTGTGACAGAAAAAAATTGTGTAATATGATATTCTTTCCCACAATTATAATAAGACTTGAATTGCTGAGTACAGTTTGGGTTGATGTGATCCTCCTGACCACACTTGTAGCATTTTACGCGTGGTCGATCTCCTCCCCTTGAAACTATTATCGGTGCTGATGTTGATGCTGGTGTCTTTCCGTGATCGTTGTGGGATCTCTTTCTCTTTAAATTATTTCCACTTATTTATCCCCTTCTATTATTTGGACCGAAATTACCACCGAAGTAGTTACTATTTCTGAAATGGTGATTGTTGCATCTACGGTTCTTGTTCTGGTAATTGTTTTCGTTATTTCTTCCTCTTGGTTGGTCATTGGCTCTTGGTTGCAATACTTCATCTTCTTGTTCGACCCTTTGAGCCCTATCCACCACATCCGAATATAGACAAAGTTTGTGAGAGAAAAGGTGTCGGCGAATTTTGGGTCTCAAGCCTCGTAAAAACATGCGAGTCATTCGGGCTTCATCGTCCACCAAATGAGGCGCGAATTGGGATAACTCCGCAAACTTGGCTTCGTATTAAGAAACAGTCATGTTCGCTTGTTCTAATTTAGAAATTCCACCTCTTTCATATGGCGAACACTTTCTGGAAAATACTTTTCATTAAACAAATCCTGAAACTTCGTCTAGGATATCTCAAGTGCTGAATGATAGGTACGCTTTATCGATTCCCACCAATGGTCTGCTTCTTCTCTTAGCATGAAGGTAGCAAATGAAACTTTCTGATCATCAGTGCAGCGCAGAACATCAAATGTCTTTGTCATCTGCTTCAGCCATGCCTCTGCCTTTTGTGGGTCCGGCTTCCCAAAAAATTCGGGTGGTCCCAACTCTTTAAACTGCTTCGCATTGACCATCCTTGAATTACCAGCATTTCCACCAGTGGGAGTTCCCCTCGCTTAATTTTGCATGAATTGCATAAAGTTTCTAAAGAAACCATCATAATTCACATGGTCTCCTGCTTTATTTTCTGAAGCTGCAAGAGGATTATTTGTAGCCTCCTGATTTGTTGCGACATAATTCATCTCTTGATTTTCATGTCATTCTGAAATATGGTCATAAAATAAAGGTTAGTTTAAACAAACTGACTTGTATTTTTTGTCGCTGCATTCAAGCCAACTAGCTAAATTTAACACAAGTAGGACACACTAGCAAAGGATTCTAATCGTCTCTCCCCTCCTAGTTCTAATCTCAAATCTTTATGCAAGATCATATTCCTAAGCTCTGATACTAACTGTGACTCCCCCAAATCAGGCACACGTCACCCAATTTGAGTCATCAAAAGATTACAACAAAATTATTACAATACGTTATACAGTACCCAATAATACACTATTAAGTCTTCACGATTATTACAATTCTACAATAAAGTGAAGACTACTATAATAACTATCTCGGACCGCTACTTCATTCCCATTTCCTCCCCGCTAGTTCCGGCTACACTGTCATTTCCTGAATAATTGAACGAAAAGAAAAATGACGAGCTCAAATAATCCAGTAAGGAATATCATGACTAAGATAATGAAAAATAAATTATTCTTAGCCTTGAACAGTTGAGTTCTTAATCGAATATAATAGACAACAAGTTTTAAATCAACAGCTGCAATTGAGTGTTAATAGAGTAATATAAACAACAAAATTAAAAATTAAAAATACCAATTAAATTCTTAAACAAAGTTCAACTGTAGTGAAATAATCACCACTAAGAGAATCAAGTAGATCATGATATCTACTAGCATCTCTTTTTAAAAAAATCAACATCGACTTATATCATCTAAAACATCACTGGGCATGATTATGTCAAACAACAGTTCTTCTTTGCCCCCGGCCAAATAAAACATTCATCACGTGTCTTTGTCATCCGACCAAAGATACCCAATAATTATATCGCATTTATCCTGTATCGCCTTTAACCTATATCGCCTTTAACTTATCATATGTGCCCCAGGCAACAGATATTCAGAACAACCTGATACTTGATGATTGAAATAACAACATAGATATTAATAGAAAAAACAGGATAAACAATAACATTAGGAATTAACAAATTTTACTTTATCCAGATTTAAATAATGTCTAAATTATCAACATGATGTATAAGAAAAGGTGTCCAAGTCCAGTAGTAATGTCCAAGATCCACATGGAAGAAGTTCAATGGTAAGGTTTACGGTACAAGAAATTAGTCCAAAATATTTACAGTTCAAATAAATGTCTACAGTTCAAAAGTTCAAAGTCCATAAGTTCACAGTTCAAATATAACGATAAAAATTTAATATGAATGTTCTTGTCAAAGGGTATTAGATGAAGTGCAAACTATTAAAGGAATATTAAAAAATCATTAATTCAAAAATTTTCACCGTTTAATAATATTAGAGGTACAAATGAGATACTTTCTTACCGTAGTAAGTTTAAGTGATAGAAGATGAAAAAGATGGTATCATTTACAAGTAAGAAAGAAAATGATATCCATTTATGATGATGAAAATAATGATATCCCTTACTGTAATAAATTTAAGAGTTTGAAAAAAAATGATATCATTTATTTTATCTCGTGACTAAATACAGCTTTTATGAGGTTGATCAACCTAAATATATTCATAATTTAATTAGTAAGCAACACATACCAATTTTATGTATATAAAATCATCAAAGTGATTATATAGTATAAATATACTTCAAAATAGTTTTTAAAGAAAATAATTTTTCAAAGTAAAATATTTTAAATGAAGTTTTTCAAAATAAATTTTCTAATAGAAGAGTCTTCCAAAGGAAGAGTTGTAAACTGATGTGTGTGTGAGTGTTTATATAACTTTAATATAAATTTACTTAAATAATACTCGCACCCTTCCAGATCTTCAACGCTTAAGATAGTTTTAATGCACTCAGAAAGACACTTACACTAAGAAATATATAGATAGTGGAAAAAGATTGAGTGAGGAATGTATGAAACTCCTTATGCTAAACCCCCTATTTATAGCCAATCTAACCAACTTTTCCACATAGACGTTATACATTTTTATCTCATCTTTTAATCTAAACCATTCATCAATCAACACACGTTTCGTACTTTAATCTGCACCGTTTGTTGACTAATATGCGTTTCACGCCTACACGTGTTTTAATCTGCACCGTTCGTTGACTAATATGCGTTTCATGCCTACACGTGTTACACATTTACGTGTGTTACACACTTACACGCATTACACATCTTTATATTATTTTATTGATTTAATATCCCAATTATTAAACATACAGTGTTTAATAAATTTATCTAACTGTTTAATATTTGTGACTACTACTTTAACAATTATTAACCCAATAATGCAAGATGTGCATTATGACAATTATTGAATCAATAATATAGAACACTGCAATTAATAATGTAAAATATTGTGTAATGACAATTATTGATTTAATAATATAAAATGTTGTGTAATGACAATTATTGATGAAATACTATGCAATAGACACTTTATCACTTCAATAATTTAAACATTGTGTAATACCATATGCTACTGTAAAATACTTTTATTACGGGATATTTTAATAGTTAAAAGTGATAATACTGTTGACCATATTTATTTAGAAAGGTCACTGCTATCGTTTTTTACATCCAACAATATTTCGTTGTGGGGTCCACCCATTACTAAATATTTTGGCGCCATCATACGAATATTTCCCGACATAACGAATATTCCTCGAGAGAACGAATATTCCCCGACCAATCGAATATTGTCCGACATAAAATTTTTGCACATAACATCCTTAACTTTAATTTTTATTAATTTAACACTTTACTGTTAAGCATAAAATTATGAGAAAAAATTGAAATCTATTTATTAAAATTCGGGATCTTACAGTACTAATTTATCTAGATTCACTAATCCCCATTTAGTGATCCCACGAGTAGAAATATTTTAATTTTGAACTATCTAGAATTTATATCTCATTAAAATAATCAACATTATAATTCTAAGAGCATTGCTCAAAACTATGGATTTATCCACTTAATTAATTCAATCAATTAATCATAAATAATAAAATGACTTTAAATAAAACTTTTATTAATAAACGAATAAGATTATAAAGTATATACTTATCACATCAAATGTGATTGACTTGAGGGCATACTACTTTCAGTTATCGACCCCAGATGACGATTGTTGACGACTTCTTTATATCTTTGATTACCTTTAGATACATCTGCTATGTACACTACATAAACCTTACTTTCAATGACAAGCACTTCACTAACTTTATGCACATTGTACTTCAGAGAATCGATAAGTTGACGTTGGAAATGTCTAAACATCTCTTTTATGTACATTTTTGCACCATGCATTTCCAGACGACCCACATGCCATATTTCATTTTAGATGCTTTGTTATGCAGTCGACCTTCCTCTATCTAATGAATTATTTCTCTATAACCATCTGACTATTCACTACAAATTTTTTCATGCCTGTTGAAGCATTCACAAACTAATAAAAAAAAATGGTTCATACCCTCACTTCTTTCGATGGTTGTCATTCATATGGCAAAATATCTCTTTGTATACGCGCGAATCCATTTCTTCCGTACATCATATAAACTTCTAAGCCATTCATTGTTATAAAATTCATAATCCTTCATCAGAATTTGCCAACGATCTTCAAACTCACCGATGAACAATGAATTATACACACAATTGTTAAAATGATCTTTGAACGGTGGGTGCTCAGAATAAACATGATGTAATTTTTCAGGAAATTTATTGTTAATATGCCAAGAACACAATACATGATAAGTGGAAGGGAGTACCGTAGCAATAGCATTACTCATGACTTTATCTTGGTCAGTGATGATATTTATAGGTGCCTTGTAGTCTATGGCTTCGAGCCACGTCTCAAATACCAAAACAAAAGTGTCATTTATCTCGTCCCTTACTAATACAAATCCAAACAAAATAGACTGATAATGGTGGTTGACCCTAATGGAACAAACGGCATGTAATACTTATTTATCTTATACGTAATGTCAAATGTCATAACGCCTCTGAACCGTTGATTTAGTAACCTTGATCGGTTGTCAACCCACAAAATACATGCTATGTGATTGTTTTCACTAGATTTGACACGAAATTATTTTTACTCACACTTTCAGATGCAAGTTTTTTTAAATAATTAACTACAGCTTACGCATCATTTTCATCTTCCAAATCAAGCCTTAAATCCCTCACCACATTCTAAATATTAACATCAGAAAAATGAATATTTTGCATCCCTCTACCTATTATGCTCATAACGTTCATCGTCCTACTAGGACCTAATCCAGACTTATGTAAAGTGTCAATTAAAGATTGTGCAATCGGAGTAATATGCATGTGTGTCTCAATTAAACCTGGTAAGGGTCACTACATGATGATTGTGCTCTAATTGACTGCTAGAAATACGTCAATTGCCTTCTTTCTTACTATGGACAACATATATTCTAACTTTGCATAATGTGCATTCTATAGAGTCTCTCTATCTATTTATTTTATCACAGCCATCTTCAATATCTAGTAAACTCTTGAAAATAGTTGGTCTACCGGCTTTTTTACATACATACAACCTAGAGGACACATCATTCGTAAAAGCATGTTTATGACTTGTTGTAATTCTAATCTCAAATCTATTTTTTTGAGCATAGGCTTTATAAAAAAATTCAACTTCTTCTAACTTAAAGAACAATTGACCAATATATGGAACCATTTCAGATTTATTACTTCAAATTTCATTTACAAACTCAAATGCATTTGTACATCTAAACTAGCAACATAATCTGAAGAACTAGATAAAAACAGATTATGAGCATGCATTTTTTTTTGCCATTTTGAAAAACTTACCTAAATTAAGAAGAAACCTAGTAATTTTAATCGTCGGAGTTGGACGTCTACAAATGCTTGAATTTGGGAATGAAAGTGGGCTACCCTTAGATCTGAAAAAATCAGGATGCCTGCCGCTAGAACATTTAGCGATTGGGGACTGCCGCTATAGTTTCTAGCAGTAATGACTAATCTCATTCTAGTGGCAATAACTAATCTCATGTAGGGGGTATACTAGTAATTTCCCAGGGTATTTTTTAATTTCCCCTGCTACTAAACCCCTAGCGGAAAGGATGTCACTACTGTTAGAGCCTCTAGCGGCAAGGTGTTTAAGCCAGTTAATCCAAGCCTTGGGATATTATGATGGACGATCTAAGATATAGTTACTGGAATAGTACTCCTAACAACCGGTTGTTATGGATGGATTCTAATATATATATATATATATATATATATATATATATATATATATATATATATATATATATATATATATATATATATATATGGGTAAACACTAAACATAGATTTCTATCAGTAAATGGGTGGACTAGGAAAAACGATCAAATAAATGTATAGTTAAAGGAAATGACTGAACTGCCCTTTCATTTTTCAATGTATTTTAGGATGAGAGTTTTATTCTCTTTGAAGGCTTTTCATTTTCAATCTTCCCTCATTAGTCAATATTAGTTTTTTTTATTAAATTCTATATTTTTCTACATTTAATATTTTCGATAATCAAAATGAACACTAGATATAACCAACAGATACACGCAATAATCAACCAATCACACACATTGAACAATGTCAATCAAATCGTTCACAAATATCCAACTGAGTGGCTCTATAAGGTGAAACAAGTACTTCAACTACCACAAGGTTTCTGAGGACAACAAACTTTCTTTGGTTGCCTTCATCTGGACAGCGCTGCTTCAAGCTGGTTCCAATGGATGGAAACCACACATCAGGTAAGGTCTTGGCCTAAATTCACACTACAGATTCAAATCAGATTTGGACCCTCACCTTATGATGACCCTAACACCCAACTGTCTAGATTAACCTAAACCTGCTCAATTGCAGAATATGAATTGAAATTTCAGCAGATTTCTAATAAAATAGTTGGTTTACCTGAATCCTTCCTCAAAGGGTGTTATATAGGAAGACTCAGAGAGGATATTCAATGTGAAGTCATAGGTGCTCAACCCTACAATTTGCAACATGCCATTGGGCTCTCTAAACTATATGAGGGAAAACAAGGAATGGGAAGGTCTCACTCTTTCCAACCTAAGAGTCACAACACCATTTATGTATTGGGACCTAGACCTCAGTACCCTCCGGATGCAAAGAATGCTTTAACTCCTTATGTGGCACCTAAGGAAATTGACAACAGGACAAACCAGAAATTGTCTCCCTATTATAAACTCCCTATCAAGAGACTCACCCTAGCTCAAAGACGAGAGAAGATTGATAAGGGACAATGTTATAACTGTGATGAACCATGGCACAAGGGACACAAATGTAAAGGACATATGTCTTTATTATTGCTAGAGGGTGTAATTCCAGAAGGCTGTGAAGAATTGGAGCCTTTAGTGGAAGCTGATGTGGAAATCAGAAATGCTAATGAACCTGTAGCAGACACTGGAAATCTGTATGCTATGATTGGGCCTCCTAATACGAGGTGCTTGAGAATGCATGGTATAATTGCAGGCAAATCTCTCCAAATACTGATTGATGGTGGAAGCAGCCACAATTTCATCAAAACCAGGGTGGCAAGATACTTGGGGTTAGACATTATACCCTCCCCAAACTTTTCAATAATAGTAGGGAATGGGGAGAGTTTGAAATGTGTTGGACAATGCACTAATCTGGCTTTTGAGATCCAAGGCCACAATTTTGTCTCTGATTTTTTTGTCATTGACTTACATGGGGCAGATGCTGTTTTAGGAGTAGCTTGGCAAGAGAGTTTTATTGGGGAACTAAAGCTAAATTTTCAACAATCCTACATAAAATTCAATCATGAAGATAAGGAGATTTGTTTGCAAAGGGAGAAGAAACCAGTTCCATTTTTACCAACCACTTCCAGCAGTTGATCAGAAGAAATGAAGTAGATCAATGCTATTTGTTGCAGATCTTTCCTGCACCTGAACAGCAACTGAAGCAATACCAGAACAACACCAGAGACTGCATCACCAGCACCCAAAAAACAAGTCACCTCATCCTTGCAGTCCTCTACAAATCACCACATGGCTCCCATTGCCTAGCTACTTGACCAATACAAGAATGTATTTCAGGCATTCACTCAATCACCTCCCCCCCCCCCCCCCCCCCCCCAAGAGTCGTTGATCATCATATTCCCCTGGAACCTAACTCCAAACCCGTTAATGTTAAACCTTACAGGTTCCCACACTTTCAAAAGAAGGAAATTGAGTTACAGATGCAAAGCATGATGGCGAATGGCATTATTCAGCATAGTACTAGTCTATATAGCTCCCCAGTATTACTTGTAAAGAAGAAGGACGACACTTGGAGGCTTTGTGTAGATTATAGGGCACTTAATGCCATAACATTGAGGGATAGATTCCCAATCCCCAATGTAGATGAATTACTTGATGAATTAAAAGGAGCTAAATATTTCTCAAAAATTAATTTAAGATCTAGGTACCACCAAGTGAGGATAGCTGATGAAGATGTCTTCAAGATTGCCTTTAGAACACACCATGGACACTTTGAATTTCTGGTAATGCCTTTTGGCCTATCTAATATTCCTTCCACCTTCCAAGCTATTATGAATGAAAATTCTTAAGGAAATTTATTATCATATTTTTTTATGATATCTTAGTATATACTCGAGATTTGGAGACTCATGTCCAACACCTCACAACTGTGCTTGACTGTTTAAGAACCAACTCACTTTATGCCAAATTCACTAAATGTCTTTTTGCTGTCACCTCTATTGAATATTTGGGTCATATCATAATACCCCAAGGTGTTAAACCTGATCAAACTAAGATTGAAGCTATGCTCACTTGGCCTAAGCCTGGTAACTTGAAACAATTAAGGGGCTTCCTTGGACTTACTGGTTATACAGAAAATTTGTCAAGGGTTATACAGCCATAGTAGCTCCATTAACAGATTTGTTGAAACATGAGGCCTTCAAATGGAATGAGAAGGCAAAAATTGCATTTCTACAATTGAAGGAAGCTCTTACTAATGCACCAGATCTAGCTCATCCAGATTTCTCTAAGGCCTTCATCTTAGAAACTGATGCTTCAACCTAAGATAAAGGGGTTGTATTGTCCCAAGACAAGCATCCCATTGCCTACTTCAGTAAGAAGTTATGTCCTAGAATGCAGAGATCATCCACATATCTTAGGGAACTGTTTGCCATTACTTCTACTATAGCCAAATGGAGGCATTACTTGTTGGGGGCTAAGCTCTATATTTATACAGATCAACAGTGTTTAAGGGGCCTGATGCGGCAGGTTATTCAAACACCAGAGTAGCAATATTATCTTACTAAGTTGTTGGGTTACCACTATGAGATAATCTATAAACCAGGGAAGACTAATGTTGCAGCTGATGCCATGTCCAGAAACCCCTCCCTCCTACAAAACTGCACACTGCCCTACAACAACACTCATGGCCATCTCTATACCAATATGTGGAGTATTAGATGATATAAGGATGGCTCAGTCTACAGCACCAGAACTCCAGAGAGTTGTTAAAAATCCTCCATGGTCTGTTGAGGGAATCTATTTTTTCCAAGGCAAAATTTACATACCTAACCACTCTGCACTGAAAGAATCCATCATGAAGGAATTCCATAACTCACCAGAAAGTGGACATGGGGGTGCTCAAAAAACCTTTTTGAGACTAAAAGCCAGTTTTTATTGGCCTGATATGAGGAAGGAAGTTAAGGCTTACATTAAAAGTTGTGTTGTTTGTCAGCAAGTTAAAACCCTCAATGTAAGCCCTTATGGATTATTGTAGCCCTTACCAATCCCCAAACAAATTTGGGGGGATATCAGTATGGACTTTATTACTCACTTGCCAGCTTCTCATGGGTATACTTGCATACTAGTGATTGTAGACAGACTCTAAAGTTGTGCTCATTTTGGACCACTACCTACTAATTATACAGCCCCAAAGGTTGCAGCCCTTTCCTAGGACATGGCAGGTAAACACCTTGGCCTCCCTAAATCTATAGTCAGTGATAGAGATGCTATATTTTTGTCTAAGTTCTGGCATGAACTATTCAAGCTACAAGTAACCACTTTGAAGATCTCTTCCTTCTACCACCCTCAAACTAATGGACAAACAGAGGTGGTCAAACGGTGCCTAGAGCAATATTTAAGGTGTTATGTAGCAGAGGAACCTCAGCAATGGCATAAATTCTTAGAACTAGCTGAATGGTTCTTTAATACATCCCATCATTCAGCAATACAGCAAATCCCTTATAAGGCAGTCTACGGAAGAAGACCACCTACTCTTGCCAATTTCATGCCAAGTACTTCTCAAGTTGAGGCAGTAGAGATCACCCTTCAAACCAGAGATGCTCAGTTAAAGGTTTTGCAAAGGATACTCCAGGCTGCTCAGCTGAAAATGAATCATCAAGCAGATAAGCACAGGACTCAGTTTTCCTTGGAAATTGGAGAATTGGTATTAGTCAAATTACAGCCTTATAGACAACAAAGTATGCATCACAGATATTCCAATAAACTCAATAAAAGATACTATGGACCATACCCTATCATTAAGAAATTTGGACCATTAGCATATAAATTGCAATTACCACCAAGTTTCAAAATTCACCCAGCTTTTCATATCTCCCTCCTAAAAAAGTTTCATGGTTTGAATGCAATTTCCCCTATAGACTTACCACCTCACACTTATCATAACCAACCTTTGATCCAACCCTTATCCATTCTTGCTACCAGAAAAAAATTCATCAACAACTTTTGGGAACTTCAAATTCTCATTCATTGGGAGGGATTACCACTCGAAGATGCTACATGGATGTCTGTTGCACAGTTTAAGTCAATTTATCCCAGTTTCCATCTTGAGGACAAGGTCTTTTGTGAAAGGGTGGGTATTGATACAGTCAAGGAAGCAATTGAAAAACAAACTGAAAATACTCCAACTGCAAGAGCAACGTCAACTGAAAAATCAATTGAAGTCACTACAATGGATGAGGTGAAAGACCAGAATATGCAGCAAAAGGTTCTGCAGCATCCACAGGCCCAGGATAAGGAAATGCAGAATAGCCGGGACAGCTTGACTGATGAAGAAGGGCTTAAGGAGACTGAAGTCAGTAGCATGATGGATGAAGAGGAAGCTGGTATAAAAGAGTTGATTACGTAGAACAAGTTAAGGAGACTGCAAGGATTCTCTAGGGGCAGAAGGGGAAAATAGCAACATTCTGTTAGCATGACAGCAGGATATTTTAATAATGTGTATTGTGTGAGTATAACTGATTATCTAGAATGCTCTACCACTTCTAGAATTCTGTATCAATACTCTATATACATCATCATTTCGTGTAATTGGGTATTATCAATTTGAATGCAGAATACTCCTCTATCCCTTTAATTCTTCTTCTCTTACATTCTATTCTATTAGTCTAGCTGTAGACTTAAAATTACAGTATCATACACCCCAGCCCAGCAGGACTATTTTGTTTATAGTCAATCCCCACAACTGCTTGATAGCTATTACGAGCCAAGGTTCTTGAACAACTCGGGAAGGTGAGCGTTGGTGAGCTTGGTTCTCTTGCTGATTTCATGCTGCTTCTTTTGTTTGGGTTTGGGGGCAATGCCATGAACCTGTGCCATGGCTCTCCTCTTTGCAGTGTTTGTAGCAGGTTTCATCCCATTCTTCTGGAGATCCTTCTCAATGTCGATCATATCACGTGAAAGTAAAAGGAAACAAGAATTACACTTCAAGGGCACTTCTAAAAAATAAAATATACTACTCCGTAATGTACTATGAAAAGGGAAATATGAGCAAATGTGCATGTTGTAACTAGGACACACCACCAGGTATACAATGAAAAATTAGAGAAGTACTCTGTAAGGTATTAAAGAAAAGGAAAAAATGAGTAACGTGCATAAAAACCTAGCATAATACGACGACAAAATAAAAAACATTTAAAAAAGAGTACATTATCAACATCTGTAAATTGACACCACAATGTCACATAGCAGATAGTGCCTATGACTAGCGCATCAGAAGTTTGATAGCTCATCTTCAAGGTGGGACAATCACCTCGGAAGTTTTCTACAACTCTTGATCCATAGAGTATAGCACATCAGATAATTGAACGAACTACTGCTTTATTAAATTCACATCAAACAGAAATAGAACTCCACCTAAATAAATTGAATATAGCTGTAAATCATCCATCACTGTTGGATATGCATCCTTGAGATCAATGACAGCTATACCTTCTGAAAATTTCCGTATCAAAACAAGTAGTTGATGCTTATCTTTAAGATCATGCTTGGACTGTAAGCAGATTATAAATCAAGTAATTTATCACTGCAGAAAAATTTAGTGAAAAGGGACGAGAAGACAGGCCTTCATTGCAATTTAAATAATGGAAAGATAAAAAGTACGAGAAGCAAACTCATTAAACAGAAGTTCAAAATTACCTTGTACAAGAAGCGCCTCACATCGTAATAAACTTTTGTGTTGTTTCTCAAACTGTCAAAGACAGTCTTGTTGGCATTCACATCAACATAACATGCTTCATTTATGTGCTCTGGCGTGAGGCTTGCCTTGCCTGCAGACATGAAGAACATTAATAATCCAAAAGATGTTCAATTAATTAATGCTGGCGGCTGAACTAGACTATAACAGCTTATAACCCAATTCCCTGAAACACTAGTAAACACTATAAAAATTTTACTGCTACAACTCCAGCTTTTTAAAGGACAACCAAACATAGTCATGAAAGATGAGCTACAGTTTGAGCTAGAGTATGTGAGTTATGCTAGACTTAACATGATAAAGCAATTTCCCAATTGTCATCATTCTTCCTCTGGAGTGATATTTCAATCTAAATAATATAATTTTACTCTTTTTTCACCATATGTAACATTCAATCATAACTTTTTTTTTAACTGCTATAATCAGCTAGTGCAACATTATTCACATTGTCCCTGCTTAGTAATGCAAAGCCTATATTCCATTAAAAATGAACAAGTATCATACATAGCTAACTGGTAGTATTTCTAACTTCTCAAAGAAACATTATTTCTACAAAATCTCCATTGAAAGTGCGCCCCTCTCAAATCACAGCTTATGTAATTAGTTACACAATTTTGGTAACAATAAAAGAATTGGCTTAGCAACTCTACAAATCAGAAAGCATACAAATATCAATATGTCACCAATCCTATTGTCTTCTATTCTACTATAAGTTTACTAATGAGGATATCACCATCTAACAGCAGATAATACTAAACAGCTAGAAAGCTACAGAGTACAAAAGGAGAAGACAATTAGGCAACCAGAACAACACATTTCCAACGGCCATTATGAAGATGCTAATATAGTAAAAAACAATGCATGTCCCATATAAAACAAATCTGAAGGGGAAAAAGTAAATAGATTAATACAACCAGAATAACCTGTACCTCTAGCAGCTAGTCTATAACCTGTTCAATCTGAGCTCCTACAGGCTACAGGATCTTTCCTTATGCTGCTAATGTGTTGGAGTCTTTCCGTATCATTTGAGAATTTGATTGCATGGCGGGAGACTTCGCAATTGCAGAAGACGGCGTACTATAAGGTGTGACATTTGAAGTAGACCTTGAACCTGCTTTGATGCTGGTAAGGGTTGACTAGCACATCTCTTGCTGCTTCTTAAATTTATTTAAACTCTTTTGCACTGATGCCATCTGACAAATTTGACAACAGATATTGAATATTGTGTGGAACAACAATGTTTTAAGCTTAAAAGAAGACAAATGATCAAAATAAAGCTCAATGTCTCCTCTTGTGGCTACAGAAATGCACTTGAGTTATGCTTGAATGTGAAATAAAGAAGAATAAAAAAGATACAACATACAATATAATTTGGCACTTATTAGTATTTTAAAGTTTCCCAAATCCTTTATTCATTCTAATAGTTCTGGTTGGACTACACATAGCACATTACAGTTCTACTGGTCTTCGTAATGCAACTAAGTTTTTTGCATTTTAAGACAGACTTATCTATAATTCTATATGTATTATGTAATGCCATTTTTCAACTATATGATTTATTAACAAGCTAAATTCAGCTGATAGATTTATTTACTTCAAACTAGAGATAATCATAACAAGCCTCTTTGGTAAGAAGCAACTGTTTTGGACATAGACCTCAAATCACTCATTTGCACATAGACCTCAAATCACTTATTAGTTTTATTACACACTCACCCCACCAAACAAAAAATTAAAAAAATAACTCTAAGACAAAAAACTCAAGGACATTTTGGGTTTCATCCGAAATTGATAGCCCCAGCCTCCCAGGGTCAGCTGATTTGGTGATCTATGCTTGGTGGGAGTGGAATGAGGATAGGTCAGCTAGAGACATTCACCATGAATTTTCAAGTTGTAGAACGTCATGATAATGGTCTTTCCTCAGATTGAATAAAAAAGAAACAGATATAGTAAAAAGCATGGGGGGTTTTGGCCAAGCTAGATCACCTCTTACGATTTTTTGCAACTTTTTCGGTTGTTTTGTGACTTTCAAAAACGAGAATCAAATTTTAGGACATATAATATCTAAACTAACAAAATCTAATCATCTAGGGCTTCCATTGATTTCCAATTTCCCTTCTTTTTTAGAGTAAAACCCTAAAATCATAGGCAACTTAAATAGGCCTCTTCATAACCTTAGATGAATAATCTTAAATACGTATGTATATACACAGAAACATGCATCGAATAGAGCTTTCATAAAGATCTGCGCAAATGCTACAACTATCTCTTACCTCCGAAAACAAGGATGAGGAGGCGACGATAGCTTTGCAGTTATATATGATAATATCATAATGTCCCGCTCCAATTCCAAATGGTAGGAGAGGCTTAATGAGAGCGAGGACTGAGCAGAGGTCGTTTACGAAGTAAGATCGGGTGTAGGTATATTTTGTGAACGAGTATTGCTATGGGTAAAATATAATTAATTGATCATGAATTATATGGGTAAATAAGTAAATATGCTTTAATATTTATTTTTAGTAAAATGAAAAAACTAAAATATGCTATCTTTAGTACTTATATTGTATGTTTGTTTATAAAAATTATACTTGGGATTAGATAATTTGTATTAATTTAATATTATTTTGAAATATTTTATCCAATGATAGGGGATTAATAGTCCTTTAAATAGTTTTATGGACTATTTTTTATTATTCTTAAAATTATTTATGAGGGATTATATAATCTCATGATGAATTTGGGATTAATAGTCCTCCTCATTTTAAGCTATTAAATGGCTTTATGAGACTAATAGTCCAACATTAAAACATTAATAATTCTTCACCATAGGATAAAATAGTCTGAAATAGTGTTAAATTAATACAAATAGTCAAATCTCAAATATAATTTTTTGCAAACAAACACAACCTTTAATTACAATATGCTATTATTTGTGAATTGTGACATACAATATATATATATATATATATATATATATATATATATATATATATATATATATATATATATATATATTGATCACCTTTTTCTTTTTCTTTTTTTTGGGTGCGACATTAATTGGGCCTATTTAGTTCCCAACTCTTTTTTATTTACACATGTTTTTAGATGTTTAAATTACAGGATATGATTATATTTTTATGGGCAACTAATAAATTTATAAAAAAGTATAAAAATAATGTAATAATGATTTTATGTATATCTTTACTGTAATGACCACGAATTTCATTAGTCATTGTAAATATACTTAATAAATATTTAGCAATGAATTTAAACTTTTTGCATTAATTAATTGTGCATTAGAGAATTAAATAAATGTACTTATGTGCTTGTATATTTATTTAAAGAATTAAAGCAATGTGTATAATTAATTAAAGCAAATCAAATTGGATTATATTTTAAATCCAAATGAGTTGATAAACTAGGTTAAAGATATTAACCTAGTAGCCCATGTAATTAATTAAACAAGCTCAATGCTTGATTTAATTAAATGTAACCTAGAATAATTAATGTAAGCCCAATGTGTTATTTAAATTGAGACCAAACAAATTAATTGAATGAGTCCAATAGAAGTTATTCCCGAGCCCAATGTGGAGCCCAATAGGAGGTCAAACTTTGGTCAATATATATATATATATATATATATATATATATATATATATATATATATATATATATGCACAATTTAGCATTAAAAATAAAGGGAAAATGGCTTGGAAAAGCCATTTTGCTGAATTTTTGGAGGGCCCCACTTGGATGACTTGATTTCCTAGATTGCTTCTAATTTACTCTATGTCATAAGTTGACCAACAACTCTAGTCATTTCAAAAGTCTATCAACTAGTCAATCAATGGAATAGTAAGCATACTTAGCATTTAATTTCACCAACATAGCTTGATTAGTGAATTAATGCTAGATTAAGGGTTGGCTATAAATAGGATGCTCAACACTCTTGTTTTGGTTGTTAGTTCATTTGCTAGACACATCCAAAGAGAAAAGAGAAAGCATTTGTTAGCTAGAAAGGAAAAATACACTTGCGAGTTGAGAGAAAAAGCTAAGGAAGGTCTTGGTGGATGTCCTCAAGCTACACAACATACTTTGGTAGGAGAAGAAGGAAAGCAAACAAATCATAAAGGTTTAAAAGTGCTATCAACTTCTTCTTATTTCGTTTTTGTAGTCTAGATAGCTTTTGATCGGTTAAAATCTATTTTTAACCGATCAAAACTCGTTTTGATGGTCTAGATGTATTTAACTATGTAATATATGTATATTCATAGCTCTATGTGTTTATAACATGATTTGGTATGTGAAAAATGCATAGAAGTTGTAGAAAAGTTCATAACATGTTTTACCGGTAAAACCCTAACCATGCATACTATGTTTAACGTTGTATTTTGAAATGTACAAATCGAAAATTGGATTTTTATGGCTAGAAAGCTAGATCTATAAGTTTTAAAGAAAAACTCTTTTTGAACTTTTCAAAAATAATGAATAACAAAGAAGTTATAGCTTTTACCAAAAAGGATGTCGTTTTTAAACCCTAAGTGGTTCGATCCGTAAATTTTGTGTAAAAAGTTTTCAAAAAGACGATCGAACCATAGAATATTGTAAAACAAGAAGTTAGGAAGACAACAACACTAAGTTGGTGTCATTTGAATGTGTAGAGTTCATTTATTTCAAGTTTGAACCATTAAAATCAAGGATTTATGAAACTAGTTTTTATTCTGTCCTTGTGAGCGATTTTATGGATACTTCCGTTTGGAATTTGGATTTATGATCTAAAGAGAAATTGTAGATCATGAAATTCTGATGAGAATGGTCTCAAGAATCACCCCAAAATGTTTTAAAATGAATAAGTTATGGCTGTCGGAGCGTCGGAGGGTCGAGCAGTCAAAAAATTAATTTCCGGACAAAATGTCTTGACGCACCTGCGTCAAAACTGACGCAGCTGTGTCAGAACACGCTGCCAGACAGTGTTGGGCAGTCCGGGTCGGGTCGGGTCGAGTCGAATTTTCTTTGGAAATTTTAGGTATAACTAAGTGTAAAATGAAGGTATTTGTGTATTGAACCAATATATGGAATTTATTTGTAATTAATGGGTACCAAAATGTTTAAAATAAAGATTAATGTTAACACCATTAAAAAGTTAACTATTGGTGTGGTTTAAAGATTTTTATTAAAATATTATTAAATAATTAATAATATTAGTATATGATTAAAAAGTTATTAAATGATGAATAACATTAACAATTGGTTAAAATATTATTAAATGGTTAATAATATTAGTAAGAGATTAAAATATTATTAAATGAGTAATAATATTAAGAAGTCAATAAAATATTATTAAATAATTAATAATATTAATAATTAGATAAAATATTATTAAATGAATAATAATATTAGAAAAGCAATAAAATATTATTAATACGTAATAATATTATATAATGAATAAAATATTATTAAATGATTAATAATATTAGATAATTAATAAAATATTATTAAATAATTAATAATATTAGATAATGATTAAAATATTATTAAAAGATTAATAACATTAGATAATTAATAAAATATTATTAAATAACTAATAATATTATAAGGTTGTTAATATATTATTAAATGATTAATAATATAAGAAGATTAATAAGGTATTATTAGATGATTGATAATACTATAAGACTAATAAAATATTATTAAATTATTAATAATATTAGATAAGTGTCTGGACTATATTAAATAATTAATATAGGTTCTTTGTGTTCGGAATATTATCAAGTAGTGATAATATTTCCTAAGTGATTGTATACCCGTAATTATATAATTATGTGGTTCGTAAGAGTTATAAAGGTCATTATACTAATGTGTATATGATACTAATTTAAGATCAAACTGATTTAATTGTTAGGCCCGTTCAAGGATTATTAAATTAAGTTGGTTAGCCGTAGACGACGCACGAGGCAAGTTTTCTACCCCTTAACTTGTACTTATTGTAAGACCCCGAATTTTATGAAATATAAAATTTAATTTTTCTTCGTATATATTTTTCTTGAAACAGTAAATGGTTAAATTGACAAAATTGAAAGTTAAGGATGTTATGTGCAAATTTTATTTTGTCGGACAATATTCGCTTTGTCGGGGAATATTCGTCTGGTCGGGGAATATTCGTGTCGTACGACGGCGCCGAAATAACAAATTATTGGTGGACCCCACAACGGAATATTTGTCGGATATAGAAAACGACAGAAGTAACCTTTTTAAATAAAAATAGTCAACGGTGTTAACTGTTAAAATACCGGTAATAAAAGAATAGTAGCATACGGTAATTTATGGTATTTTTCTGTAGCACACGGTATTGCACAGTGTCTCATATTATTGGTCTGATAATTGACATCGTAACTGTTGCGCATCATTTCATCAATAATTATCACTGCATAATATTTTATGTTATCAATTCAATAATTGTTGCTACACAGTATTTTGCATTATTGTTACTACACGACATGTTGCATTATTAAACCAATAATTGCCACAGTAACAAATGCATAGTAATTCATATTATTGATCTGATAATCGACACAGTAGTCGTTGCATTATTTTGAATTATCGTTATCACTGTGGTAGAATTATTTTAGTTGTCATATTACTAATTGGTATTTTTGCTTTATTAAAGAAAAAAAAAATTATTATTATTATTTTTCAAAAATTACTATTCACTACCGGAGTTTACTATTCATTCCCGGAAAAGGTACTATTCACTGACGGAAGTTACTGTTCATCTCGGGAAAGTCACTGTTCATCTGCCGACAGAAGTTACTGTTCACTTTTTGAAAATTTTAAAATTACTGTGCAAAGTTACTGTGCAAGTATTGAAAATTTTTAAAACGTTTGCGCAGCCTCGGCTGAAAAAAATTTCAGCCACCTACCACGCATAGTAACTTCTTTTCTCCTATAAATAGCTTGCTCAGCTAAATAGAAAAATCACACCTAAAACATAAAATTTTTCTATAAGAATTTTATGAGTTTTCTCTGAGAATAGTAAGGTTATTTTGAGAGTTTGAAAGCCAAAAGGAGTGCAGGAATTTTTCAAGTTGATCAATCTCATTTAAATCAATATCCAGTCACGTGTTAAGGTAAGGAATATCATCTTCTTTCATATTCTAACTTACTACGGTAAGGGGTATCACTCTTTTCATCATCATAAATGGATATTATTTCCTTTCTTACTTGAAGGGATTATCATTCTTTGATTCTTGAAAATAATATCGTTTCTTTCTTGTGCCATTTATTTCCATGTATTAAATTGTGGGAATAACCTTACGGCGCGGTTTACCGCCTGTTGGTGAATAACCTTTTGTATTCATTCCTTATTAATCTTTGAGAATAACCTTACGGTGCGGATTATCGCCTGTTTGGTGAATAACTCTTCGTATTCAAATTGATGGGAATAACCTTACGGTGCGGATTACGCCTGTTTGGTGAATAACTATTCGTATTCAAATTGATGGGAATAACCTTACGGTGCGGATTATCGCCTGTTGGTGAATAACCCTTTTTATTTGTCTCGTGTGGAAATAATTTGTCTACACGAATTATCACATGACACTTTTATTCCATATTCGTAAGTGATATCATTTTCCTTTATACTCATAAGGGATACCATCTTTTTCATCTTCCATTATTCAAAATTACTATGGTAAGGGATAGTAATTTCCTTCACCTTTTGTTAATCAAACCTGCTACGGTAAGGGATATTATTTTCTTTCATACACCTAAATCGAAACTTATTATGGAACTATTGCTTCTATAATTCCTGAAAATATTATATGTTCCATAATAGTTGAATTTCATTATTTCAACTGAACCTTCCTATTTTCTGAACATTTCTATTGAACTGTAATCGTTATTCTGAACTGTGGATCTTGAATATCATTTTTTTAAATTTCACTCCACATCATGTTGGCAATTTGGACATTATTTGAATCTGCACAAAGTAAACTTCCGATACTTCTTGTTTATCCTGTTCTTCTGTTCATCATTTGTATCACTGTTATTTGTATTAATCATCAAGAATCAAGCTGTTGTGAATATCTGTGGCCGGGGGCACAGATGTGATATAATTGTTGAACAGATGATAGGTTAAAGGCGATATACTAGGTTAAAGGCGATACATCTGTTCGGTGTCTTTTATGGCACGTGGTGAATGTTCTCTTTGGCCCGTAGTGCAAAGATGAACTGTTGGTTGGTATGATTATGACCAAAGGCTGAATCTGGTATAATCATGACCGTTGGTGCTTTATTGAATATATTTGGCCCGTAGGGCAAAGATGAATTGTTGATTTGCATGATTATGACCAGGAACTGTGAATTTTTATTATCATGACTAATGGTATTTCAGATGATAAAAGTTGATGATGTTTTTACGAAAAAGAGAAGCGAGTGGACATTATAGCCTGCATTATTCTTCTAATAGATTGCTCATTCCGCCTCTATTATTGATCTGAACATTGTTTAAAAATTTAACTACAGTTTTTGATATAAACCTTGTAGTCTATTGTATTCTATCAAGAACTCAACTGTTGAAGGCTAATGATAACTTATTCGTCATTATCTTAGTCATGATATTTCTTACTGGGCTATTTGAGCTCACCCTTTCTTTTGTTCCATTGTTTTCAACAGGAGATGAGAACGTAACGGGGTCTAGCCGGGGGATGGAGTGAGAGTCCGAGGAATAGCTGTCCTAGTCTTCACGTGTTGTAAAATAGTGTGGCAATAATAGTGAAGACTTAGTTATGTATTATTATACACTGTATTGTTGTACGTTGTGCTTTGTTGTAATAATTTTGTTGTAGTCTTTTGACGACTCAAGTTTGGGCTGTGTAGGCCTAGATTTGGGGGGGCGTCACAGTTGGCATCAGAGCTTAGGGATATGGTCTTTAATGGAGATCTGGGGTTAGAACTAGAAGGGGAGAGACGAATAGTATCAGTCACTAGTGTGTCCTATCTAAATTAGATTTTATTATCTAATGAGTTAATTTGAATATAGGGACATGAAGTGACGAGTCAGTTTATTTAAACTAACATTTATTTTGTGACCACAGTTAAGTATGGCATCTGAAAATCAAGAGGTTAACTATGAAATGCCCGAAACAAATGTAGCTGCGAATCAAGAGGCGACGAATAATCCTCCTATAAACTCAGAGTTGAATCATTTGCCTAAGGCAAAAATTATGCGTGTTCTATCCAATAAGGATGAAGGTGAAAGCTCTACTACAGTCGTTCCAGATCCGTTATTAGAAGCAATTAAAGGAAGTAATGAACTTGCGGAAATTATTGCCTTTAATCTGCTCACTAATTGGAAGAATCGTATCACCTGGTTATGCTCGATAACAAAGGATCAGAATATATGGACGTTTCATATAAGTCTTTGGGATTTATGGTGTTCTAGCTATGATTTTCAAGATTATTTAAAAATGATGTTTCTATACTTTTGGGCGTTACAATTTAGAGGAATTCAGGTTAAGTTAGTCACTATCGTGGAAACTGCAGTCTATCGAAAATACTATTCTTATAGAAATCATTGGTACGTTACTACTGATGAAGTTGAGGAATCCGAGAAACAGTTCGTTAGAGAATTATTTAGTGGTATTCCCATGGTTGAAATACGTGAAGATCCGAATGAAGTAATCGGGATTCGATTTGACGATAACAGTCAAGAAACCGAATGAGGTGATAACCGGTAAGCTATTCATAAATTCTCGTGAATTCTACGCTCTGTTAGATACTGGCTTTACCCATTCTTTTATCTCACATGCATGTGCTCAACGTTTAAATTTGACTTCTGAAAACTTAAATCTTGTCTTATCAGTTGAAACCTCATTGGGAGAAATACCTATTACATCTACTGTCTATAAATCTTGTCTAGTTCAAATCAACAACCTCACAGTACCTGTTGACCTTATTTCTTTGGAGATGCATGAATTTGATGTGATTCTAGGAATTGATTGGTTGACTACCCATCATGCTAAAATTGATTGTTTTCATAAGATTATTAGTTTTTATATTCCTAATCAACCTTTCATGCAAATTCAAGCAACTAAACCATTGAAATCTATAACTGTTATTTCTAGCCATAAAACCATTCGTTTATTGGAAAACGGATGTCAAACCTTTTTAGCTCATATCACTGATTTGAACAAAAACACGTCAAACTTGAATGATATTCCCATTGTTAATGAGTTTCCAGACATTTTTCCTGAGGAACTTTATGGCTTTCCCCCAAACTGAGAAATTGAATTCTGTATCGATCTTGAACCCGGCATTAAGCCCATTTTCAAAGTCCCATACCAAATGGCTCCCATAGAACACCAAGAGTTGAAAGTTTAATTATTAGATATCGGTATCATTCGTTCTAGTACAAAACTTATATCAAGCGAGGAATACGAGAAGAGTTTTCAAGAACTCAAGAGGGGACTTGTTTCAGCTCATGTTCTGACCATACCATCAAGATCAGGAAAATTTGTTATCTACAGCGATACTTCAGGAAAAGGTCTAGGTTGCGTTCTTATGCAACAAGGAAAGGTTATAGTCTATGCCTCTCGACAACTCAAAGATTATGAGAAAAATTATCCTACTCATGATCTAGAGTTGGCAGCAGTCGTTTTCGCATTGAAGATCTAGAGACACTACTTGTACAGAGAAAAGGTGGATATCTATACGAATCATAAAAGTCTCAAGTATTTCTTCACCCAGAAAGAACTCAACATGCGACAACGACGTTGGCTTGAGCTGTTGAAGGATTATGATCACACAATCCAGTATCACCCGGGAAAGGCGAACGTTGTAGCTGACGCTTTGAGCAGAAAATCTTATGCGAGTACAAGTGCACTGCTGACAACACAAAAGCGTATTTTGTACGACTTGCAAAAGATGGAGATAGAGCTAAAGACACCAGGAACTCACTCGAAGATTGCTCACGTGCGAGTAGAACCGGCTTTAATCGATAAAATTAAAGCTGCTCAAGCTACCGATCCGGAATTGATAAACATGATAAAGAAAGTACAAGAAGGTGCCATTCCCGAAGCAAGAATCGACGAGAAAGGAATACTTCGAGTCAACTCTCGACTCTGTGTTCCTAACGATCCTGAATTGAAGCATAAAATCATGACGGAGGCACACAACACGTCGTTTGCAATCCACCCAGGAGGTACCAAGATGTATCGAGATCTTCGACATACATTTTGGTGGAATAATATGAAAAGGGAGATTGCAGAGTTTATCTCAAGGTGCCTAACTTGTCAACGTGTCAAGGCAGAGCATCAAGTATCTAAGGGTCCATTACAACCACTTGAGGTTCCCGAATGGAAGTGGGAACACATCAATATGGATTTCGTGACGGGTCTTCCCAAAGTTTCTCAAGGCTTAGATGCAATTTGGGTCATCGTAGATAGATTGACCAAATCTGCTCATACGAGAAAAATTTTCACTTGAACGTCTTGCCGGTATGTACATAAATGAGATCTTGAGATTGCATGGCATGCCAGTTTCCATAGTTTCTGATCGAGATCCTAGATTCACTTCACGCTTTTGGATCAATCTACAAAAAGCTATGGGCACTGAGCTACGATTCAGTTCTGCATACCATCCTCAAACGGACGGACAATCGGAAAGGACGATCCAGACCCTCGAAGATCTTTTGAGACTTTGTGTATTAGACTTCAAAGGAAGTTGGGATAAGTACTTGCCTTTGGTGGAATTTTCTTACAACAACAGTTACCAAGCAAGTATAGGCATGGCTCCATTCGAGGCTTTGTATGGAAGGAAGTGTCGCTCTCCAATATGTTGGAATGAGGTAGGAGAAGCAAAATTGTTGGGACCCGAGTTGGTACGCTTGACGACCGAAAAGATCCAAATGATCCGACAACGAATACAGACAGCACAAGAACGACAAAAGAGTTATGCTGATCTTCATCGGAGAGATGAGAGATTCAACGTCGGTGATCATGTATTCTTACGTGTTTCTCCATGGAAAGGAGTTACGAGATTCGGAAAGAGAGGAAAGCTTAACCCTCGATTTATTGGCCCATTTGAAATCCTCGATCGAGTAGGAACCGTAGCCTACAGACTAGCTTTACCACCAAGTATGTCTCGCATCCATAATGTTTTTCACATATCTATGTTACGTAAATACGTGAAGGACCCAAACCACGTTATTGAGTGAGAACCAGACGTTATGAAAGAGGATTTAACGTACGAGGAGGTACCTGTTAAGATCCTTGACAAAAAGGAGCAGATTCTACGCTCAAAGGTTATACCTCAAGTTAAGGTTTTATGGAGGAACCAAGATATTGAGGAAATGACCTGGGAGCTAGAATCCGAGATGAAATCTAAATATCCTTACCTCTTCGAAATGTCAGGTACGTCAATTTCGGGGACGAAATTTCATAAGGAGGGGAGGTTGTAAGACCCCGAATTTTATGAAATATAAAATTTAATTTTTCTTCGTATATATTTTTCTTGAAACAGTAAATGGTTAAATTGACAAAATTGAAAGTTAAGGATGTTATGTGCAAATTTTATTTTGTCGGACAATATTCGCTTTGTCGGGGAATATTCGTCTGGTCGGGGAATATTCGTGTCGTACGACGGCGCCGAAATAACAAATTATTGGTGGACCCCACAACGGAATATTTGTCGGATATAGAAAACGACAGAAGTAACCTTTTTAAATAAAAATAGTCAACGGTGTTAACTGTTAAAATACCGGTAATAAAAGAATAGTAGCATACGGTAATTTATGGTATTTTTCTGTAGCACACGGTATTGCACAGTGTCTCATATTATTGGTCTGATAATTGACATCGTAACTGTTGCGCATCATTTCATCAATAATTATCACTGCATAATATTTTATGTTATCAATTCAATAATTGTTGCTACACAGTATTTTGCATTATTGTTACTACACGACATGTTGCATTATTAAACCAATAATTGCCACAGTAACAAATGCATAGTAATTCATATTATTGATCTGATAATCGACACAGTAGTCGTTGCATTATTTTGAATTATCGTTATCACTGTGGTAGAATTATTTTAGTTGTCATATTACTAATTGGTATTTTTGCTTTATTAAAGAAAAAAAAAATTATTATTATTTTTCAAAAATTACTATTCACTACCGGAGTTTACTATTCATTCCCGGAAAAGGTACTATTCACTGACGGAAGTTACTGTTCATCTCGGGAAAGTCACTGTTCATCTGCCGACAGAAGTTACTGTTCACTTTTTGAAAATTTTAAAATTACTGTGCAAAGTTACTGTGCAAGTATTGAAAATTTTTAAAACGTTTGCGCAGCCTCGGCTGAAAAAAATTTCAGCCACCTACCACGCATAGTAACTTCTTTTCTCCTATAAATAGCTTGCTCAGCTGAATAGAAAAATCACACCTAAAACATAAAATTTTTCTATAAGAATTTTATGAGTTTTCTCTGAGAATAGTAAGGTTATTTTGAGAGTTTGAAAGCCAAAAGGAGTGCAGGAATTTTTCAAGTTGATCAATCTCATTTAAATCAATATCCAGTCACGTGTTAAGGTAAGGAATATCATCTTCTTTCATATTCTAACTTACTACGGTAAGGGGTATCACTCTTTTCATCATCATAAATGGATATTATTTCCTTTCTTACTTGAAGGGATTATCATTCTTTGATTCTTGAAAATAATATCGTTTCTTTCTTGTGCCATTTATTTCCATGTATTAAATTGTGGGAATAACCTTACGGCGCGGTTTACCGCCTGTTGGTGAATAACCTTTTGTATTCATTCCTTATTAATCTTTGAGAATAACCTTACGGTGCGGATTATCGCCTGTTTGGTGAATAACTCTTCGTATTCAAATTGATGGGAATAACCTTACGGTGCGGATTACGCCTGTTTGGTGAATAACTATTCGTATTCAAATTGATGGGAATAACCTTACGGTGCGGATTATCGCCTGTTGGTGAATAACCCTTTTTATTTGTCTCGTGTGGAAATAATTTGTCTACACGAATTATCACATGACACTTTTATTCCATATTCGTAAGTGATATCATTTTCCTTTATACTCATAA
The DNA here is from genome assembly GCA_947179155.2 of Hedera helix. Classification (NCBI taxonomy): domain Eukaryota; kingdom Viridiplantae; phylum Streptophyta; class Magnoliopsida; order Apiales; family Araliaceae; genus Hedera; species Hedera helix. The sequence continues at coordinate 23,953,245 of OX359275.1, read as the reverse complement.
GGGATACCATCTTTTTCATCTTCCATTATTCAAAATTACTATGGTAAGGGATAGTAATTTCCTTCACCTTTTGTTAATCAAACCTGCTACGGTAAGGGATATTATTTTCTTTCATACACCTAAATCGAAACTTATTATGGAACTATTGCTTCTATAATTCCTGAAAATATTATATGTTCCATAATAGTTGAATTTCATTATTTCAACTGAACCTTCCTATTTTCTGAACATTTCTATTGAACTGTAATCGTTATTCTGAACTGTGGATCTTGAATATCATTTTTTTAAATTTCACTCCACATCATGTTGGCAATTTGGACATTATTTGAATCTGCACAAAGTAAACTTCCGATACTTCTTGTTTATCCTGTTCTTCTGTTCATCATTTGTATCACTGTTATTTGTATTAATCATCAAGAATCAAGCTGTTGTGAATATCTGTGGCCGGGGGCACAGATGTGATATAATTGTTGAACAGATGATAGGTTAAAGGCGATATACTAGGTTAAAGGCGATACATCTGTTCGGTGTCTTTTATGGCACGTGGTGAATGTTCTCTTTGGCCCGTAGTGCAAAGATGAACTGTTGGTTGGTATGATTATGACCAAAGGCTGAATCTGGTATAATCATGACCGTTGGTGCTTTATTGAATATATTTGGCCCGTAGGGCAAAGATGAATTGTTGATTTGCATGATTATGACCAGGAACTGTGAATTTTTATTATCATGACTAATGGTATTTCAGATGATAAAAGTTGATGATGTTTTTACGAAAAAGAGAAGCGAGTGGACATTATAGCCTGCATTATTCTTCTAATAGATTGCTCATTCCGCCGCTATTATTGATCTGAACATTGTTTAAAAATTTAACTACAGTTTTTGATATAAACCTTGTAGTCTATTGTATTCTATCAAGAACTCAACTGTTGAAGGCTAATGATAACTTATTCGTCATTATCTTAGTCATGATATTTCTTACTGGGCTATTTGAGCTCACCCTTTCTTTTGTTCCATTGTTTTCAACAGGAGATGAGAACGTAACGGGGTCTAGCCGGGGGATGGAGTGAGAGTCCGAGGAATAGCTGTCCTAGTCTTCACGTGTTGTAAAATAGTGTGGCAATAATAGTGAAGACTTAGTTATGTATTATTATACACTGTATTGTTGTACGTTGTGCTTTGTTGTAATAATTTTGTTGTAGTCTTTTGACGACTCAAGTTTGGGCTGTGTAGGCCTAGATTTGGGGGGGCGTCACACTTATTGTTGCAATTATTATTCAACCTTAATTACATTGAGCAATTCATTTATCGTTGAGTAAGTATCTACACTCGTAAATATTTGACAGACCCTTGAGTGAATTAATTATCGAAAATTTCTTCACATCGTTATTGATTATTGTATTCGCACATAGTGCTTTTGCAACTGTTTAAGATGTCTAAGCTAATTGTTTCGGCTAGACAAATGTATGTTAATTCATTGAATTGAATATTATAAAAGCTTATCCAAACCATTGGCTGGTGCGGATTCTTACCGTAAGACTGAGAAAGAACAACCCTAGTTAAAGGGGATTTTTATTTGTCGGAAAACCGATAGCGCGCAAGAAATCTAAATGTGATGCATATACATAGGACATGAAAGGACTGATCCCCTCAAGTGTCCCGTTATTTTTAACAAGGTGTCAGTCATTGTATGTTTGTTCTACCTTAGTAGCAGTTCACGGTCATTAAAGACCACTCAGCAGTAAAGAGTCAATACATTCTTTTATTGAACATTGATTCTTGATATCTTTCATAATTGCTATTGTTGAAAACCTTGAAGTTATTTCCCTTCATCATGATATATCGTATGATTGTTGTTTATAAACTTGTTGAGCCATTTAGTTGCTCATTCTTGCTATATTATGACTATATTTCAGCCAATCCCGAAAACTCTAAATCGGACAAAGGCAAGGGGAAAGCGAATGCTTAATTTTAGTAGTTGCATGCTAGTTTAAATTATTGTTATGTAATTACTGTTGTAAATCTTTTGTATTTTTCCTTAAGATATGTAATGCTAAGATTAAGGTAATAGACATTGGGAAGTGTAGCATTTTGTTAAGGAACCTTTTGCATTATTCCGCGAAGTTTGAATACAATTTATGTATTTCATTGTTGTTAAGTATTATACAGTCAACAGTGAGAACCAAACCCGAGGTTAAAGAACCCGGATTTGGGATCGTCACAGGTTAGTATCAGAGTTGTAGGTTAGAAACGCTAGGATTGCGAAACCTAGATTATAACCTTAGTACTAAACTCTTATCGAGTGCGTTAGGAGATGAATCAGGGAAATTCATCATGTTATGTATTTTTGGAGATGGATTGAGAAAATCCATCGAGCCGAGATGTACATGATAAAATATCATTTCATTTCATCAATGAATATATTTTATTGCTGTACTAACATGTGTTATTTATGTTATCGTAGGATGACGGAGATAGGACAGTCGAACACTGCTGTAGAGGAGGTGATTTTTACGGATATCCCTATAGATACCGCACAGCCACGGGTGGCTGCACCTGTCGAGGAGCCAGAGTCAGATCCCGAGGAGGGAGATAGAGTGGACGCTGTCTGGGGCGGAGTTATGCGGCAGTACAGTGAGGAGGAGGACGATACTGAGGATGAGGAGCCAGCAGAGTATGTTGATGGCATGGGCACCGTCGCCAGTGACATCATCGATACTCTGACTACGGCTAATGATGAGCTAGAGGAGAGGGTTCAGCACCTAAAGGAGCAGAACCAGATCCACCAGCAGACGGAGGAGTAGTACAGAGATACATCTTATATGTTCTCCGGCGAGAACATAGAGCTGAAGGCGAGGATGGCCGAGATGGAGGCCAAGTTGGTAGCCGCTGAGCTAAAGATTCAGCAGACACAAGCAGAGAGGGAGGCCATGAGGGGCCAGTTGCAGTAGGCAGAGGAGGCGAGGATAGATATGGAGATCCAGCGTGATGCAGCTCATGGACAGATGATGGAGCTGGAGGACGAGGTTAGGGAGAAGAGGGTGAGGATAGATAGACTCAGTTACATCTATCGCTCATCCTTTGGTAGATTCCAGAGTAGGGTGCACTATTATCCTGCTGAGGAGGGCCAGACCTTGCACACCATTAGTAGGGGCGTGGTCAGGGCTATTGGAGATGAGGAGTACGACGATGCAGTTCGTCGAGGGATACGCCGTTAGTTGTATTATTTCCTTTATTTATTTATGTACATAGATGCAGTAAAAACCCAACTTTTGTCTTGATAGAGGGTTAGTATGTTGTAAATCCCAACTCTATGAAGTTGTGAGATATTTTATGTTAGATCCCATCTTTTGTTTTAACTATCGGGGTTAACAGCGTTTATAGCAGTATGCTTATGATGTAAAAGTGTTATGCACTATGTTTTAGCATATGAATATAAATGCATTTCCGTTTATGTTTATATGTGTCGAGAAAATTATTTGTGCTTTAGTTTAAATTACTTAAGCTACAACACGAAAGTAAAAAGATTGAAACAACTTTAATAAATTAAATTTTCTTTATACAAAAAATGCCGCCACAGAGAAGAAATCAACGACTACCCCCACCACCACCCGAAGAGTCAGTCAATGCAGGAGGGGTACCACCAAACCCTGTCCAAGAGTTCGTGGAAATACTAATGGGAGCATTCCGCGGATGCAACGCAGAGGCTACTGGAGCAACAAACCCTGCCGTTCCACTAGCAAGCTTTAAGGATTTCAAACTAATAGGACCACCCGAGTTCAAAGGAACCACGGATCCTATAGAAGTACAGACCTGGATAGAAGAGATGGAAAAAGTCTTCGAGGTGGCACGAGTAGCGAAGGAGCAAATGACCTCATTTGCTACCTTCATGATGAAAGGGGAGGCCAGCCACTGGTGGAAGGCCAATAAAAGTAGAGCAGGGGAGGGAACGATCGCGTGGGCGCGATTCAAGGAGGTATTCTTGGAAAACTACTTTCCAGAGAGTACACTGGCTAGGATGGAAATTAAATTCCTAGAGCTTAAGCAAGGAAACTTGTCCGTATCAGAATACGCCGCCAAGTTCAATGAATTGGCAAGATTTGCTTTACATCAGATGGACACTAAGGCGAGACGCGCCAGAAGATTTGAGCAGGGGCTGAAACCGTGGGTTTACAGTCGAGTAGTTGTTCTCCAGATCACCAACTTTGCCACATTACTGGAGAAAGCTATCATAGCTGAAGGTGGGAACGAAGCTTTAAACAAGCACAACCAGGAACGGAACAAGAAGAAAGGAGGAGGAGGAAACCGAGAGGGTAGCAGCGGGGGTAGCAACTCTAATAAGCGCAAGTGGAACAACAACAGCAGTTCGGGGATACCCCAGGGAAGCGAGTCAAAGAAAGCAAGTAAATGCAGTCAGTGCACAAAGAACCACACAGGGGAGTGCATGAAGGGAAGGAACGTCTGCTATAACTGTGGGCAAGAAGGGAACATCGCTCCTAATTGTCCCACACCAAAGAGGAAGAGTTGTTTCGCCTGCGGGGCCATAGACCATTAGTTTAAAGATTGTCCGAAGAAGAAGAATACCGGGGGAAGTTCGGGCTTTAGGGGAAGCAACAACAACAACAACAACAAACTTACCATTGGAGGGCCGGTGCCACAGAACAAACCAATGGCACGGACTTTCAACATGACGGTACAGGATGCCGTTGACTCAAAAGACGTGGTGTCAGGTATTATTCCGATCAATGATATGAATGCTTATGTATTATTTGATTCGGGTGCTACCTGTTCATTTGTGTCTGATGAATTCGCTAGACGGTTAGAATTGCCTAGAGAAAAAGTAGGGAACCCAATGAACATAGAAGTTGCAAATAAAGAAGTGATTCTGTAGAGGATATACATAGAAATTGTTGTGCTGAAATCAGGGGTCAGAAACTAAATGTGAATTTAATCCCGATACGTTTGGGGGAGTTTGACATTATACTTGGAATGGATTGGTTGTTTAACCACGGAGCGATAATTGATTGTAAAAAGAAGTGCATACACCTTAAGACACCGAATAAGTCTAAGGTCGTATTTTATGGCAGCAAATCATCTAGACAATCTGCATGTCTGACGATGATGCAGGCCAAGAAATTGTTGAAGAAAGGTTGTGTAGGGTATTGAGCTCACATAGTGGACACACTGATGGTGAATCCCGAGATGGAGCAAATACCAGTAGTTAGGGAGTTCATGGACGTATTTCCAAATGAACTGTCAGGTTTACCGCCAGATAGGGAGATAGAGTTTGTAATTGATTTGGTACCGGGGATAGCACCAATATCAAAGGCACCATATAGGATGGCTCCAGTAGAAATGAAGGAGTTAATGATCCAACTACAGGAGTTGTTGGATAATAAGTACATTCAGCCAAGTGTTTCTCCATGGGGAACACCTGTGTTGTTTGTAAAGAAGAAGGATGGATCAATGAGACTGTGTATGGATTATAGAGAGTTGAATAAGGTAACAATTAAGAACAAGTACCCGTTGCCACGAATTGACGATCTTTTCGATCAATTGAAAGGGGCGAAGTACTTTTCAAAAATTGACTTGAGGACTGATTATCATCAGTTGAAAGTCAGGAAGGAGGATGTACCCAAGACGGCATTCAGAACTCGATATGGGCATTATGAGTTTCTGGTGATGTCGTTTGGACTGACGAATGCGTCAGCCGCATTTATGGACATGATGAACAGAATATTCAAGCAGTACTTGGATAAATTTGTAGTCGTGTTCATTGACGATATTCTGGTGTATTCTAAAACGAAGAAGGAGCATGCGGAACACCTAAGAGTGGTGTTGGAGATTTTACGGAGGGAGCAGTTGTATGCTAAGTTTTCAAAGTGTGAATTCTGGTTGGAGAGAGTTCAATTTTTAGGTCATGTGATTGACAAGGAGGGAGTTTCAATGGATCCAACGAAGGTTGAAGCGATGATGAATTGGGAACAACCAAGGACGCCAACAGAGATTAGAAGTTTCTTGGGGTTGGCAGGGTACTATCGGAGATTCATTCAAGATTTTTCCAAGATAGCAACACCGTTAACAAATTTAACGAGGAAGACGGTGAAATATGTATAGACGGAGAAGTGTGAAGAAAGTTTTCAGGAGCTAAAGAAAAGACTTAGTGAAGCACCTGTATTGACTTTACCGGACGATACGGGAGGTTTTACGGTCTACAGTGATGCATTGCACAAGGGACTTGACTGTGTGCTTATGCAAAACGGCAAGGTCGTTGCGTATTCGTCCAGACAGTTGAAGGATTACGAGAAGGGATACCCTACCCACGACTTAGAGCTAGCAGCGATAGTGTTTGCCCTTAAAATTTGGAGACATTATTTGTATGGAGAGAAATGTGAGATATTTATAGACTATAAGAGTTTGAAGTATATCTTCACACAGAAGGAGTTGAATATGAGGCAAAGGAGATGGTTAGAGTTGATCAAAGACTATGATTGTGAAATTCTATACCATCCCGGCAAGACCAACGTAGTAGCAGATGCTCTAAGTATAAAGAGTAGGGAGAAATTGTTCATATTGACATATCAGAAACAATTGGTTCAAGAGATGGCTCGAATGAAGTTGGAGGTGAGAAATCCAAATGAATCAATGGAAGTGGAAGCGAACCCAACCCTGTTAGATAGGGTGAAAGAGGCTCAAGACAGAGATGAAGAATGTGTCCGAATAAGGATGAGAATGACCGAAGGAGAAGAGGTCAAATTCAAGGAGGATAGCATGAGATTGCTAAGGTTTGAAAATCTTGTTTGGGTACCGTTAGTGCCTGAATTACGAGAGGAAATTTTGCAAGAGGCCCACAGTACGAGATACTCGGTACATCCGGGGAGTACGAAGATGTATCAAGATTTCCGTCAGCATTTTTGGTGGCCGAATTTGAAAAGGGAGGTTGCAGAATGTGTCAGCCGATGCTTAACTTGTCAAAGGGTAAAGGCCGAACATCAGAGACCAAGTGGATTATTACAGTCGTTAGAAATTCCTGAGTGGAAATGGGAGCATATCACAATGGATTTTGTGGTAGGACTTCCAGCAACACAGAAGGGATATGACGCAATATGGGTAATTGTGAATCGACTAACAAAGTCAGCGCACTTTTTGCCGATCAAGATTAAGTTCAGTTTGGATCAGTTGGCTAAACTGTACATCAAGGAGATAGTTTCGAGACATGGGGTGCCGGTATCGATTGTGTCAGACAGAGATCCGCGCTTCACGTCAAAATTTTGGAGAAGTCTTCAGGAGAGATTGGGGACACAGTTGAGAATGAGTACAGCATATCATCCGCAGACCAATGGGCAAAGTGAAAGAACAATACAAACATTGGAAGATATGCTCAGGGCCTGTGTGATGGATTTCAAGGGCAATTGGGAAAACCATCTGCCGCTAGTTGAGTTTGCATTCAACAACAGTTATCATGCAAGCATAGACACGCCGCCTTACGAAGCATTGTACGGAAGAAAGTGCAGGACACCTCTATGTCGGGATGAGGTAGGAGAACGCCGATTGTTGGGGCCGGAATTGGTTCAACAGACGGTAGAAATTATCAAAGTAATAAGAGCTCGGCTAGTAGCAGCTCAGGACCGTCAGAAGAAATACGCCGATTTACATCGACAGAAGCGAGACTTCGAAGTTGGGAGTTTTGTGTTTACGAAGGTATCTCTCTGGAAGGGGAATATCCGATTTGGAAAGAAAGGGAAGCTGAGTCCGAGGTTCATAGGACCGTTCGAGATATTAAAGAGAGTGGGTGAAGTGGCGTACGAGGTAGCTTTACCTCCTGAACTGGAGCATATTCACAATGTGTGTCACGTATCAGTGTTGCGGCCATACAAGCCAGACTACAAACATGTCATATCCTATGAGCCAATACAAGTCGAGAAAGACTTATCATACGAGGAAATTCCTGTCCAGATACTAGATAGGAAAGAGCAGAAATTACGAAATAAGGTTATACATTCTGTCAAAATCCTTTGGAGAACCACAATGCTGAGGAAGCTACGTGGGAGCTTGAAGAAAAGATGAGGACTAACTATCCGCATCTTTTTGAGTAGTTTAAATTTGTAATTCCGGGGACGGAATTCTTATAAGGGGGGGGAGAATGTAATGACCACGAATTTCATTAGTCATTGTAAATATACTTAATAAATATTTAGCAATGAATTTAAGCTTTTTACATTAATTAATTGTGCATTAGAGAATTAAATAAATGTACTTATGTGCTTGTATATTTATTTAAAGAATTAAAGCAATGTGTATAATTAATTAAAGCAAATCTAATTGGATTATATTTTAAATCCAAATGAGTTGATAAACAAGGTTAAAGATATTAACCTAGTAGCCCATGTAATTAATTTAATTACTAGCCCATGTAATTAATTAAACAAGCCCTGTAAGCCCAATGTGTTATTTAAATTGAGCCCAAACAATTTAATTGAATGAGCCCAATATAAGTTATTCCCAAGCCCAATGTGGAGCCCAATAGGAGGTCAAACTTTGGTCAATATATAAATATATATATATATATATATATATATATATATATACATATATGCACAATTTAGCATTAAAAATAAAGGAAAAATGGCTTGGAAAAGCCATTTTGCTGAATTTTTGGAGGGCCCCACTTGGATGACTTCTAATTTACTCTATGTCATAAGTTGGCCAACAACTATAGTCATTCCAAAAGTCTATCAACTAGTCAATCAATGGAATAGTAAGCATACTTAGCATTTAATTTCACCAACATAGCTTGATTAGTGAATTAATGCTAGATTAAGGGTTGGCTATAAATAGGATGCTCAACACTCTTGTTTTGGTTGTTAGTTCATTTGCTAGACATATCCAAAGAGAAAAGAGAAAGCATTTGTTAGCTAGAAAGGAAAAATACACTTGCGAGTTGAGAGAAAAAGCTAAGGAAGGTCTTGGTGGATGTCCTCAAGCTACACAACATACTTTGGTAGGAGAAGAAGGAGAGCAAACAAATCACAAAGGTTTAAAAGTGCTCTCAACTTCTTCTTATTTCGTTTTTGTAGTCTAGATAGCTTTTGATCGGTTAAAATCTATTTTTAACCGATCAAAACTCGTTTTGATGGTCTAGATGTATTTAACTATGTAATATATAAGTTTTAAATAAAAACAATTTTTGAACTTTTCAAAAATAATGAATAACAAAGAAGTTATAGCTTTTACCAAAAAGGATATCGTTTTTAAACCCTAAGTGGTTCGATCCGTAAATTTCGTGTAAAACGTTTTCAAAAAGATGATCGAACCATGGAATATTGTAAAACAAGAAGTTAGGAAGATAACAACACTAAATTGGTGTCATTTGAATGTGTAGAGTTCATTTATTTCAAGTTTGAACCATTAAAATCAAGGATTTATGAAACTAGTTTTCATTCTGTCCTTGTGAGCGATTTTACGGATACTTCCGTTTGGAATTTGGATTTATGATCTAAAGAGAAATTGTAGATCATGAAATTCTGATGAGAATGTACTCAAGAATCACCCCAAAATATTTTAAAATGAAGAAGTTATGGCTGTCGGAGCGTCGGAGGGTCGAGCAGTCAAAAAAATTAATTTCCGGACAAAATGTCTTGACGCACCTGCGTCAAAACTGACGCAGCTGCGTCAGAACACGCTGCCAGACAGTGTTGGGCAGTCCGGGTCGGGTAGGGTCGGCCCGGGTTGAGTTTTCTTTGAAAAATTTAGGTATAACTAAGTGTAAAATGAAGGTATTTGTGTATTGAACCAATATATGGAATTTATTTGTAATTAATGGGTAGCAAAATGTTTAAAATAAAGATTAATGTTAACACCATTAAAAAGTTAACTATTGGTGTGGTTTAAAGATTTTTATTAAAATATTATTAAATAATTAATAATATCAGGATATGATTAAAAAGTTATTAAATGATGAATAACATTAACAATTGGTTAAAATATTATTAAATGGTTAATAATATTAGTAAGAGATTAAAATATTATTAAATGAGTAATAATTTTAATAAGTCAATAAAATATTATTAAATAATTAATAATATTAATAATTAGATAAAATATTATTAAATGAATAATAATATTAGAAAAGCAATAAAATATTATTAATACGTAATAATATTATATAATGAATAAAATATTATTAAATAGTTAATAATATTAGATAATGATTAAAATATTATTAAAAGATTAATAATATTAGATAATTAATAAAATATTATTAAATAACTAATAATATTATAAGGTTGTTAATATATTATTAAATGATTAATAATATAAGAAGATTAATAAGGTATTATTAGATGATTGATAATACTATAAGACTAATAAAATATTATTAAATTATTAATAATATTAGATAAGTGTCTGGACTATATTAAATAATTAATATAGGTTCTTTGTGTTCGGAATATTATCAAGTAGTGATAATATTTCCTAAGTGATTGTATACCCGTAATTATATAATTATGTGGTTCGTAAGAGTTATAAAGGTCATTATACTAATGTGTATATGATACTAATTTAAGATCAAACTGATTTAATTGTTAGGCCCGTTCAAGGATTATTAAATTAAGTTGGTTAGCCGTAGACGACGCACGAGGCAAGTTTTCTACCCCTTAACTTGTACTTATTGTTGCAATTATTATTCAACCTTAATTACATTGAGCAATTCATTTATCGTTGAGTAAGTATCTACACTCGTAAATATTTGACAGACCCTTGAGTGAATTAATTATCGAAAATTTCTTCACATCGTTATTGATTATTGTATTCGCACATAGTGCTTTTGCAACTGTTTAAGATGTCTAAGCTAATTGTTTCGGCTAGACAAATGTATGTTAATTCATTGAATTGAATATTATAAAAGCTTATCCAAACCATTGGCTGGTGCAGATTCTTACCGTAAGACTGAGAAAGAACAACCCTAGTTAAAGGGGATTTTTATTTGTCGGAAAACCGATAGCGCGCAAGAAATCTAAATGTGATGCATATACATAGGACATGAGAGGACTAATCCCCTCAAGTGTCCCGTTATTTTTAACAAGGTGTCAGTCATTGTATGTCTGTTCTACCTTAGTAGCAGTTCACGGTCATTAAAGACCACTCAGCAGTAAAGAGTCAATACATTCTTTTATTGAACATTGATTCTTGATATCTTTCACAATTGCTATTGTTGAAAACCTTGAAGTTATTTCCCTTCATCATGATATATCGTATGATTGTTGTTTATAAACTTGTTGAGCCATTTAGTTGCTCATTCTTGCTATATTATGACTATATTTCAGCCAATCCCGAAAACTCTAAATCGGACAAAGGCAAGGGGAAAGCGAATGCTTAATTTTAGTAGTTGCATGCTAGTTTAAATTATTGTTATGTAATTATTGTTGTAAATCTTTTGTATTTTCCTTTAAGATATGTAATGTTAAGATTAAGGTAATAGACCTTGGGAAGTGTAGCATTTTGTTAAGGAACCTTTTGTATTATTCCGCGAAGTTTGAATACAATTTATGTATTTCATTGTTGTTAAGTATTGTACAGTGAGAACCAAACCCGAGGTTAAAGAACCCGAATTTGGGGTCGTCACATTTACACTGATTTTCCACATAAAATGAGTTGTGTGCAATCATTACTTATGCAGGAATGGCATTTTTTTTTGACATTTTAGGAGTAGCAACGTTGGTCAATTTGTTTTTTTCATTTTAAGAACCAAAGTAGTAAAAATATATATATAACTCAATCATTTTTATTGAAGGAGGGAGTGGCATATGAGGATCCATTTAATAGGAGCATGAAGATAGTTTTATAGAAGATTTGATTTTTGAAATGAGATGTTCATTATACAAATTCTATTGTCATACTCTTACCTAGTACAATGTATGAAATGGTTTGATAGAAATATTATTAAAACCTAACTATGTTTGGATAGTCATTTTACGGTTAAATTTGTCAAAATAATACTCATCGTATCATAAAATAAAATACAAATAACATGTTTGTTAGTTCAATGTTTCATACTTGTGATAGTGGATTAGTAGTGAAAAAACATTAAGCCATCAATAACTTTCAACTTTTTTCATTCATCGACTAGCCATAAAAATAGAGAATTGATATTTTCATAAGGCTCTCATCACATGGATAATAAGTGAGACCTACTTCATGTGAGTGAAATCTTGTAAAAATATTAATTCCTTGAAAATATTGCAAAAATGTAACAAACAGTGCTAACGCTATTGTGTATCCCATTTTTAGAGCTTTGAATGAAACAAAAAGAAGAAGAAAAGAAATTACTATTTAGTCTTATTTTGACAATTTGAAAACAATTTGTTGAAATCATAAATTAATGTAATTAATACAGTTTTAATTATTAAAAAAATTAAAAAGTATTTTCAATTATAAATTTTATAATCTTACAAATTTTCTCAAAACTGGTATGATGATGACCACCATAAGATCCCCACCCAAAAAAACTGTCAAACCAAATTCATATTAGTATCTAATATGAGCAAACGGTGTTAATGTTTCTACCAAAAGGTGGGAGAGAAATGACAAATGCCTTGAGCAATATCCTCAAGGTAGCTGGTTCCAATCTTACTCAAAAAAAAGGTCTTCATGTTTCACAAAAAAACATATAATAATAAGCATTGTGACCAACTCACAAGTGCATAACAAAATTACATTCACCTTCACCTATTTATGCAAGTATCTGATTCCTCCATCCCAGGTTTGTTTTGAAAATACAGGAAGAGACCTGATAGGCCAGAAATGACTTTGATGTTGGATGAGCCTGACGAGCCCGGCATGAAAGTTGGTTAGAGCAATATCAAAATTTTTTGGAAATGTATGAATTAAGCCCATAAATTAGATGTATTTTAATTAGGAGTTGTATTTTAATTAATTTCTTTAATTTGTAGTTACCTTATTTAATTTGTATTTATCTTATTAGAGTCCAATTTAAGGTAGAAAAACTGTATAGAAGTATTATAAATAAGTATGCATTTCATTATTTTTGATACATTAAAATATAGAATTAATTGAGATTTTCTAGAGATTATCTTTGTGTGAATTTTCTTTGTCCCAAATACCCGTCCCCCCATTATTTTGGTATTAGAGTCGAACCATAATCCTTCGCCTTCTGCCACCATTATCCCTAGACCTGGCAAAAATGGCATAAGCCCGCGAGCCAGGCCAACGCCCGCGGGCCAGGCCGACCTGGATAGAAGTGGCCTAATTTTTTTATTTTTTATTTTTACAAAAAAAATAAATACATTAAAAAATGTTTTAAATGACTTAATTCATTAATCGTTTAGATCAATTTATAGAACAAAGCTTCTCTTCATTTGTTCACAATACTATTATTATCTTCAAAATTATGACCATTAGATATGACTAATTAAAGAATAATAATTAACTAATTATATTTTTATATACTTGCGTGTAACAGAATACATTACATGTACAATCAAATAATTGTCACAATATAAATACATACATGTGTAATGTGTTTGTGGTATGAATATAACATTTTTTTAAAATTAGTCACTTGGTATTTAATTACAATCATTAGTTTAACATATTTAATCAAATAAATAATACTCACAATATTTTATAAAGTTAGAAATATTTCTTAATTAAACATAAGTTTTTCAATAATTTTTGTTAATAGATATATTTTTATTTAATAAAACAAATTGCATGTTACACACTAACCCAAGATCAAAACATCATGTTATGTGTCATTATTATAATAATAAGAAAGAAAAATTAAAAAGTGTAAAATAAAATATTAATCAAATGGCCCGCAGGCCAGCCCGGCCTGTCCAGGCCACGGGCTGCCTATTTCTAGCCCAAAAAAACCTGGGCCATTTTTACTCTACTCAATCACAGCCCGCCCTGTTTGTCAGGTCTAATTTATCCCCTTCCCATTCCCAGAATCACTGACATCGTCCCTATCCATCAAGAATTTTCTCAAAATAGCACTTTTAACATAAGACCTTCCAAGTTACATCCAATTCGTTCAATTTTTCTAAGTTATGGCCTAAATGCCATTTGAATTGGCGTCTGCATTTTTATTGTTATTCAACACCAATTGAATTGTTGTTAGTGTTTAGCCTTCAAAAAAATTAAGATTAAGCTTAACTTAATTAGTTAGATAGTTCATCTTAAAAAAATTAGAAAAAGCCCATTCAATTGGCGTTCAAAGGATAAAAAAGCCAATTTAATTGGCATTGACAGGTGAAGGAAAACAAAAGCCAATGAAAAAAAACAATTCAATTGGCATTGAAATGTCTGTTTTTCCTTCCTTCTTCTTTATCCCGCATCATTTCATTCTTTTTCTCCATAATATATATCAAATAATAAAATAATTATTTTTTTTAACTTCTGAATTTATATATACCCTTATTTTTAAATAAATATCTATTTTTTGTGTTTGGTTTTTATATTTTTTTTCACCTTCCAATTCATACGTCTTGTTTGAAAAACATAAACACACCTACTTTTTTTCTTTTTCTTTTTTTTTATGTTGGTAAAATTTATTAAAATCGTAAATTTATGAATATTTATTTAATTAATTACTAATAATTAGAAACGAAAAACAACAATACTTACACATTTATTAACTATCTAAGATATATAACCCAATCAGCAAAGCAAAAATACTCCACAAAAGAAAAGAAAAGGCAACCCACCAACATGCCGCAGCAAGTGAAAAAGATAACCAGCAAAAAAAAAACAGAGAGAACAAAAGTCACCGAAGAAAGAAGAAAGAAAGAAAGAGGAATAGGGGAAGAGGAAGAGTGAAGAGAGGAGAAGGAAGAACGAAGACAGAGGAGATTAGAGAGAAGAGAAGGACACCTTGAAGTTGTCGAAGTCCTGTCGCTACGAAGTTCACCACTTGAAGTCACCGCTACAAAGTCGTCGTCCCTTCCTCTCAATAAATAACCCAAGCCCTAAAAGGTATGTTGCGCGCACTTCTAAATTTCGCTTGTTGTAAGTATTGTTGCTAAGCCTTTTCTTTTTTTCCTTAACACTATTTAATACTCATGCAATGTACGAGCTAGTTTGCAGAATGAATTAAATAATTTGGTAACATGCGATGAGAATGATATATGTAAGACAATAACATACAAAATATATAAATTTATAAACACACCCCATCATCGTCATAATCAATCTTATTTCTCTCTATTCAGCTTGCATTCACCCCCAAAAAATTTTCATCTTGTTCTCACCTGTTGCATGAAACAAACTCTTAGTTTTTTCAAGCTTCCCCATGCTTAGACACGTCGTGATCATGCATTTACAAGGTGATTTCTTACACTAAACTATGTCTTCCATGACAAATATCTGCCTTGCCCAAAAATTATACATCCGTTCCAAAATTAGAGATATATTTTTTTGTAAAAAAAAGACTTTTTAAGAAAAACTTTATTTTTTCAAACTTATCCCTAAGATTAGTTAGATATATTATAGTGTTGACATAATAGCACTAAATCAACCAAACTTAAAAGTTATGTAATGTTAGAAATTTCACTTCACTTTTTAGTCTAAAATTAGATAATTATCTCTAATTTTGGAACGGCAAAAAAAGAAAATGTAGCAACATAATCACTTTCTTTGAATGACCTACATTCCAGTGTCCTATAATCAAATAATTCATAGTATTTACACAATGAATCCCTAAATTGTGAATACCCAACAATTAGAGAATTTCATGTGAAAGTACCTAGTGAAGTATTTAAGCAAACACTTGTTCTGTGACCGTATATAATCATGATTACAATTATGAAAGGTAAAAAAAAGGAAGCAATTTTAAAGTGAGGGATTCTAAAGAAAAATAAAAATCTATTACTCTAATGATCATAAGTGCATTAAAGAGGAAAAATGTTTTAGTAAAGGAACCAACCTTGTTATTGATGAAATTATTGATTGAGATGCCAATGTATATCCTTTTTTGGTATTTCATCAAACATGTAATGTGCACCATTCTAAACTACATGGAGCCACAACTTTCAAAGAAACTACGAATATCATCCTCAGTTGAGTAGTATGGAATGCCCTCCAACATAAACTTTAGTAGAATTATCCACATTTTCTTGACTGCAATAACATATTGCAACATATAAGCATCTTCAACTTAATTTACAACCTCTTTCTACTAAAGAACATAATCAGTTTTCGGGAACTGATACAATAGTTTAGGAAAACATAGTAAAACATTTGCTCCTATATATATCATTCTTTGTCATTTTCTATTACAGAAAAATTTAGTTAAACCACTTAGCTTCATTGTGCTCAGTAGAGTAACTCTGTAATGAAAGGGCCTAAGTGATCTTACACAGGGCAAAGCTCTCTGTAAAGAAATTTTTAACTCCATCTCAAAGTTCAATTTTTCAAAAATAAAGGGAAAAAAAGAGATTTTCTTCTTCACAACAATTAATGATATTTAATTACAAACACACATATATAGCTATCAAATTAAGTCGTAATGAAGAAAAGAATTAGTCATTGACAGAGCTAGCACAAAACTCATCTAGAAGGCAACCTATGGAATTACATATATCCTTTCTCAGAAAATTATTCCTTTTTTGCTATGGATCTTACAACTTGGATTAAAACTTCGCTTTCAAATACCACTCAACTCAATAGTAAGCATGTTCCCTAGAAAATCTCTATCCAGCAAATTAGAAAAGAATCACTCCAAAAAGTGATGAGAAGTATCCCATCTTTTTTAATTTAGTGTTATGTCAATATAAAATTACAGAATGGTAATCCTTTAAAAACTTTCTAACGACTCTCTCTCTCTCTCTCTCTATATATATCTATATCTATATATATATATATATATATATATATATATATATATATATATATATATTGTAATGATATAGTCCCATTTAGATTCGTACATACATGCTCAATGGAACTGTACCACACATTACCAAACATGTAGTGAATCATTGTTGTGAAAGAGGAAAAATCACAGCGGGTCTTAAATTGATAATTCTAGAAGATATGTTATATATAGACTCTTAATTTAACATTGTCATTACCATAAGATACTACAACAATTTGTAGACAAATAAAGTATGTATGAAATATTTTCTTAAAAAATGAAATCAATGGTACTGAACTTTCATCAAAAACTTGAAATGCACCCCTTAAATATACTTGGTTTAATATGCCATCTACTATAAAAATGTCAATATTTACGATACTAAATATGATATCATTATGTGAGGAAATTGGATAAATTTCCTAATAAATAAAAGCGAACAATCAATAAAACCATATTTGGAGGTAATATATGTAGCCAAGGATAATTTCAAGCCAATGCAAACATGTGTATATATACCCAAAAGTCACATATATATTTTATTTGGATCTGAACATTTTTACCCAAGGATGGAGCAGAGAATATAAGAGAAGCTGTGGACTGCCGATCCTGTCTTCTTCACGACCTTGAGCGAAGGGGGTGTGTCAACATACCTATGCAGAAGACATGCTTCTTATCATATTAGACTTTGCCAATCGACAAAAACAGATTCATAAAAATTTCTAAAACAGATTACACAACTCAATCACATACAAAACAAAAATTAAGGCCAAGAGATCAAACCTTATAAAATGGCACAATCTGGAGTGGATCAATCATGTTGATAAATGCATAACCCATATCTTACCAATGCTACTCTGTAATACTCCATATTTATTCAAACAAAATATTCAAGCAATGAGTCCTACATAAATATAATTTGACACTCTCAAATTACGGACGCTTACATGGAGATCATCAAACACCGAACATCGACACCGGCGATTGAATCCATAAACAACGTTTCCTCGTCGTTTTCGGAAGAAAATGGCCAGAAAACCCTAGAGTTTGGCGGAGAAAACTGCACAGATGACGGAGATAAGTAGCCATGGTCATGGAAAAGGGAATAGAAACCCTAGAGCGATAGAAATAGGGGAGAAGAGTGCATGGAGAATGGAACGGAAACCCTAGAGCGACAGAGATAGAGGAAAAGAGTGGGTAATACAAATGAGCGAGAAGATGAAGGGGAAACGGAAAAGGGGTTTTATAGAGAAGATGACTGGAATCGGAAAAGCCAACAAAAGAGAAGAATCGATTTAATCAAATGAGTCAATTTAGAATTTTTCAGTCGTAGCTATAAGCAATCAACCGAGTTAACTCAGCGAATTTTGAAATTAAACTTAATTAACTCGACGGGTTTTGAAATTGAAAGAATCGTACTTTGACTTTTTATATACAGTAATGAGTTAAATATATTTTTGTTCTTCGAAGTATCACTCCTATTACACAAATAACTTTAAAAATAAAATTTATAATAACATTCTCCAAATATATTTAAGTAAATAAAACTGACCCTCCGATTATAATTTTGGTCAAAAATACTAGCAATGCCAATCATGTGATATAATATACGGTTTGACTGTATGAAAATCGTATAATAAATGTTGATTATACAATTAATTATCAAATACAACCCAAATACCAACTTAATTCAAATAAAATAATTAAAAATCATTTACTAAATCAAATAAAATAAATAATTCAAGTTAAATAATTAAAACTCACCAATTAATTCAAATAAAATAATTTATCACACTAATTAAATTAAATTAAATAATTAACTAAACTATTAACCTAAATAAAATAACTAACCCTATCAATTAATATAAAATAACAATTAATGATTTTTTTTTTGAATTAGGATAAACTCAAAAATAACAAAAATATTTAACCCTTTTTGTAAACCCATTTTTTTTTACTGAAAGGAGTAAAATAATAATACAACATTACATCTTAACTTTATTATTATTATTATTTGTTATGATTATTACTATTATTATATTAATTAATATTATTATTATTGTTATTATTATTAATAGTACTATTATTATTATTATTATTATTATAATGATTATTACTAATATTATATTTATTATTATTATTACTACTACTGCTGCTATTATTATTATTATTATTATTATTATTATTATTATTATTATTATTATTATTATTATTATTATTATTATTATTATTATTATTATTATAATGATTATTACTATTATTATATTAATTGTTATTATTATTATTATAATAATAATTATTACTATTATTATTATTATTATTACTATTAATATATTAATTATTTTTATTATTATTATTATTATTATTAGTACTATTATTATTATTATTTTTTTTATTATTATTATTATTATTATGGTTATTACTATTATTATTATAATGATTATTACTATTATTATTGTTATTATTATTATTATTATTATTATTATTATTATTATTATTATTATTATTATTATTATTATTATTATTATTATTATTATTATTATTGTTATTATTATTATTATTATTATTACTATTATTATTATTATTATTATTATTATTATTATTATTATTATTATTATTATTATTATTATTACTATTACTATTATTATATTAATTATTATCATTATTATTATTATCATCATCATCATCGTCGTCGTCATCATCATCATCATCATCATCATCATTATTATTATTATTATTATTATTATAGTGTAGTGGTGAATTTGAATTGGGAGGAAAATGTGAGTGGATTAATTTTTGAAAAAAAGGTGTTGAATTGGGGGGGAAATGATAGATAGATTGGTAACCGTTGGATGTTGAAGCCTCAAATGATTTGAGACCGTCGAATGTTGAAGCCTTAATTGAGTTGAGACCGTCGGATGTTGAATTATTGGGATTTGCGCCGCTCTATATAATTATATATTTTCTTCTCAGAACTCGCCGACTTCTCAAACTTACCCTACGATTTCAACCAAACACTCTACCCAGAGCCACCACGAACACCATCCTTGTATAACCAAATCCACAAAAGAAAAATCAAATCAAAACCATGTATTCCCCAAACTAAGCAAACATAAGATGGTTTCAGTACCTTACATCAACGACACAAGCAAAGTTAGGCACAACAAATGGTATTATATGGTTGAATAAAAGGTCGACAACGACATAAGTACCTTTTCTTCTTCTTGTACTCCATTTTTATTTTTATTTTTTCGCATCAAAGATGGTGGGATCTGTACTTAGCAACGATTGCGGAAGCACAATTGATGAATTTTAGCGGTGCAGCTTAAATATGTTATTCTCCTTTTTTCTGTTTTTGCTTAATGATTTGTTGAGAAATGTGAAATACAATCAGGGATAAGAGATGTGATTATATGGGTCATATGGTTTAATCAGTGGGGTGTTACGATATAATCTCTAGCCCTCTTATTTTCTCCTAAAAAGCTAGTTGTCCAAGATGAGAGACCTCACATTGGTAACTCATACTACCGATGTGGGATATGTCCCATATAACAAGCTCACATAGATATTCATAACATTCCACCACACGCCTTTCATTTTAGCGACACTGACTCGGTGTCTTGCATCTATCAATATTCACGGCGGCTTCACTCTAGCGACACTGATCCAATGTCTCTGCATCTATCAGTATTGTAATCTAGCCTCTAGATAGCCATTTTCGCTTAATCCAGCCTTAAGGTAGTCCTTTTCGCTTAGCAAGTAGTTCCACGGATTATCTGCTTTGATACCAAATGTTACAATATAGGCTCTAGCCCCTTATTTCCTCCTAAAAAGTTAATTGTCCAAGATCAAGCCTATATTAACCCCACATTGGTATCTCATACTACCGATGTGAGATCTGTCACATATGACAAGCTCACATAGGCATTCATAACATGGGGATGATGGAATTTGGGGTTTTTATGACGTATTGTTGGTGAAGACTATGGGCAATGTTTATGCAATTGTTGTTTTTGAATTTTTTTTGTTCTTTTTTCTATTTCGGAGAAGTATAAAACAAAAAGGATTTACCTCTATCCTCAATCTGATCTGGTTCAGTATTTCTTGCCGGAGATTGTGAGGACTGTACTTCACCGAAGATGTTAAGCGGCTGAACCTCGTCGA
Source organism: Hedera helix (assembly GCA_947179155.2). Taxonomy (NCBI): domain Eukaryota; kingdom Viridiplantae; phylum Streptophyta; class Magnoliopsida; order Apiales; family Araliaceae; genus Hedera; species Hedera helix. The sequence goes on along the minus strand of OX359275.1, from coordinate 23,932,208 downwards.
ATATGATGCCCTAATTTGGGTTTGGTTTTATTTTTGATATTATAATCCATTTGTTATTTGTATATTTTTAGTTAGGGTTAAATAACAAAAATATTTAGCATGTATTAGTTTTGTTTTAATGGCAAAATACAGTGAAATACACTCAAAATTATAAAAATACACTAAAAACAGGCCTCCGGTGACACATCAGCATTCTAGCCGTTATTTTGGCCAAAAATATTCTTAAGGTCACTTTTGCTTACTTAGGTGTACGTATTTTTTAGATTAAGGTCATTTGTGTAATAGGGGTTAGTGACAGTAATTGATTTCAACGCTAATTGAATTGGCTTTTATTTTATTTTTTTAATTGAATTGGATGTGGCGTGGAAAGTCTAATGTCAAAAGTGTCCATCAGTAACCTAGTAATGACGCATAACCCTCTAGCCAAACATAACCGTTACCAACCGCAAACACCAAAATCAGAAACTACTAATTTTCGAAGCCCTAATTCCTAAATTTTCCAACTGAAATCCGCTGCCTAAACTTCAATTGAAACTCCAGTACACTATATATATCTCAATCACAACCTTAATTTTCAGCTAAACATCCGTCAATCGCAACCCAAATCCTAATCTTTTCTTAAACAAGAAAAAAAAGAAAACGAAAACATAATTGTAAAATAGCCTCTTGCCACCGTCTCCTGTCGTAGTCGTCACTTGTAGCCACCGCAGATTCAAGTCGCAGAAATAAATAAATAAATAAATCAGTGTAATGCGAAGAAGCAGAAGAAAGAAGGGAAAAAAAAGTAATATAAAGATGCAGAAGAAAAAGAAGGGAAACAATAATCTACGTAATCTGCTCGACTATTTATAATATCTACTGTAAAATTTCAATGAAGTACCCTAAGATTTTTATAGTTTTTTATCTAGTCCCTAAAGTTTTATAAAAAATTTAAATATCCCCTGAATTTTAAGATTTTTACATAGTAGCCCCTGAACTTTTATATTTTTACATTTTAGCCCCTATACTTTAAACTTTTATATATTAGTCCCTATACTTTTGATTTTTATATTTCAACCCCTAAAATTTTATTAATTTTCAATTTATTCCCTATCAAAAAAAGAAAAACAAAGGGAAAGAAAGAGTTCTTTATTTTTATCTGTATGACCCATGGTGAATGTTGGAGAAGTCAACGCCAAGCTAGATGTTTATATGTCACAATAAGATGCTTATATATCATATCAAGATACTTATATGTCACAACACGATAAGCGTCTTAAAAGAATAGAAGAATCAATTGCAATATTAACTGCAAATGTTCAGATCTCTATTACAGCACTTAAGGAAAAAGTTGATGTACTTGCAGAACGCATAGATAAATGATAAGAAGATGCACGAAGGAATTTTGAATATCCACTTTCAGATCCTAATCAGATGAGACTTCTACAACAAAAGAAACCTAATTTACGTGATAATTTCCATGTGTCAGACCCTAGATTAAATGTAGTGGATAGAAGGAAAAATTAGATATTTGTGATTTCAATGGAGATCAAGGGCCCAAATCATTCTTCTATTGGATTCATAGTTTGGAGAGTTTCCTTAGTTGGTATGAATTAACCGTTGAGAGAAAACTTTTCTTTGTTGATGCGAAATTGAAAGGAACAACTCATATTTGGTGGGATCATCATTAACGAAATTTATATACAACTGCATGAAGATAGAAGGATATGAAAGTTGCTTTAACACGATGTTTTGTGCCTTTAAATTATAAGCAACATGTGTGTATGTGGTTAACTGAATTGGTGCAAGGTAGTCGATCTATAGCCGAATATACTTCAAAATTTTACAGTTTGGTTATAAAGTTTGAATTTCCTTGGATTGAAGATGTTTTAATCTCCATGTACCGTTGGGGATTAAATTCAGAGATTGCTAATGGTGTAGCTTTAGGTAAACTCTTGCTCTTGGATGATGCTGTTCAGGTTGCCACCCAAGTGAAAGATAATTTGAAAAGAAATTTTGTTATGCCTTTAATGACAGTCTAAACTCGGAGTGAGTGGACTTTTATGGAGCCTACTAAAAATAGGCCAGTGGAAAGAACGTATGCAAGCCCGTCCGCTACTAGTAGACCTAATCGTGCTCCAAGTTCTTCTAGTGCTAGCAACAATCGTACATCTCAGTGCTATAATTGTCGTGATTTTGGTCACGTCCTTTAAGTGTCATTCCCCGAAGATGAATGTTACCTCTCCTACCTCTAGGAACTTACTGTTGTTGACAAAGACTGTGGGAAAACTGGCATGAACGAAGAGGTGTGTTCACCGTTAGACGTAGAATATGACTCCGATGAGCAAGATTTGAAAGCTAATGCTTCATTTAGAAAGATGTTTAAGTGTTCTTTGAATTTTACTTGTTACTCAAAGACAGAAAGATTAACCTAAAATCCATCGTGGACAAATATTTCAGACGTGAATTAAATGTGCGGGACATGTATGCTCTCTTATGATTGATTCTGGGAGTTGTACGGATGTTATTTCTGAAGAAGCAATCTAGAAGTTTGGGTTAAAGGTTGAGCCTCATCCGGATGAAACAACATGGATTGACAATACAAAGTTGCATGTTACCCATAGATGCTTAGTTATATTCCCCGTTGACAAGCTTAAGGATACTGTTATGTGTGATGTTCTACCCCTTAAGGTTTGTCACATTATTTTGGGGGCATATATGGCTATAGGATCATCACACATAACATGATGCTCGTGTTAATACTAATTCAATTGTTAAGGGTCATACCAAGTTCACTCATACATTTACTCTCGACATGCCACAATTAAAGCTTACAAAGAATTCCTTAGTGATCAAGCATGATTGTTCTTATGTTACTAACTCGATGGAGTCGGATTTATCTTAGTGGAGGAGAACTAATGCAGGTCGAGCTTGACGAGAAAGTTGGTTGGAGCAATATCAAAGGCTTTGGAAGCCTTTGAATTAAGCACAAAAACTAGATGTTGTATTTTAATTAGGAGTTGTATTTTAATTAAAAGTTGTATTCTAATTAATTTCTTTAATTTGTATTTATCTTATTAGAGTCCAATTTAAGATAGAAAAGTTGTATAGGAGTATTATAAATAAGGATGTACTTCCTTATTTTTGATACACTGAAAAATAGAATTAATTAAGATTTTGTGAGATATTATCTTTATGTGAATTTTCTTTGTCCCAAATACCTGTCCCCTATTAGACTTGCTACCTAGCCACCAATAAATATCCTTGAATTCACCGTTCTGAGATTGGTGCTAAAAATAATTGGATGTAACAGGCTTCCCCCCTCCTATAAGATGATCTCAATTTCTATACAGATACTTAACTCAAATAAAATTTTCAATCCATTGGCTTGGAAGCAAATACTACATACTAGTAGCTAAAAATCACACTCTGAAAGGATTTCGGCATTTGCAACTCTTAGTGGGTAGGATCTCATGCTAAAATAACCATAAAAAAAAAAGAGTAAGAATCCATAATATTATATATATTAACTCAAATGAAAATTTTAAGAACCAAAGTCTTAACAGTGCCACACAAATAAAAAAGATAAATATTTGGGTAACATAAAATGGGGTGTTACACTCTTAGAGCATTCACAATAGTTTCATTTTCTCTATCCTTACTCTGTAGTGCTATTGGGTCATTGTGCAGGATAGGGATTCAATTTTTTCACTATGTACCCAACAGGTTCTTTATATTGATTCCTTAAATAATGAAATTTGAAATTTAAAAGTTAAAATTTGAAAGTTCCAACAATCAAAGCATGTTTTGACCATTGTAACTATTTTTTATTTAAAAATAATTGTTGTTTGAATTTAAAAAATGCTATTAGTTTAATTTAAAAATAGATGTTGCTAGAAATCAAAAAGTGCAACGATCAATGTTTCAATTTAGCATTCTTCACCTACTTATAACATCACAAATGTTTCAATTTTTTTTTGAAAAATACATCAATATCTCTTACTGACTATACTGAACAATAGGTTATGCATGAAAATTATTTAACCATGGAAGGAGAAATTTCAGAGAGAAAAGGCTAAGTGAAGACACATCGAGGTTTTGTTCTCGGTCGTGTTTACATCAATCGTGATCGTAAGACGGGCCATGAAAACTTGGTACGAGATTAGTTCTCCCCAACCCCGACATTTCCTCACAGGCTATTTCGATAATGATTTCGCATGAGTCGTAATTTATTCCTCCATATTCATGATGTTGTTTTGGCTTATGATGAATATTTTGTGTAATATCGAAATGTTGCACACATAGAAGGCTTATCTTCAATACAAAAAGTCAATACAGTACTCAGAATGTTGTGTTATGGAGTTTCTGGCGATATGATGGATGAGTATATTCGGCTTGCAGAAAGCACAACAAATGAGACAATGAAAAAAATTGTTGAAGCAGTGATTAACCTTTTCGGTGATCAATACTTGAGGTCACCTACTTCCAACGATGTAAGTAGCTAGTTTACTTCTACTACATAAGGAGTGTGGATTTCTAGGAATGCTTGACAACATTGATTGTATGCATTGGACATGGAAAAATTGTCCAACCGGATGGAAGGGTCACTACTCAGGCCATTGTGGTGATGCAACAGTGATACTGGAAGCAGTGGCCTCGCGTGATCTTTGGATATGGCATACTTTCTTTGGCCTTCCAAGTTCACTCAATAACATCAATGTTCTTGAATGTTCTTCTGTCTTTGTAGATGTTATTAATGGTTGTGCTCCGTTAGTGAACTTTGTCATCAATAATCATTAATACGATACGGGATATTATTTGGCGAATGGTATCTATCCAAAATGGTCAACTATTGCAAAAACAATCCAAATGCCTCAAACTCAAACGATAAAAAAATATGTAAGAGCTTAAGAGCCTGCATAGAAAGATGTGGAACGTGCCTTTGGAGTTCTCCAATCACGTTTCCATATAATTCAGCAACCTTGTAGGTATTTCAGGTTAGCAACAATGAAGAATATCATAAAGGCATGTATTATAATGCACAACATGATTATAGAAGACGAGCATGACCAATACAAGTCACTAGAGAAAGGTAACTATTATTTGTTTGAAGAAGTTTCTACTCCAATAGTAGATTGCGGGTATGAACACTTTGATTATAACAAATTCATTACGGGACGTGAAAAGTTAAAAAATAAAATTATGCATCGTCGTCTTCAGGAAGACTTAATTGAGCATCTATGGGAGAGGCAAAGAAATGTTGAGTAATTATGATTCAACTTATGTAATTAATGTCTAGGTTCTATTGTTCTATTTGAATTTTCGAATGTAGTGTCAAGTATTTGTATTTTTTTAAAATATAATGTCAATCATTTATATAATAATATCATAATAAAATTTCATAAAGCAATTATAGGTTAAAATAAGTCCAAAGCAATTGCAAATTAAAATAAGTCCAAAGAAACTTCAACTACCATAAGTCCAAAGCCAATTACCGATTACAATAAGTCCAAATAAACTTCAATTGTCGATTACAATAAGTCCAAAGAAACTTCAATTACCATAAGTCCAAACAAACTTCAAAAACTAAAGAAACAGGAAAAAAACTATAATTCCTACAAGTCTATAGAAAGTTAGATAGGACAAGTATATCATTTACTTGTTAAATGCTCTTTCAAAGATCTTCGCTTATTTCATTTCAATGTACTTTTGTTGCATCTCATTCAAGCTAGACATTTCAATAGTCATAGCCTTCTCCTCTTTATGCTCCCAATCAAGTTCAAGTTTTTCCCTTTTCAGCTGTAGATATTCATCCATTTTTTTGCTATCTTGAAAGATGACATCCATCTTTTGATCATGAAACTTTTGCATTAAATCTTATGACTTTTCGAAATGAATGCTGGTTTGAGACTTTCCACTATCTTCCACCTTCATCTTTTTATTCTTCAATCGCTCTTTTCTGGCCTTTTTACCAATTGGCCTTTCTATTTCTACATGACTAAAGGCATTCACATCGTCTCCTAATGGATTGAATCTAATTCAGCTACACTTTGACTCAAATTGGGGTGCACCTATGACACCCCAGGATTTTACAAGATTGCTAATAAAGCATTATGGTAAATTAAGTAAAGGTTAATAGTTAAAAACCCAGTGTTGAATGACAGAAAGTGTAAGAAAGGATAAATACGATTTATTACATAAGCAATGTGCTATAAGTGACCTATGTGGTTGAAATGCTTAAGAGAGACTCTAGGTTTAATAAGGGTCTATTGAATGTATGAGGACTACTTATGTATTTAACGTATATTAGCAACATAGCAGATAATGCAATTATTACGTGTATGAATTTCTATAATGAAATGGAAATAGAATGGATTTAAGATGAATGATTAATGGTAATACCTACAATAAGGTAATTTGAAAGGAAATATGATAAGACACTATGTTGTGTCAGCAGGTGATAGAGCGAATATATGAATATGTGTTTATGTATATACTTGAGCAGATATAGAAAGAAGAGTTAAAGTTAGAGAAGTAAATGAAATGAGGGAAGTATATGTGAATTGAGGCTTTAGTTATGAATATTAACAGCGAGCTTAATGAATAGGCCTAGAGAGGCGAGGTTATGAGGATGATAAGTTAAGGTACGAATGTACGTGCAGTGAAGAAGGAACCGTATGACTTATTTGGTCTGTTAAAGATTAAAGGAATAATAAGGACAATGATTGTGAATATTTGAAGTTATTAAGAAATTGGTCTTGAATGATTGAAATAAGATAACCGTGATATGACGTGTGAATATGGAATGTAATACTCTCGAGGATGAGTAGAAGGAATGTGAGTTGCCTGTTTGTTGAGAATTGACTTGTGTGTGTGAAATGAATAAGTGAATGGACGTTAAAATCATAATTATGATATTATGAGTTTAAAAGGATAAAGGACATTGAAATTTGGTAATTCGGTTGAGGTTCGCTTCTCGTGAAAGCGATTTATGGAAAAAATGAGTATGACGACTAGTTGAGATGTCAGAAAGTAAAGTTTATAGAATATGGAATCGAGACGGTTCGTAGGAAAATTATGAAGTTAATAACATGCAAATTGACAATTATTATGGATAATGATTATTATGTAATAAAATTCAATTTTCAACGTGTAACAAGTGTTATGGGACGAACCAATTGTGAAAAATTTGATGGTGGAATAAAGTTCAAGCATAATAAAACAAGTTTGGATCAAAATAGATTTGAATTGGATTAAAAATGATTAAGTTAGGATTTATTAGAGATTAAATTCTCTAGATTTTTGGTAACAATAACCATGATTCCCTTTAAAAGTGATGAAATGACTATGGTATCCTAGAATGGACTAATGACCATTATGTCCTTAATTAGCCATGGGAATTGACATGTATAACCTTGACCATGCATGGTTAGCTAACTAGTGTTGAGTTTATGGTTGGAGATATACATACAACATGTGTATGTATATCATTTGTAAGTAATAAGTTGGTTACTTAGCTTCATTTTCGTGTACACCATCCAAGTTACTAAGCAAGAGTTCTAAGAGAGAAAAGAGAGAAAAGAAGCTAGGGTTTGCACAAAAGTCATGAAAGATTTATGGAAAAGTGAGTAAGAAAAGGAGCACAAGTCATAAAAATGGATCATCAAGCTCTTAGAAGGTTTTATTAAAAAGAAAGAGAGCAACATGAAGGTATAATGATGCTTAATGCCTTAATATTTTGTATTTATGTGTTCTAAGTGCTTAAAGTTGGAATTTATGTGAAGACATGCAAGTATTCATGGTTAAATGTGTAAGTTATATGATATTATGTGTTAAGAGGGTGATTCATATGAAAACCTTAAGGTTGAAGTTGAGGATATAGATTTTTGTGCAAGCATGCTTATGCTCATGTATATAAATCATGATTTATAGATGCTCATGTGTTAATTGTTGAGAGTTTTGATGAAAACCTAGTTAAAGATGTTGAGCATGATTGATACATGAAAATCTCATGTTAGATAGCATATAAGAGGCTTTGATGATTAAGAAGCATGTTTTGTTCAAGGAAATTCAATATTAGGCTATAAATTGCCATTAAACCAAATTGTAATATGTAAAGTGCATTAGAATGTGCAGTTAGAAGTTATGTGGACTTATATAGTTGTTAAATGTGTATGTGAATGCCTATGTGGTGTGTTGAGTTTAAGAAGTCAATTGAGTTCAATTTTGGAAATTAAAAAGTTGACAAATTATCGTCAAAGTGTGATTTTTGGCAATTTTGAGTAATTGAAGGTAAAATGAAGTCAAATGACCTAGTTTGATATTATTACACGTGTTAAGGTTGATTTGGAAATCAACAGATTTGAATTTGAATGAATTGGCGATTCGAACAATCGAAATCGATCAATTTGATTCAAAATGGATTTTAACGAACAAATATCGCCATATACGAAGTTTTATGGTTTTGAAAGTTTAATCATGTTAAATATGACCTAAGTGAGCTATGTCAAGTGTTAGAATGAATTTTGGAAGCAAATGACCAAAAATCACAAAGTTGGAAAAGTTGAGTTTTGAAAGTTCTGGAAATGTGTTGAACAACCCTCCTATGGGCTAGTGTATCTATGATTTTGAGAAGCCAAATGAGGCAAGTAAAATTTTTGTAAAATACTAGGTAGTAACCTAGTTATGTTCCAAATTTGAAGTTATTTGGATCTATAATGAAGAAGTTAAAAATCAGCAAAGCAGAACCAAAAATCAGAAATCCTGATTCAGCAGCACTGCGCTGGGGCGCAGTGTTTTACATTGAACACTGAGTTGGGGCGCAGTTTACTGTTCATGGCCGAGAAGATTGCGCGGCCAACGAGCTCTGGTGGCACCGGGGCGAGATTGCTCTGCATTTGAAAAATTTTAAGCTTTCAAAAAGCTATATTTTGATATGGAATAATAAGGATATGTTATGTAAGCCCTAAATAGATAAAGAATGACCAAAATAAAGGGTTTTTAGGTATAATGAAATGATAAATGGCATAATGTAATATTCTTAAAGCTAAGCCAAAGTATGTTATGAATTATGAACAAGGTCGGAAGCAAGCTAGGATGTATTATTAACCCAAATAAGGTATAATACATCACATGTAAAATAAATAGAGACTAATGGTATAATATTTATGAATTAAGTTTGACAATTTATATAAAGTTTTATGGTTTTATAATGACATATAAGTTATATGTTGACAGATAGAGTTTGAAATGAGCAAGCCGATAAGGAATGATATAAAGGCCAAGCGAGGCGGTAAAGGTTAAGTAAAATAAATGCTAACAGACAAGTTTTTCAGACTTAAGTGTATTAATTGTTCTATGTGAACTATGTGTTAATTGAAATGTGCACTCCGTGCCACTATGTGTATTAACTATTAAGTGAATTATGTGACATTAAGCATAGCGTGATAAAGTAAAGAGGCATGACGTATATTATAAATGCGAGCATGAAAGGTGTTATCTGAATTACTTGCTGAGCTTTATGCTCACTCTTGCTATTAACTAACATTTTAGGTAAAATACAAGAAGATTGGAGGTTCCGGTACAGCTAAGGTAAAAAATGTGAATACATGGAGATGCGTGAAGGAATTTATTAATTGAAATTGTGAGATGCTCATGTAAACAGATAAATGTTAAACCTAGATGATAGAAATAAATGTATGGTTTGTAAATCCATATATATGGATGAGCATGTATGTACTATTTGAGGTAAATTATGTAATGAGATATATGATTGTAATATTATTATAAGTCGAGTCTGATATATACTCGAACTCGCATGTATGGTAAATATGCATGGATCAAGTTATGTAACAACCCCGAAATTTGATAAACCTTATTATCTTAAATTTCATATTTATTATACATTATCTTCCTAACGTCCAAATTTCGGTTCGTTAATAAACCTTTAATCACCTTATTTAATCCATTAATTGACTTTACATTATCAATTTTAATTACCTTATTTAATCCATTAATTGACTTTACATCATTAATTACCAAATTTTTCGGTATAAATTTTTTTTATATCAAAATATTTTTGGCATTTAAAATCTTTATATCTCGATCCTAGTCCCTGGATCGCAACCTTTACTTTTTCTTTTCTTTCATGATAAGCATTCTTGATTAATCAAAAATACATAACTAAACCTTATTTATCCGATCAGAATCCGACATCTATATAACTCATGAATTATAAACATTCATTTTACTAATTTAACCATATCCAATTTCTATATATAAAATATACAATAATTACATTTACAACTTTCACTGATGTCGCACATATTCTTTAGTCATGACTTAATACTCCTGAAGTTTCATTTTTTTACCTGTAAAATTTATATTATGCAAGAATGAGCACTAGGGCTCAACAATTTCAACAGTATGCACATAGCACATAACATAACATACTCTGTGTGTATCACACATTATGTGTTGTGCTTCTACTCAGTAATATATCTCATGTGCATTCTATCTATTTCAAATTAGCAATTACGTAAAGCAAACATTAATCAAATTTATATATGATCACATCATTGCACTAAGTACACATCGTGGTCATATTATCCACGGATCACATAACATATAATTTCTATATGCATTTGAACAAAGTAAGCATATAACATCATATGACAATTAATATCAAGTACTGAAGAACTTGCCTTGGTGTCGAAATTAATAATTAACCAATTTATAATTCTTCTCATACAACCTATAGTAAATCAATTAAATAATAATTGATTAGCACTCTAATATTTTAATTTAATTAAAATAGAACACATTCAATGCGGACAACCCGGCTCGTCGGATAAAATTTAGCGTATTCGGTTGTCCGAATTTTTATTTAACACTTTTCTAAATTTTAAACTTATTAGATTAATATTTAAAATATTTAAATATTAATCTCAAATATTTAATATTTTTGAAAAATATTAAATTTAATGCCCAAATATCATTTTTATATTTTTAGTATTTTTTTTTTATAATTTTTAAACAATTTTTAAACATTTATTTTAATTAAAAATAGCTTCTGGGACAAAATCGAAATTTCTGAGAAAGGCAGGGGCACGTCGGTCATTTGCCAAGGCCAAGGGACACGCTCGGCATTTTCTTAAAAGGTCAGGAACACGCTGGTAATTAACCAGTAGTGTCGTCCGCGCCATGCGCGAGCTTCAGCTTTCTGCATAGGCTGAACGACGTCGTTTGGCCCGACGGAGGATTACAGCCACGCATGGCGCGACTTTCCCTCAACCACGCCCAAACACGCTGTCGTTTTAACCAGACTTCTGAAAAAAATGGCCACCGCACAATGCGCAGGCGGCCTTTATTTTCTTCTTCCTTTCTTTCCGATAATAGTAGCCAAACAAGAAATTTAATCCATTTTTGATCACCATTTTCACAACATAATTATTCTAAACATCATCTAATCCACATATATACAACAAAAAATTATATAGAATAATTATTCTAATTATTTACTAATTTTTTACAAAATTAGCTTATCACCAAAAATATCAAAATAAATTAAATAAAGTAATTTTATATCTTTTAAAAGCTTGAATTTCTTCCTTTGAAGCTTGTTATAAATCTTGATGACACCAAAAATTCTCTATCTTGGTGGTAATGGTGTTTCGGGTGGCGGTAATGGCGGAGGAAGAAGAAAAAGAAAGAGAAGGAACTTAAACACTTAAACAATTTGGACAAATCCACCACATCCGTCGACTTGAACGGTTTTGGCTAAAAATCAACCATAAACAATTATTTTTATACATTACGTAGTTATTTCGTATAATAAATAATTTACGTAAAGTCCTTAAAATATTTATTTTAATTTACTAAAATTCATAAAATAATTTATAAATAATATTTATACATTTTTAAGGTACTTTACATGATAAATTTTGTACATGCATAATGACATGCATGTAATTATATGAAGTACTTTATATCTCTGAAATCACTTAAAATAATGCACATAACTTATAAAAATTAATTTTCATACTTTTTCACTTCATTACATGGACAACATGTTTACGTTTCTCAAATATTATTACCCATAAAAATTATAACAATTCCATCACACAATAAACATAATTTAATAAATTAAAACATTCATTCTCCTCATTTATTTTCCATTTCTTTACTATTTGACACACTTTATATATAAACCATATAATAAAATATTGCACCATTTGTACAATTATATTTTCTTTCTTAATTAATGTACTCTTCTTATATAAATTATATAATTATTTTTATATAATGTATATAATTACAATTTCCTTACTATTTACTTTAACTTTCTTATATAAATTATATAATTTATATAATTAATTTTCCTTTTTAAATAATATCCAAAATTTCTCCATAATTATTAATTATATAATCATTAATTATACCTTTATCAACTCTCTCATTATTTTCTATTTTCTTCATTACCCAGTACACTTTATGTAAACTATACAATAACATATTATACAATTTATATAATTTTTCTTCCACCCTCAATTAATTGAATCCTCTTATATAAATTATATAATTATTCTTATATAATTTATATAATTATTATTTCATTAATATTTTACTTAAATTTCTTTATATAAATTACATAATTTATTATTATGTAATTTATAAAATTACTTTCTTCTCTTAAAATTTTATAAACTTTCATCATAATTATTGATTAATTATAAAATCAATAATTTCAATTTTACTACTTCCCTTTTTAGCTTTTCATTAAAATTTGGATTAATTTAATTATTAATCCCTTTATCTCCCTAATCAAGAAAAATTTATCACTATAACAATTGAACACACACACACACACACAAACACACACACACAAACATATATATATATATATATATATATATATATATATATATATATATATATATATATATATATATATATATATATATATATACCTCACATTAACACGTAGCACCATTTAAATAATAATTTATGCACCTCCGCAACTATTTTAAATATCAAAAATTTAATTATACAATTTTATTATACCATTTCATATAATTTTCTTATTCCTCATAAATTATTCTTAAACAATTTATTTACTTTCCAATTATATTAACTCAACACAATTTATTATCATCTCTGTACAGATTTAATTTACCAATTAAATCTCATCACACACTTAAAATCACATAAAATATATCAATCATAATTAATTCAAACAACCTTGATAATTTTGTTAATTAAATTCTTATTTAATTTTATTAATGAAATTCCGAAAATTTGGGTTCTCATAAGTTATGTATGTGTACAGGTGTATATGAACAAGAACAGATACAGAACATGTATATTTAGACAGGGCCATGTGTAATTAATTCATGGCAAAATTTTAGTTACAAGTTATGTAAATCATGAATATATATGATTATTCCAGGCTCAGACACAGAAGTGTGTGGAACCAATTGAAGAAAAGAATCCCGTGAGCATATGCAATAATCGTGTCTTGGATGCCTTCAAGCCCCACATCATAACCAATATCTGCGATTCATTTGCAAATTTTCATCGTTTGCATAAGATTTGGGAGGAATCAAATCATTACCTAAGAACCATGAGACCATTGCGTGGAAGGGCAAACAGATAACTACTATGGCCTCAGCAGATTCTCATCCAAAGCCACAAGGGGCAAGAGGAATAGAATACAAATTTTTCAGAATCGAAAACCATCACTTATAGTGATGAGGCATTTAAAAATTTATATAAGCAATGGGTAAAAAATGGAGTGGTGAAGCCTCTAAGACCCAGATTTGTGGCAATTGAAGAGATGAAGAAGAGATCGGACTTTCGTGTATATCATCAATACCCAGGACACTCCATGATGAATTGTCGTAATCTGAAGAGAATTTACTATGAAAAATTAGCGGCAGATGAAATTGAAATAGAATAAGGAAGTAGCATGTTGGATAAGCCACTACCCTACCGAATTAGAAGATAGAAAATGTTTTCATATTTTCATTTATGTCTTTTATTATTAAATAGAAGCATTATATCTTGATCGTTAAATAAATACATCAAATTTCGATATGAAAAAAGTTCTTAAAAAAAAGTTATACTTTCCATTTTAAAAGTAAGGAGGCACCTGATTAATCAGCCCTCGACCTGAAAAAGTTATACTTTTCACGTTAAAAGTAGTGAGGCAACCGATCAATCAGTTATTGACCCAAAAAAAGTTATACTTTCCGATTTAAAAGTAGTGAGGCACCTGAATAATTAGCCATCGACCGAAAAATAATGAGGCTCCTGAATAATTAGCCCTCAACCCTAAAAGTTACGCTTTTAAACTTTAAAAGCGATTTAGGCATTTGACCCTAAGGCCCCAACCCGACAAAGTTAGACTTTTTCTTCAAAAGTGACGAGCACCTGATTAGTCAGTCATCAACCCGTCAAAGTTGCACTTTTCCTTCAAAAGTGATGAGGTACCTGACCATAAGTCATCAACCCTGAATAGTTACGCTTTCAAAAGCGACTCAACAGTTATGCTTTTAAACCTCAAAAGCAATTGCATGAGATAGCCTAGGAGTGCCCCATAGTGGTTTCCTCTCCTAAGGACTACATCTTTTAAGACTTGCAAAGATTAAACTCTAAAGAATTTGTTTTTCCAAAACTAAAGCAGGCCTCAAGGACTTGAAGTATTATATACGTGACTTACTAAAATCATGATTCATGTATAGAGGGCAAATATCAAGTTGAATAGGGGGAAAGACAAAGCTTCTAAGTCAGTAATGACACCATCTTGAGCTTCCATGGTAATTGATATCTTCTTCTCATGGTCAAGCAACAGACTTAAATTATTGAAGCTTGACTTTTAACTCATTTATGGTATCTTTGACCTCCAGCAGCTCTTCAAAAAATGAATCATGCTCATGGTGATATAAAGCGACCTCTGACCGTAGCCCAAAGACACGATGGCTAGAAGAAATGAGGTCCAGCTTGAAACGAAAATGAGACATATCTAAGCCAACTATAGTGAGGTCATCAACCTCATAACCCATCTGCCCAAATCTTTTACTCGAGACAGCTAAATAGAAAAACTGTGCATCTTGAGAACTAAACTAGCAAGTCGACCCAATATTATGGTTTGGAAGGAGGCATTATGAGCATTAAACTGGTCAAAATTATGTGGATAGCGGGCTATAAGATGTTCAAGGATTTCTTGGTTGGAGGTAGTAATATGAAAACCCCTATGAGGAACAAGCTCTCCAATTGGATTGAAGTAAGCTCTGGCAAGAGATACTCTCGAGGTAGCCATGACATCCGAAGCAACATGAATTGTAGGCACTGAATCTACGAGTGGTTCCACAGGATCCGGGTTGTCAAGAAGACAACTAATGTTGCCCAAGGATGAGGTGCCACAGTCCAGATGGAGTAAGTCAAAGTTGGCAAGATCCCTAAAAGCACTTACTAAGTGTCCAATCGAGAGTGTGTCACGAGAAGTTTCTCCCACGACACCTTTTTGGTAGAATCCTTCTGGGGGAGGAGTGACGCCAGCAATAGGTTATGAAGGATTCTCCTTCGGGGCAGTCAAACCCGAAACCATAGCGTTAGTATCATGGGAATTGTCAGTACCATCGAGGCTATTGGGTGATGATGCTGCATGTGGATGGGAAAAAGGAATTGAACTATACACAGCTAGAGCAGAACAGACATAAGATAAGGAGTCATTAGCCCTAAGACTGACGCACTGGTTATAAGGAGAGAAAACATCACTAGTAGTCCCAACAAGTTGGGAAGGTCCACAAATGACAGAACCCATGGCCTCATTCTTAGAACTGGCAGGCCAATTTTCTAAAAGAGCACCAACAGAAAAGGAGTATGCAGAACGAATCGTGGTCCTGATGAATACAGAGATCCCTGCACAGATAGATGCACTAAAGGATGCCAACATTCTTGAGCCTCTTCACATGTTCAGAGTTCCACATAATCTCGTATGTCTAGTGTTGTCATCCCTAAAGTCAATGACCAAGTATTAGGTTGGAAACGAACCAGACTGTGTTGGTACTCTTGTATCTCAATGCACATGCGGCGGGGAATATGATTAACACTAGGATAGCTAACCCAAGTTTCGTAAGCCATGGCATAGAGATATAAGCCTTCCTTGTCGGGGCAAGGAAAAGAATGTCTATCGTAATTCTTGACACAATCCAAAAAAAGGGTACGATCTCCGAAGAAAGGAGTTCTCCCCTAATCAGTGACATATGGTGTTGGCTTCGCTATTTTGGGATCTATGGCGTGATCTTCAGAACTTGTTTGTAACAATGAACGAGTTACATAAGATCTTTATGGCGAAAAAAACATATGAAATAATCAACCTGCTTATCATAGTAGATTATGATTGCAATAAGGCGCCTTGAAGGAACTTATCTTTGACAATAACTAGCGAAAACTAAGTTCGATGCTCAATGAGTGGACTTGGTCCGATAAAGTGATTAAGGAAGCCTTAAAAGAAAAAAAAATCCTAATATAAGAAATCGCATGAACGAAAAAGTAAAAAGTACGAAAGCATTAAGGGAGGAGCTAAGGCCCCCTAAGGTTTGGCCCACTAGAATTTGCTATAATATTCCGGACATTTGACAAAATTTTAAAATAAGATCTTAGATGATAAAATAAAGGTTGAAGTTTAAAATCTAGATTTGGATAAGTAAAAGGTGTAGAAAATGAGTAAACATTTTTACTATAATCTTTGTGTTATGATTTAAATGTGAGAAAATGTAGGTTTTTAAATTTTAAAACCTAAAATTTTATTATTATGTATACTTGGAAGTATATTAATAATAAAGTAATATAATGTCCTTAGGGTTCGATAAATTTATTTGACTAATATGATGTATGTGAAAAATTTATTAAGAAAATAAATCTCAATTGGAGAGAGATTTTTAAGTTAACGTGAAGGTGTATATGTATAGATATGTATATACTTGGAGGTGTGCTAATTATATTTTAGTTGAACGTGATAAACGATTAACTGAATTAATCATCAAGAACACTTTAAAGCTTAATTTATTAATTAAACAAGTTTATGAAAGTTAAATCTTGAATAGAAAATTAAGATAGCCCAAATTAGTAAATTGGGGAGGGATAAGCTAGGTATTATGGTGGCAATTAAACTTAAACCTAACCTTGCAACCAAGTGTTAGAAATTAAATAATAGTCCAAAATAAATTAAGATTATGACGAGTCAAATTAATATAGGACCATGAAATACACGATATCGGATATATCATTTTAGCTGGGATTCATTGATACAAGGAAAAAAAGGAATGGTATCAGTGGTATAAGTTTGTATATCTAATGTGAAAAGTATTGTAATATGCATATCGAAATGCTCTCTTATAGCATCTCCAAATGAAAATTAAAAAGGTAAATCTAGTTTTATACTACTGTAGTGTAGAACAAACTTTTATCAGTAAACAACCCCAACAGTTTTGTTTAAATATATCCTACTGAAAGCTAGATAGAAAAGGCCTACAACCCTATTTAAAATATCCTAATAGTTTATATTTTCAAGCTAGCAATCTATCCTAAATTAAGACTCTTATGGAGCCCGCATATCTTTCACCAGCTTATGTACATCCAGCAGGCAGTATCAATACATTACCCAACACCATGGTAATTTTCAGCTTATTTGTAACCTCAAACATGACCCTCTATAAACTTACAGAAATCCGTGCATTGTTCTCCAGCCTATGTCATCCAATTAAAAAGTATCAAGACATGACATAACAGCAAGTAAAAATCACACAAACTCATATAAAGCCATCTCATGTCTAATATGAAAACTTGAAAAGTAACAACTACAATAAAGAAAAGAAAGAACTGAAGAGATAACTATTATATTACACCTCAATTCAAGTGCAAGGTTGTATTAAGTTAAATATAAATGAATTTGACAGTTTCCTATGAGGCAAAACTACAAGACGCTAATTAAGATACTAGATACCAATAAAGGGATCATATTACAAGTGGACCTCAATTGGCCTGTTATGCCTCACTAGTTCTTGTGTAACATGACCTTATCATAAAATTTAGCTGCATTAAACAGAAGGGATAGTCAATACAAAATGCAACTAAGGAAACAACCATTACAAAATTGCTAGGATAAATACTCCAAATGCACTTCTTGCAAATCAAAATTTTAATGGAAAAATGTAGCTATGACTTTGCAAGGAAACAATAGGTAATGAATGATAGCAATCACCAAACTACATGGCACAGCACCTGAGATAACAGTCACTTCAATCAAGTGCGACTGCTGGAGCAAGAGGCTTCTCCTGAAGCTCCTTACCTCTGAGATACTGATGCAAAATTGTAAGCCTAGCCGTCTCAAAAGCAAAGTACCCCAAAGCCGAAAAGCAAGCACTATGAACCACTCTAGGTCCCATTCCATGAGTAAATCCAACCCACCCTTCTTCCTTCAAAATCTGTTTCACAGTGGCTGTGACTCCAGCAGCAACTTTATCCACAGCATCCTTACGAACCTGAGTCATCAATCTAGTCTTAACAACATCTAAAGGTGTTGTCAAAGAAGCGGACATAGCACCAGCTAAAGCTCCACAACAAACACTCTGAAAAGGCTCCAAGTTAGCCTGCTTTGTTCTACTCAAGACTGCAGCTTTCAAATACTCAAAAGACGAATAACTCAATACACCAGCAGGTAAATTCCTAAGCAATGTAGCAGAATAACCAGCATATAAACCCAAAAAACCATCTTTCTCAAGAATCCTCAATAATACTTCCCAAGACCTCCCTTTAGCCCCAGTTTGCATTCTCTGGGTAATCAATTCTTTAGGCACCATTATAGCTGATGACATAATATTCCCCATTGCACCAGCAGTTGGAGGAATAAGCACAGCAGGATATTCAATTTTCGATAAAATGGACTTCCCAAACTCACAAGTACCAAAATACACAGCAGAAGAAAATGTAGACCCGACAATTACCGCCGAAACACCGCTATAAAACCCCAAAATCCCCTTGCTTTTGAAAGTCTTAACAATGGCATCAAAAACACCGTCATACATCTCTTTAGCCCCTTTAGCCTGTAGCTTAGTTTTGATTGTGTCAAGTGGGTGAAGACACACATAAGTGAACGCCCCAGCAATTCCTCCGCCACCCGCACCAATCAAAGCTCGTTCAAAAACAGAAAGATTCTTAAACACAGCATGGACAATTTGGGCATCCCTAGTACTGGGTTTTAGCCAATTCTGAGAAATGGGGTTTTCTGGGTTTTTGGATTGGGTCTCTAGAGAAATGGAAGATGAGGCGAATTTGAGATTGGTATTGTGAATTTTGTTGGTCCGGGTGATTTTCTTAGGGTTTGTGGGAGGGGGATTTGAGGAAGATATGAGGTTGTTGAGGTGATTGAAGAGGGAATTGAAATTGTTGGAATTGTTGGGAGGGTGATAATTAGTGGGGTTTGGAGAGAGAAAGGCGAGGGATGTGGAAATGCGATTCTCCATTGGAAATGCTACTCTGAGCTATGAACAGGGGTTTTCTCCTTGTAGTTATAGAGCATGGTGAGGAGAGAGATCAGAGACAGGAGAGAGATATATGGGACGTGTTTCGATACAGAACTTACGTTTTGGGACAAGAGTGTAAATTGAGGAGAAGGAAATCAATTGAGGGCTGAAAGTCAAAGATGATTGGATTGTTTTTGAACCTGAACAGAGATATTGGGTTTAGTAGTGATCCGTTTTGTTTCATTGGTCAATCACTATTTTTTAATCTTTTAGAATTTTATATTATTATAATTTAATCTTATGCTATGTTTGTTTCATATCATATTAATGCAATAATTTCATAATATAATAAATTATTAATTAATATAATATTTATTATGTTTAGTTTATTTATTATATGAATTACCTCACCTTTAAACTTTTTTATTATATCATTTAATTGATGTATTGACTCATTACGTTTTTCATTACAACTTTTAACGAATGTATTGGGTCATTATGTAATGCAATAGATAATAAAAATAATAATAATAATGATTATAATTGAGTTAATATTTTGTAGGTAAGAAAATATTGTACCTTATTAGGGTTTGTAGTAATGACGGACACCACAAAAAAAAGATAATTGGCAACGTTGTCATTACCGACGGCCAAATCCCCGTCAAGAATAACTTTAATAACGACAGCACGTTGTCGCCAGTGAGGTCCGTCGGCAATGACCTTTTCCTATTTGGTGGTCGACAGATGTCCGTTGATAATGACTATACTGTCGTTGACAATGAGGTAGAATTTGGCAGGAATTTTTTGCGGTGGAGCGAGAAGTTATATGCGACAGACAAAAGTTTAAGGTCGACGGATTCGTCGTTGCCAAGGAGTCAATAACGACGGAGGTACTGTTGACGGACATGCTGTCGAGATTGAGTCCTTTTTTAAAGCCATAATTGCGACGACAACGAGTCTTATTGTTTTCTCCTTCTCCCGATTTTGGTGTTTCCCTCTCAATTTGTCGATCCCAGTCTGCCATTTAGCTCATTCGCCTCGTCCTTCTTCCTTGATCCTCCTCCGCCTTTGGCTCTTCCTTATCTCCCTTCTCTTGTTCATATCCCCCTCCCATTCATCTTTTGCTTCTTCTTCCAGGCCCCTCCTATAGCGCACCTCCGTTGCCGACCCAAAGGTATGTAATTTTCCATAGTTTGTATTGATTTTGTATTTGTTCAGTTTATTCTCCGATTATGTCTCCTTAATTCTCAAATTATCTATTTCAATCATTGATTAGGGAGGTAAAAAACAAATTAGCTACTGCACTGCTCATATCGAAATAATATTCAAGTAACATTTTTTTGTTGTGTACTTCACATAACTTCAAAGCCCCAATATCTAAGTTTAGTCACATGTTTGGTTCAATAATAGATTACGTATGTGTAATTTTAGTCAATTGTTTTGCATTTGGAATTTCTGAATTTTCAAGTGCAAATCCTAATTTCTGATTTGAACTGTAAGTAGTGACTATGGTTTGTTGTGTATAATTTAAGTAGTGACCTCAAATTGGCTAGCATTTGAAATGTCAGATTATGATAAAGTAATCTAGCATTCACAATTTTTAGCTATATTTAAGTTTCAGGAAATTGAAATGTTATTAGTCATTTTTGTGAGGATTTCTAATTTTAATTAGTCATATAAATTGTTATGCATCTTATTAATTTATATAATGTGAAGTTGAAAAGGGGAAACAATAGAGACTACCTCAATTTCTTGAATCTTCGAAGCTGATTTTAATTTTGCCAGGTTCCCACGCTATTTGGAGTGCCGAGAAGCTATTTTCTTTGTATAATGAAGATTAGGTCTTTTTAAGTTTTTATAACTTTTAGTAGTTTTGAGATGGTTGGTAAGATAACACTACAAAAAAGTGAGTTATTGGCGATGGTGTCAATGCCGACAACATAAATCCCATCGTTAATAAGGTCAATGACAATAGCACATGCATAGACCATAGTTCTTCTTTTTCATCATAAAGAAATCAAACATATGTAATTGCTTTCTAGTGGCATATATATGTTATATGTGGATACATAAAGCATAGATAAAATTATTTCCAGGTTTGATTTGATTTTTACTTTTATTTTTATTTTTGGTGTCAATATATAACATTAGTGATGACATTGAAGCACACTTGCTAGGATTTCGTTGTGTACATGGGTTTCTTATTTGGGATTATGTTTTGTCAAACTATGTGTACTTTAAAAAAAAAATAATCTCCCCGTTCCAAAATTTTAGAGCACAATGATGTGCAAAATATAAAATAAATGCTTTTATATGTTATAATGCTCTTATATGTTGTATTTTGGAATGAAAAGGATAAAACTAACAACAATAAATAGTAAATAATAATTTGAGAAAGTTATATTAACAATGGGCACGTGTAATAGGTTTTAATAAATTATTTAAATTGTTTAAATAATTTGTTATATAATTACATATTGTTCTTTATTTTAGTTGATTGAGATATATTTTATTTAATTACATATTGTTCTTTCTTTCTGAGTACAAGATGTTAACAATTTATTTTTTGTGGAGTCCATATTCATATAGTTTAGGAAGCTTAAAAACCCACTCGAGATTCACTTAATAGGTGTGAATTTCGAATAATCCTCATTTTGGGACTGTTCTTGAATGTTTCGATCCCACTTAGGCCGATGTTAACAACTTAAGCACATCATTAAATTTTGAGAATTTTTGGTTAGTACATATCTCTTGTTGTTCTTCGGGTGCATATTTAGACTACAATGCGTTAGTCTATTTCTTGCACTTGAAAACCTGGGGAGGTGCTGTCGAAATTTCTTAAAATTTAAAGATATGTTCAAACTGTTGGCATCAATGGGGCGACGCATTCGGGAATGAGATAGAAGCCTGACCCATTAGAGTGGGAGATGAAGTTAGAAAACTCATATGCACGCATATACATTAAAACTCCTACTTGATTGTGTGTTGATTTTCCATATATATATATATATATATATATATATATATATATATATATATATATATATATATATATATATAGCAGACTGTAGTACGTCAGGCCTGATCCAGGAATTCATATTCGGCTAGGCCAAATGGACCGTCAGCCTGGTAGTCTTCCATGAGGACTTCTGAGTCTGATAGGCTTGGGTTAGGTCTCTAAACCAATCTGGACTGTGACTGTTTACTATATCTAATCCGAATTAGAATAGGAGTCAGGTTCCTAGATGGTTTAGGATATTACCTTCGTATTCAAATTATAACACGTTGATAAACAATCCTAAGAGGAATCGGTAAGAGTCAGATATGCACTATAAATACTCAGTTAATGATGGAGGTAAGGGTTACACACATTATTCTACTATACTAAATATTCAAAGCCTCCATTGTTGACCTATCTTGAAATCTTCACTAACACTCACACCGGAGGAGTCCACCAACGGCCCAAGCCGTTAGGACTTTTGTGCAGGTATTCTTCTCGGACGACCAATAAGACAATCGGACAGAATCAAGCGTCAACATTGGCACTAGAAGGAGGGTGTATTTAGTAACGAGTGTGTTTTCCATCAATAATAATTGACATGGAGACATCACAGTCAACACGAAGTCAGAATAACTCACGGAGGCCGCCTCCCACTCAGTCTCACCGGGAGACAATAGCGAAAAAAGAGCGTTGTCTCCAAGCGCTCCTCAAAAAGAAGAAAGCTCTAGACGCCCAGCAGAAAGAGCTCGATAAACAATACCAGGAATTAACCGAGGCTGGTGATAACCTTCTGAGCCAGGGAGGCTCAGCCTCCCGCTCGGGTTGCCGTGATCACCGAGACGACGGGCACCTAAGACGACGTGAAGGTGGTGAACGGGATCGGGACAGGGAGCCGGCCCATTCGAAGTCGATATGGACAAGAGACTTGCAGAAGCAAGATCGATCGCCTTCCAAGAGAGATCAGGGAGATAAGCGAAGCCACGACAACCATACTGGGGAATCCTCACCAAAGAAGGCTTTGGATAAGTACTATGGATCCAAGAAGGCCCAATTCTCTCCATTCTCAAAAGAGTTAAAAGAAGCTAAGATCGACCGAAGCCGCAAAGTACCCGCTCTGGAGATGTATGACGGAACAGGAGACCCCCACAATCACACCTACTCCTTCGAGCAAGCCATGCACTTTCATGGACATGATGCCGTGGCGATGTGCCACCTATTTCTATCCACTCTGAAGAAGACTGCTAGAGAATGGGTCACTTCCTTCCCATCCGGGTCTATTAAATCATGGGAAGAGCTGCAATAGCAATTCCATACCCACTTTGAGAGCAACAAAAGACGTGCACAGATGATGACTTCCCTCCTACAAGTAAAACAGAGACCAAATGAAACTCTTCGGCAGTACATCAAAAGATTCCAGGAGTCTGTTTCTGAAATCAATGGAATCGACCCGAAGCAGGTAATTCAATTTTTAACCATGGGATTGAATGTGGATAAATCTAGCTGGTTGATCGAGGAGCTCATCTCAAAGGCTCCCAAAACTTTGTCAGAAACTTACAAAAAAGTGCACAAGTTCGTGGAATTGGAAGAGGCTCTCGCCAATCTTCGGGGTTCTTCGAGAAACACAGGTGATTTTCACTAGAGAGACCCCAGAGGCGATAGTGCCGAAAAGAAATCCAATGGTAACAGCAAAGAGGATAATGACAGGAGAGATTCCATCAGAGATCGACAGCAGAAGAACGATCCCCCGAAGGATAGAAGGGGTAACGAAAAGGATTACACGCCCCTGAATACCAATAAGAGCAACATCATGAAAGCAATAAAAAATGAACCCTTCTATGAGAAACCCCCGAAGATACGAGTTTTTGCGAGACAGAAGAATGGGGATCGGTATTATACCTATCATGAAGCCAAAGGGCATGACACCGAAGAGTGTTACTAACTAAAAGATTTCTTGGAAAAACAAGTTCAGACGGGCAATCTAGATAGTTATGTTACCGATTTTTACCGATCATCGACCTTTGATCAACTCGAAACTCCACCACCGATCACGGAGGCAAGAGGTGTTGTTGATGTCATTTATGGAGAATCAATCTCCGCCCTCTTCAACCGAAAACGAAAGGCATTTGGGCGAGAGGTCCATCAAGTGTCTGGCAAATCACCGAGCATACAATTGACTGGACTTGGGGTGTAGGAAGTTGGAGATCTGCAATGAGTCCCCATTGTACGGGTTCAGGAATAACCCAGTCCGTATAGTGGGGATGATTGAATTGCTTGTGATATTCGGGACAACCCCGAAACAAGCTTCCATTATGGTCCGTTTCTATGTCGTTCAAGTAGGAAGCAACTACAACACCATCTCGAGAAGAACAACATTGTCGGCACTGAAAGCAATAACCTCAATCCCTCATTTGAAAATGAAATTTCCAACCAAAAATGGGATCAGGGAATTAGTCAGCGATTAGGATCTTTTCCGAAGATGTTACATACAGACCATCCAGACATCCCCTATCAGCGACAATAAGCAGAAAGCCACCATGAAGATCGAGCTTGAACCTTTCACCGAGGGATGTACCGAACCAATAGTAACACCTGCCAAAGACACGGTCGAGGTTCCCTTATTTCAAGAAGATGATGAGAAAACCGTACAGATTGGAACCAACCTTTAGGAAGACATCAGAATCCGGTTGGTCGCCCTCTTGCAGGAGTATTCGGACATCTTTGCATGGGTCTCGACCGACATGCCAGGCATTGATAAGATTGTGGCCATGCACCAACTAAGTGTGAGCCTAAGCTCGAAACCCATCAAGCAGAAACGAAGGAATATAGCTCCTAAAAGACAAAAGGTAATTGACAAAGAAATTGATAAACTTTTGGCTGCTGACTTCATTTTTGAAATTACTTATCCAGAATGGCTCGTAAATGTGGTGCTGGTTAAAAAGCATAATGGGAAGTGGAGGATGTGTGTGAATTATACAGATCTGAATAAGGCTTGTCCTAAAGACTACTAGCCTCTCCCGAGCATCGACCAATTAATAAACTCTACGTCGAGACATACAATAATGAGCTTCCTGGATGTTTTCTCGAGGTATAATCAAATCGCCATGCTTGAAAGCGATATACCGAAGACAGCTTTCATCACCCACCAAGCCATTTATGCCTACAAAGTTATGTCATTCGGCTTAATCAATGCTGGAGCCACTTCCCAGTGAATGATGAACAGAGTATTCCACAACCAGATCGAGAGGAACATGGAAGTCTATGTTGACGACATAATTGTCCGAAGCATGAAGGAAGAAGATCACCTCTCCGACCTGAAAGAATGCTTCGAGAATGTCAAATCAAACAACATGAGACGTAACCCAACTAAATGCACATTTGGCCTCGGGTCAGACAAATTTTTAGGATATATGGTTAGTCGAAGAGGGATAGAGGCAAATCCCGAAAAAATATTGGTTATCCTTGAAATGCAACCGCCAAAGAACTTCAAGAAAATTCAACGGTTGACTGGGAGATTGGCAGCTCTGCGACGGTTTGTGGCACGTTTAGCCGAGAAGTGTCTCCCTTTCTTCAGCACTTTGAAGGGAGCTCAGAATCAGAAGATATTTCTATGGACCAAAGACTGCCAAGAAGCTTTCGACCAGATTAAAAGATATATTTCTTCTCCTCTGATATTGAGTAAAGCACTCCCTAAAGAGGTCCTACAATTATACTTGTCCGCCACATCTTTGGCAATAGGATCCACTTTAATAAGGGAAGATTCACAAGGGCATAAACTTGTTTATTACGTAAGACATGCCCTTCGGGATGCTGAAACCCGGTACCCAAATCTAGAGAAGTTGGCTTACGCATTAGTTATCTCTAGTTAAAAGCTTCGACATTACTTTCAGGGTCGGACTATCCTCGTTCTCACAGATCAGCCTTTTCGAAAAATCCTTTACAAACCAGAGTCATCGGGAAGGCTGGCAGCATGGGCTATAGAGCTGAGTCAGTTCAATATCGAGTTCCGCCATCGGACGATCATCAAAGCACAAGCACTCATCTACTTCATCATTAAGTGCTCCTTCCCCGAAGAGTCATACAACAAGGATGCAGATGATACAACTAATACAGAGGTTACCGAAGAGTTGGCATGGACACTGTTCGTAGATGGGTCTGCTACCGGAACAAGGAGCGGTGCAGGCGTAATTCTCACTTCTCCCGAAGGTTTCAGAGTGCAGCAATCAATACGATTTGGGTTCATGGCCACTAACAACATAGCTGAATATGAAGCAGTAGTTGCAAGATTGAAACTGGCACGAAGTCTGGAAGTGAAGAACTTGGTAATTTATAGCGACTCTTAACTAGTAGTAAAACAAGTCTTGAGGGAGTATGAAGCGAAAGAGGTTCACTTACAGGCTTATCTCTAACTGGTACGGTCATTGTTAGCATTATTCCCGAGACATCAGATTATAGACGTAATCAAATCGGAAAACACAATGGCTGATGCCCTCTCCAAATTGGCAACCACCAACCAAGGTGAGTTAGACGGATCAGTATACTTGGAAGAACTTCAGCATCCGAGCACAATGGTTCAGACAGTTATGGATATTGAATAGGAAGGTTCTTGGATGACCCCAATCTGCAAATTTCTTCTAACCGGTGAACTGCCTGAGAATAAGTCTGAGGCCCGAAGAATAAAATATAAATCTGCCAAATATTGCATCATTAATGATCAGCTATACCGAAGATCTTACTCTTCACCGCTACTCCGATGTCTTGACTCAAGAGAATCCAATTATGCCCTTTGGGAGGTTCATGAAGGAATCTGCGGGGACTATGTGAGAGCAAAGGTACTTGCCCATAAAATTCTACGACAAGGATATTTTTGGCCGACTATGCTCGAGGACGCCAAAGACTTCGTCAAAAGATGTCACAAGTGTCAACTTTTTGCATCTGTTCCACACCAACCTCCCGAAGATCTTTCACCAATACTTTTCCCGATACCTTTTGCTGTCTGGGGGATAGACATCCTGGGCCCGCTTTCACAAGGTAAGGGACAAGTGAAGTTTGTGGTCGTCGCCATCGACTATTTCACCAAGTGGGTAGAAGCCAAACCACTCGCCAGAATCACTGAGCAAACATGTCTCCAATTTTTCAAAGAGCAAGTAATCTACCAGCTTGGCATTCCGATGATTCTGATCTTGGATAATGGGCTTCAGTTCGTCGGCAAGATATTCGAAGGATTCTTAGCCAAACTTAACATTCAGCATCGTTGGACTTCGATAGCTCATCCACAAGCAAACAGTTAAGTAGAAGTTACTTATAGAACACTTCTTCACGACATAAAAAGAAGATTGGAAGACGCAAAAGGCGCATGGCCCGAGGAGATTTTACATGTTCTATGGGCCTATCGAACAACTCCTCGGACTACCACTGGGGAGACACCCTTTAAATTGGCCTAAGGTTCTGAAGCCCTGATACCTATTGAGATTGGGGTACCTACGTCTAGAGTCC
The DNA here is from genome assembly GCA_947179155.2 of Hedera helix. Lineage (NCBI taxonomy): Eukaryota > Viridiplantae > Streptophyta > Magnoliopsida > Apiales > Araliaceae > Hedera > Hedera helix. The sequence goes on along the minus strand of OX359275.1, from coordinate 23,904,209 downwards.
TAAACTTTGACAAAATTCTCAATAGCGAAGGTCTTCGGCTAAACCTTGACTTACTAGAGGAAGAACGCGATTCAGTAGTCCTCAGAGTAGCTACCTATCAACAACGAACTGCTCGGCAGTTCAACAAAAATGTCAAAAAAATAGAACGTTTAGTGTGGGTGACCTGGTCTTTCGGCAAGCTGAGGCATCTACACCTCGGAAAATCGGTAAATTGATGTCTACATGAAAAGTTCCATATCCAGTGATCGAAGTATTGAGGGATGAAACTTACAAGCTTCAGTGCATGGATGGAAAATGTGTTCCAAATACTTGACACATCGTTCGGTTTCGTAGGTATTATTAGTAGTTAGGCTCTGTCAAATTGTGAGGCTAAATTTCAGCCGATAGGATTATCTTTTTCGATATTAATGAGAATATTTTTTACATCTTATTCTTGTATTACTGTTTTGATACACACTTTAAATTTCATCTCCTAGCCTCATCGGGTACTTATCCAATCAGGCTAGTGGAGGGCGAAGCAGTATAAGTAAACAGTTATACATGTAGATGATAAAATTTAACTCATGAGAAAAGATAATAAAATATAGGGCCAGGGTAAATCATTCAATTTCAAAATAAAACTGGAATTAACAATATCTTTGAGCATCACAAAAAAAATAAAAAAAATAAAATGATGAAGTCTTTCAAAAGTAATCAGTCTTCGGGAAACACAATTCCCAGCTGATCGGGATCATGACCCTTTCCCCTGGCAAGTTCCCGAGCATACTCAAATCCATCGCTGAACTCATTCACTATAGAAGCATAGATGTCTGTTTGGAATTCATCCGAAGCTTTGTATTCATTTATTACTTTCTGCCTGAGTTCTGGAGTTAGGACGCTTGGGGAAGCGGTGGATATCGGCCCTTTGAAGCAATCAGCCTTTTTTGATGCCCAACCTTCAACGATCTGCTCAATGTTGTCTTTGAGATTTTTCATCCGATCCGTTTAAAGGTTGAGGAGGTCTTTCGATTGTTCGAGTTGCTCTTTTTGGGATCGAACTTGGAACTCGAGCTCTTGAAGATTCCTTTCAAATTGGGCTTTGTCAGCATCAGCTTGCTCAAGGACCTGCCTCCTCTGCTTCTCGGTATCCAACAGTTGGGACTCGAGTTGGCTGATTTCCTTGTGCTTCTCAACCCTTACCTTCCGCATTTCCTCGTAATCATTCTTCATGATATGGAAGGTGTCGTGTTGATGCCTCAGTTGGTCTGAAATCTTCTGATGATTCTTCACCACTTCGGAACGCTCTCGCTCGAGCACTTTCTGTTCATCAGACACCTTCAGGAGAATTGCATTTCCCTAACAAAATAATGGTTAACCGATGATGAGCAAGTCAGAACTTTAGTCAATGTAAACAAGTAAAATCACAAACAGATCCTTACCTTTGCGTAGAAGGAGAACAACATATCCATCAATGTCTTCAGATCGGCTCCCTCAGTATCAGTTGCGGCAAATGGGATCATCGAGGAACCCAAGGCATCCGTGCTTGGTCTTTCCTCGGGTCTTGCACCTTCGGTCATTATTAGGGGGTCAGTCGGACAATCTTGTTTATTGGAGGGCTCTAAACCTTCAGCGGTTTCTTTTCCCTTACTACGGGGAGGAGGAAAAGTTGATCCTTCTGGTTGTCTGATGATGTCCAGCTCGGTAGGAGGATTGGTTGGGGCCCCGGGAGGAAGTGGGACACGTTCGGTTCTTGCCTCCAGTGAAGATTTCAATACCAACCTCCTCATCTTTATTTTCGATCTGCCGGATCTCGAATCCTCAGCAGCAGACGCTTCTCCTCGTGTGGGCTTGATAATATCATCCATTCGAGGAGGTCTAGTGGCTGCCTCGGGAGTGATAGCAGCCTGAGTTGAATCCTTGGGCTTTGCAGCCTTCAAGTGCGGCTCGCCTTAAGCTTCTCGGCGGCACTCAGTTTTCCCCTCGAGGCACCAGTTGCCTCTGGTATAGCTTCATTGTCAGGGTGCCTTCCTTGATCAACCACTGTAGTATAATCAAAGCAGAATAATCAATACCTTAAATAGTATCAAAATAAAGGAACAAGCATGGCAGAGGACTTACGGCTGAAGGAGTACAACCAGTCTTAATCATTAAGGAATTCCCGGTCTTACTTCACAGACGGTCTCTTGGAATACAAGACCTCGAACTCTTTCAACCTTATTCGGGTGATCCTCTTCGGATTCAGCTGGTCTTAGTGCGGGTCAGCCCAAGGTCCGACCATCTCAGTGTCCGGTCCCTTAATGAAGAACCAGTTCTGATGTCATCCCTTATTATTGGAGGGGGTATCCATCAGGGTATCTCTTTCGGGGTTCTTTATTACTTGGAAAACCCCATTTTCCTTATTATTTGTGATGGAAAAGAATTGAAAAATAAAGTCTATGGCTGGGGGGGGGGGAGTAGACTCAGATGTACAAAAGGCGATGAAACTGTTCAGGTAGATGAAAGAATTGGGGGATAACTGATTCAGGCTAAGCCCTGTCGTATGTAATAACTCCAATACGAAGGGGCGGAGAGGGAATCGGACCCCGAAGATCAACGTCTGTCTATGAATGGGAATCCATCCCTCCTCAAGCTGATAATACATCCTCTCACCAGCCCCGGGCCTCTTGATTTCATACAAATTGGGGATGTAAAATTCTGTTTGGGCTAGATCAAAGTATTGATTTTGGATGGAGGAAGGAATGTTGGCTACTCTATATTGGATGTTGAAATATTTACTCCTATTGTATTCCTCTACATCCCTTATCCGAGTGGCGATTACGGGTTTCCACGGTTATCCCTCTGAGATTCCTGTTTCGGCGACAGTGATGAAACAGGAATCTCAGAGTGACAATCGGAGGACGGCAGAGCTTGAACGATGGAATCTTGACTGGGAATGGGAGTTTTTCTCTCTCAAACGTCTTTTATTCTAAGACAACTGCTTCTGATAAAAATGACGATTGAAGTAACCATTCTCATCTTATTTAACATTGCAACGGTCTGGATGAAAGTGATTTAACGGACAAGGCGCATTTGCCGTATTTACAGCAGCGAAATGAATGCTCCTTCCCGCGTGCACTTTGCCAGCTGTTCAATATCCATTAAATTCAAAAATGGTTGTAACATGAAACGTCCGTGTAGGCTATGGGGCCAGATTTATTGGGCTGAATAACAAAGCTTTGGGCCAAATTTGTTGGGTTTAATAACAAAGCTTTGGGCTTGATTGATATATGGGGTCCACAACTTGAAACCCTATTTAACTAAGGCCCAAAATTGTATCAATGACCTTTTCCCTTCGGTCTGATGCCTCCGGGTTCCCGAATGAGTTTTCCCTTCGGTCTGATGCCTCCGAGCTCCCGAAGGAGTTTTTCCTTCGATTTGACACCTCCGGGATCTCGAAGGAGCTTTCCTATCGATCTGATGCCTCCAGACTCTCGATGGAGCTTTCTCTTCGGTTTGACACCTTCGGGTTCCCAAATGACTTTCTCTTCGGACTGAGGCCTCCGGGTGCTCGAAAGATTTTCCCTTCGTTTAAACACCTCTGTGTTCCCGAAGGAGCTCTCCCTTCGGTTCAACTCTTCCAAGCTCTCGAAGGAGTTTTCTTCTTATAATTAACATTGTCCCAGAATTCCTATATGAAGTTCAAAGAAGGTATGTCTTCGGTATAATATCGTTTATGTTCATACATATGGAATCCCGAAGGGTTAGTTTCCCTCTGGATCTACCCGCTTACATATATTTTTGGAATGTTTATTCTACTCCCCCAGCACATTCATATACTGGAGGAATGGGAGGCAATGTTAGGATGTATATTATGCCAGGCCTGATCCCGGAATTCATATTGGGCTAGGCCCAATGGACCGTCAGCCTAGTAGTCTTCCATGAGGACTTCTGAGTCCGATAGGCTTGGGTTAGGTCCCTAAACCAATCTGGACTGTGACTGTTTACTATATCTAATCCGAATTAGAATAGGAGTCAGGTTCGTAGATGGTTTAGGATATTACCTTACTATTCAAATTATAACACGTTGATAGACAATCCTAAGAAAAATCGGTAAGAGTCAGGAATGCACTATAAATACCCAGTCAATGATGGAGGTAAGGGTTACGCACATTATTCTACTATACTAAATACTCAAAGCCTCTATTGTTGACCTAGATTGAAACCCTCACTAACACTCACACCGGAGGAGTCCACCAACGACCCAAACCGTTAGGACTTTTGTGCAGGTATTCTTCCCGGACGGCCAGCAGGACAGTCAGACAAAATCAGGCGTCAACATGCGTCATTAAATTTTGAGAATTTTCGGTCGGTACATATCTGTTGTTGTTCTTCGAGTGCATATTTAGACTACACTGCGTTAGTCTATTTCGTGCACTTGAAGACCTGGGGAGGTGCTGTCGAAATTTCTTAAAATTTAAAAATGTGTTCAAGCTGTTGGCATCAATGGGGCGACGCATTCGGGAATGAGATAGAAGCCTGACCCGTTAAAGTGGGAGATGAAGTTAAAAAAACTCATATGCACGCATATACATTAAAACTCCTACTTGATTGTATGTTGATTTTTCACACACACACACACACATACACACACACACACACACACACACACACACACACACATATATATATATATATATATAGTAGACCGTAGCAGAAGATGTCTGTTGATCGAAGTTGGATGGAGCGTAGGGTAGCTACCGATAAGAGTGGGCTTAGGTCTGAGTACTATAGTGGGGTTGAACAGTTTCTCAATCTCGCATTTGAGCAAGTCAATGGCGATAAGATTAGATGTCCTTGTATGATATGTGTGAATGACGTGTGGAAGAAAAGGAGTGATGTCATGTGCGACTTATTTACATATGGGTTCAAGCAGGGATATAACACATGGATATATCATGGGGAAACCTGCTTAGATGGAATTTGAACAGTCATCCAGAGCTGACGAAACCTATAACTGTCCTAACATGATAGTCGAAGCTGCTGGTTCATTGTTTCAATGGAATAAAAATAGGGATGACGGTAGCATCTAGTAATATCCGAATGATGGGGCTAAGGGTTTCAATCAGTTATTGCAAGAATCAACGACGCCACTGTATGATGGACACTGTTAGTTCCCAGAGGCACACAAGTGGTCTAGAAGGGGGGGGGGGTTGAATAGATCTATTAGAAATTTTCACTTTAAGAATTCATTACCAAGTAATTCATTTACTCAATGTTTGTTTACACAGCGGAATATTAGTTTAAAAACACCCCTTAAAGATTTGTAAAACTTCTCAGTTGAGATAAGACTCAATTGGAGAAAGCCACTTGTTAGGTAAATCAATTAACAGTCATATGTATATATATATAAGACAGAATGTAAATGACTGAAAGTAAATAACACCCGAGAGTTTTAAGTGGTTCGGAGACTGAATAACTCCTACTCCACTCTTCTACTTCAACGAGTAGGAAATCCACTAAGGATGGTTCATACGGAACCCTTCAAGCTCATTAGCCTGGAAACTCTGGTTCACAAAGAACCCTTCAAACCCAACAGGTTTGGTTAGTTTAGTCACAAAGACAAGGACATTACTGCCCTCTTCAAGTCCAGCAGACTTGACTACTTTAGTCACTATGACAAGGACAACTGCCCTCTTCAAGTCCAGCAGACTTGGCTCCCTTGTTTGTTTGAAAGAGGTTGGATTTGCTACTGAGTTGTACTTTAAGTCCTATTGTCTTTAAACACTTAGTAGCAGGGTGTGATCATTCTTGGGATAATATTGAGTTCGACAATGATGCTTGACTTCTTTATATGCTCAATATCTCCTGGTGATCACCCATTGTGCTGGTAGGCTTTTGTACTTCAGCTCCTTTGGTACTTGATAACTTCTCGAGATGAACTCCTGAGTTGACTGTGATGCTCCTTTCTTTTGGTACTCAGTTGTTCCTTTTTATCATAGACAGATTATAGCTTCTCGAGATGGGCTTCTAAGATGATTGTGAAGCTCCTTTCTTTTGGTACTCAGTAGCTACCATGTATGTATCAAGTTGGCGTTTAAGCTTCTCTCTTCCATGTGCCTAGCCAGCTCTAAACACTTCTCTTGTAATAGAGTTATTTATCTCTATGTCTCTCTCAATTCAGTGTTTAGTGTTCTGATAGATCGTAGAGTCCTTTAGCATATTCATTTTCTGTTCCACTCTACGATCGGTTGTTGTCTACCATCAATTCTCTCGTAACTTATTCAACAACAACTTTTCTGTTTGTTATGTATGCCTTTTTATCTCTGAACATATTTTACCGTTGAGATAAATCCCGTTGGTTTCCTTTAGCTTTGTGTAGATCTTAAATATCTTCGAAGTTTGACTTTCATGCCGCTTGTGTCAGTGCTTTTCCCTTTTCTGACATGTTCTGATATATTGACCTGTAGCTCAGCTTTCTCTGAATTTATAGCCGTTGCACACCCAGATTTGTTCAGCAAGGATTATTATTTCCTTTGTTAATTAATCTTCTGATTCATCAATAAATACATTCCTTGACTTTTAGAACCAACTGTTCTGATGCATCCAGAGATTTCCCATTTCTGACTTTATTCACCATCTTCCTGAGCAGTGGGTCCTGACTTATAGTCGTTTAGGCACAAAATCTACTGTTGACTCTGACATGCATATGATTTCCAAAGAGCACTTACTCTTTCTTGAATCTGGGCGGGGAGTATTCTCTTTTCTCTCACACTATATTGCAGTTATGATTCTTTGCTGCTTATTGAGATTGTAGAGTCATAGTCTGCTCATTTGGACTCTACGAATTCATCTCCACTCGTCATTTGAAGTATGTCGGGTAAATGGTGGAGATGGAGCGTACTTCTCTTTTACTCTGCGATCTTGCTTTTGTGATCAGATCGTAGAGTTTGTCTGCTGTGTTTTGCTTTATGATTTCGTTCTACGATCTTGTCCTTTTGTTCAAATCGTAGAGTTTGTGAACTGTCGTGCTTCTTAGTGAAATCGTTGAGTTGTAGTCTTTGTTGCTTCATCCTTGAATTCTACTCAACGATTGTTCCATGTGTATAGCAATCTTCTGTATTGCCTTGTCATTCTGTTCCATTCTACGACTTCTTCTATCTGTGCAAAATTCAGTTGTATGTGGTTGCTCTTCAAATTTTACTCTACGATCTTGCAAGAGCGTGTATATCGTAGAGTATATCTCTTCTTTGGTTCAGCGTTGTCTGCATGCTAGCTTGGCTGTCGATCGTAGAGTTCAGCTCTACGATTAGTACTTGATCAGTTATTCGATTTTGTATGAATATTCTGTAGACTTCTTGCACGTCTGTCTCTCTTTGATGATCGTAGAGTCGTCCGGGCTGAGAGTCATACCTTTCACTCTACGATCATGCCGAATCGTTGAGTCTTCTTTGCTTGGAATCGTAGAGTCCATTCTACGATCATATAGACTGATCAACCTAACATATTTGATCTTTTTCTAACTAAGTCCTTTCTTACATTATTACATTATTACATATTGAAAGGACTTTTACAGACTGTGATATGCACAAATTCAACAGTGATTCATTCTTATGCAACTCTGCTTATATCATACATCGTTTATGCAGAGTGACTTCTATTGAAAGATCAACCTAACATTTCTGATCTTTGAAATCTAAGTCCTTTGTACACATATATCTAAAAAGGACTTTACAACATTTTAACCAGATAACTTTCATTCTCTTTAATAAGCAGCAGATAGTATATAACAAGATCATATTTGTGTTATACAAGTATGTAGATTTACAGTATTTAGACATAGGTAACTTATACCATACATACATGATCATGTAGACACATAATTTGATTAACATATAATTACGTTGTCAATTAAGCACATAAACAATTAAGCACATAAGCAATTTGTCAGATACACATTTACAATCAACCATGTAAGCACATAAGCACTTTTAGAGTATCTAAGCACATAAGCACATAAGCACTTTGTCAGATACATATTGACAATCAACCATGTAAGCACATAAGCACTTTCAGAGTATCTAAGCACATAATCAATTAAGCACATAAGCACATAAGCACTTTGTCATATACATATTGACAATCAACCAAGTAAACATATTTGCCACAATCCTTTTTGCACAGCAGTCATCATCATCAAATCAAACAACCTTCAACAATCTCTCCCTATTTGATGATGACAAAACTAATAGACTTATTGATATGACATTCATATAATGCATCTACTTGACAGGTAAATAAGGTCTTACGATACAGTGAAATACTGTATGGCTAGTGCAAAAGGATGATTTCATTAAATGAGCATTCTTACAGAAGGTTATACATACTTACAGCTGCTCTTTATGTTTTAACTTTTCTCCCACTTAGATTGCTAGTTGTCTCCCCCTTAGTTGCTTAATCCTCCTTATTCATAGTTCCCCCTTAGTTCCTGTATTCTCTCCCCCTTTTTGACATCATCAATTATGATATGTATGGAGCTTGCAGAGTTACTGCGGATTTAGAAGAATATTTTGAAGTCTAACACAGAGTTTTGAGACTCTACGAGACTAAGAGTGAGTACATTTTCATGGTCCATAGAATGTTGGGACTCTATGACTGGAGGATTGGTATTTTGAGAAATGTTTGCAAAGTTTTGGGACTCTACGAACAGGGAGGTGGTGCAAGGTGATTAGGAGTTTAGTAAGTCACAACCGAGGACTTTCTGATTTCTGCATTTTGATTTCCCACAGTCTGGCTAGGAGACTGAAAGCAGGATAGATTCCATATGGATATTTCCTGGCAACTTTGGTATTGAGGATAGAAAGGCTCACTGCTTATCAGTGTGGTTGCAAGGGTCATTGCCTTTGTGAAATGTTGAGCTACTAATGAAAGATTTGGAAAAGTTGAGTAGCTCCAGCTGATAGAACTTTGATCATTCATAAATATAGCCCTTAGAAGTGGTAGTATGGGAATGAAACTCAACAGATGATTATGATCCCATGTAATATAGCATCTTTCCATCTGGCTGGCATGCTTCATTCTTTCTCTACGTCTCCTTTTGATCTGCTTCAGTCGATATGCTTCAAATTTCTGTTTTTCCAGTTTTCTCAGCAGTCTTACTTTCTTCAACTTCTTTTCAGCTTTCATCTTTATTTGTCTCTCCTTATGACTTGTTTTTGAGCTCCTGCCTATTTTCTTCATAAAACCACTTAATCCTCTTCTTCTACTTGACCTTCTTGACCCATCTTTTGATTCTTCCAAATCATGAGTGCTGGTCTCTTCTTGAAGGTGTTTATCTTCTTTCACCACAGTTTCTTGACAGTCTCCTTTCTCATCTGATTCAGTCTTTCCAGCTTCAGAATTTTCAGAGCATTGTTCCCTTGGTACATCAACTTCTTCAGCTACATCATCATCCGGGTTGAGCTCAGGCGTTGAGTCTTTTTTAACTGGTTCAATTTCCTGATCAGAACCCAAAAAGACTTCCTTTTCAGACAGGCTATTTTTATTATATTCTGATCTTTCCTCTGAAGAGCCTATAGATGTTTCCTCTTTTGAACTGTCAGATGTTCTTTCTTCAAAATCCGAACTTGCTTCATCATCATCAATTTCTATCACCTGAGGTGGTCCTGTAATGATTGAACTTCTCCACTGTTCTCTGATTCTCCAACTTCTTCTTGGAGCAGTGTGAGGAACTTTCTTTTCTGTCTTCTTCTTCTTCTTCTTCACTTCAGACTCTTTGGGATTCATCTTTTCCTTCTTAGCTTTCCCTGAACATACATCTTTCTCTTCTTTAGTCTTCTCTATTTCAATGAATTTTCTTTTCTTCTTTGATTCCTGACTGCCATAGATCACAAGACTTTTGTTTCTTGATTGTTCATTTTCCTCCTGTAAATTCTCCTCAGATATTTCTTCCAGTTCCCTTTTTCCTTTTCCTTTCGATTTCTCCTCCATCTTACGACTGAAGCTCATTGAACCTCGTGACTTCTTACCCTTATTGGCATGAGGGTTCTTTTTCCAATCTTCAAACAACCTTGGAGTAATTCTTTTGTTGCAATTTAGAACTTCTCCTTCATCTTCCCCAATTTCATTTGCCAGCAATTTCTTCAAAATGATGCTTATGAATCTCCCATAGGGCATCTTGGGAGTTGGCTTTCCAGCTTCAGCTCTTGTCTTTGTATCATCTATCCATCTCTTTATCCATCCTAAGAGAACTGCTCCGAAGTTAATTTTCTTTCTTTGAGCAATAGCAGTCATCAGCCTCAGTTGATCTTCACTGATAGTATCATATGCAGTGTCTTTGCACAGAATACTCTTTCCAACAATGTCAGCCAGAAACTCATACTGCTGAGGGAAATCTTTCTTCTTGATTTCTTTGAGAGGAGACTTCTTTTCATAGCCCATCAATTCTAGTCCAAGTTCAATGTTAATCTTTTCAAGAGAAATAATTCCTCCGCTTGGAATACCTAGACTGAGATTGATTTCAGAAATCCCAATTTGCAATGTGATTTCCTTAACCTTTGAGATGAGGGTGTTTCCTCGATAATCAGCATTTGAATAGAATTCTTTCACAAGCGAAGAGAAAATCCTGGTGCTGGTTTCCAAACACATGGTGAAGCCAGCATTCTTGACCAGATGAAGAATATCCTTGTATATCTGCTCTGCATTTCCGAATTTTTCAAAACAAACAAGATTTCCAGGAATGACTTGAAGAGATGCCATGTGATTAAACTGATTTGGGAATAGCACAGGGAGAGATACCAATACCGGTTTCAGAAGAATTTTCGATTTCTAGGGTTTTGATGAGTTTTGGGAGAATGGGTATTGACAACTGACGGGAAATGACCATTGTCAGTTTAAAAACAAGACTTATGCTAGTTCCCTCTTATTTTTGCAGAGTGCACGTGTCAGATACTCATTTGAAGAACGTGGGTTTAACCATTTTTTTATTTTCCATAATTGAAGCAGATCAAGTAATCTAACCCACTTGAGTTTGAAGGGCGTGTGGTTCACTTTCTCTGTAGTAAGCTTGACCAGTTCGTAGAGTTGGCCGCAAGACACTCAACCATCATCCTTTCAATAGATGACCTTGATAACTGGTGTGAATTGTATGCTGGTAAGAGGCTATGAACGAGTTTATGGGAAAGATATTTGTTATGAGATGCAAACGTAGACTCAATATGTTCTACGATCAGGAAGATGATCATGGTGACTCTACGATTTGGGATGATAAGGCTTGCTTGGTTATCAGTCATAGAATTTAAGAATTTAGAGATTATGACCGAAGAGATAAGTGCATTTGGTTCATCAATCACATTGTTTTGGGACTTTGTGACTGGAATGAGAAAGGTAGTCCAAAGAAGAATCGATTTACCTTCTGCTTTCCTTTTGTGGAAGTAGAGTTGACAATAATTATCCCAAATTGCCTTCTGATGAGTTTTGTACTTCTGAGCTTGCTTACTTACTCTACGACTTGGCTTAGCCATATTATGATCTTGCCTGAAGTGCAATCGTAGAGTTATGATTTGAACTGCTCTACGATCTCTGTTAAAACTGGAGACTTTAGATGAATTCAGAGATCTTTGTTAAGCCTGTTTGACAGCTCAAGGACAGCCTTCTGAATGGATTATGTAAGAATCGTTGACATGATTTTGACTGCACAAGTAGAGGTTGCTCTTTGATTCTTAGAGTGGGTTCGTCGTAGAGTGACTGACTGGGTTGACTCTATGATCTCGACAGTTAGCTTTATAATGCGGAGACAACTCTACGATCTTTTGAGAAGACTCTTTAATCTGCCAAGACCTATCCTGCGATCGCCTGACAGACTCTACGATCCTCCTTTGCAAGATGAACTTTCTTCTGACTTGAATGATCTTTTATCTTACCATGATATTAGTGACAGCAATTCCAACAAGATTCACTAAATCAATAGGTGAGGTAAAGATTAATAGATGCCTCCTTTTATGACCAGCTTCTTTCTCTTCTAGAGAATCCCAAGATTCAAATCTTCTTCATGCATCAGTATTTAGACTTCACTCAATCTATCATAGATTGACTTCCTTGAGATATCCTGCAAATTTGTTGAGTAGGGTATACTACGAAATTCATCTTTGAATCTCAAAACAATTTTCTCCACCTTCTTTATATCGTAGAGTTTTCCTCTTGAGGCTACAGCATTGTTTCCTTCCTGTTGATCTGCTTGGATTATTTTTATCCAGAATGATTTGTGAGGATGTATGCTTATTAACAGATTTTCGGTTTAGCATTTTATAGAGCTGACTTCTTCATAGAATCAAGCTGATAAATCTTTAATCATTTCAAGCTTAGAGCTTCTTCTGATGCATTGAAGTTGAAAAGTCTACTGCCAAAGGTTATGAGTGTGAACTTTTCTTTGAGATGAACTTTTCCTCTTTTCACATATTGAAGGGTGATTTCTGAAACTTAGAGTAAATCATTCATGATTACTCATTTTTGCCTTGATCTACTCACCCTTTTCATTCATAGATGGTTTTGAAGAATTTTGACACTGAGAGCATTTGCCTTTTAAATCTGAGCATGTACACATGATGTGCCTGGCAAGGACTTTTTCATTGTATGAGCTGCTTTGTACATGAATGAGGTTCTTCAACTCTTCTTGATCTTTAATGCTTTGCAGAATGAATCTTAGATCCGGTGATCATAGATATACATATACGTTCATTCATCCGTGCTGAGTTGATTTCCAGGTCTCGGGCCTGAAAGCTGTGATTTAGGGAAATGACTTTGAAATTCATCACTAAGGATATTGCAGTGAAGTATACAACTGTAATTTGATCTACCTCCCAATTTCAGAGAAGTAGTTCCAGAAGACCATTGAAGAAATGAGAAATGCTGCCTGTGGATATTATCATTAATTACCATATAATGTAGCTTGACAGAACTCTTGATGCCGTTCTTGGATAAATGAAGCACTTCCTTTGACGCACATCTTCAGATAAGATCCTTAGAGTATAAGTCCTTAAGCTTATCGGAAAGCTTAATGCTGAGCCCATCGAGTGAATACAGATTCGAGACTGATTTCAGCTGCTGACGTTTGAAAAAAAAAAATTTAACAATTTAAGCATAGATTTCTGTTGGGCTTGCTTCTGCTTCAAACTTTAGAACCGGTGAGAAGTAGATTTGTTAGTGCTTGGTACAGTGATGCTTCCTTAGAGAAGAATAGGATCCGGTGTCCTTTGGCATCAAGATTTGAACTTCCCAGTTTGTTTGAAGGCAAAAATACACGTTTGTATTCTTCGAGTGAATCAACTAATAATTCTTGTCAACAGAACATCCTTTTGATTTCTTCAACTTGCAGCACCAGATTAACTTTGAAAGTTCACTTGATAGCTTCTTTGCTGAGATCATCTGAATTTGTATTAGGAAGTATTAATGTCAATTAATATTCAGCATCAGACAGGGAATCAACGATCAACGTTCAATCAGTACCTGGAAAAAAAATTTATTTTGTAAGCTTGTTCATATGAAGTAGTTTACTTCAATTCTTAAACTCAAAAACAGAAATTTGCTAGTGCTATAGGATCTACTCAAAGCGTACCTTTAAAAGTTCGTGAGAACCTGCTCTGATACCAATTGTTAGTTCCCAGAGGCACACAAGTGATCTAGAATGGGGGGGGGGGGGGGTTGAATAGATCTATTAGAAATTTTCACTTTAAGAATTCATTACCAAGTAATTCATTTACTCAATGTTTGTTTACACAGCGGAATATTAGTTTGAAAACACCCCTTAAAGATTTGTAAAACTTCTCCGTTGAGATAAGACTCAATTGGAGAAAGCCACTTATTAGGTAAATCAATTAACAGTCATATGTATATATATATATATAAGACAGAATGTAAATGACTGAAAGTAAATAAGACCCGAGAGTTTTAAGTGGTTCGGAGACTGAATAACTCCTACTCCACTCTTCTACTTCAACGAGTAGGAAATCCACTAAGGATGGTTCATACGGAACCATTCAAGCTCATTAGACTGGAAACTCTGGTTCACTAAGAACCCTTCAAACCCAGCAGGTTTGGTTAGTTTAGTCACAAAGACAAGGACATTACTTCCCTCTTCAAGTCCAGCAAACTTGACTACTTTAGTCACTATGACAAGGACAACTGCCCTCTTCAAGTCCAGCAGACTTGGCTCCTTTGTTTGTTTGAAAGAGGTTGGAATTGCTACTGAGTTGTACTTTAAGTCCTATTGTCTTTAAACACTCAGTAGCAGGGTATGATCATTCCTGGGATAATATTGAGTTCGACAATGATGCTTGACTTCTTTATATGCTCAATATCTCCTGGTGATCACCCATTGTGCTGGTAGGCTTTTGTACTTCAGCTCCTTTGGTACTTGATAACTTCTCGAGATGAACTCCTGAGTTGACTATGATGCTCCTTTCTTTTGGTACTCAGTTGTTCCTTTTTATTATAGACAGATTATAGCTTCTCGAGATGGGCTTCTAAGATAACTGTGAAGCTCCTTTCTTTTGGTACTCAGTAGCTACCATGTATGTATCAAGTTGGCGTTTAAGCTTCTCTCTTCCATGTGCCTAGCCAGCTCTAAACATTTCACTTGTAATAGAGTTATTTATCTCTATGTCTCTCTCAATTCAGTGTTTAGTATTCTGATGGAACGTAGAGTCCTTTAGCATATTCATTTTCTGTTCCACTCTACGATCGGTTGTTGTCTACCATCATCTCTCTCGTAACTTATTCAACAACAACTTTTCTGTTTGTTATGTATGCCTTTTTATCTCTGAACATATTTTACCGTTGAGATAAATCCCGTTGGTTTCCTTTAGCTTTGTGTAGATCTTAAATATCTTCGAAGTTTGACTTTCATGCCGCTTGTGTCAATGCTTTTCCCTTTTCTGACATGTTCTGATATATTGACCTGTAGCTCAGCTTTCTCTGAATTTATAGCCGTTGCACACCCAGATTTGTTCAGCAAGGATTATTATTTTCTTTGTTAATTAATCTTCTGATTCATCAATAAATACCTTCCTTGACTTTTAGAACCAACTGTTCTGATGCATCCAGAGATTTCCCATTTCTGACTTTATTCACCATCTTCCTGAGCAGTGGGTCCTGACTTATAGTCGTTTAGGCACAAAATCTACTGTTGACTCTGACATGCATATGATTTCCAAAGAGCACTTACTCTTTCTTGAATCTGGGCGGGGAGTATTCTCTTTTCTCTCACACTATATTGCAGTTATGATTCTTTGCTGCTTATTGAGATCGTAGAGTCATAGTCTGCTCATTTGGACTCTACGAATTCATCTCCACTCGTCATTTGAAGTATGTCGGGTAAATGGTGGAGATGGAGCGTACTTCTCTTTTACTCTGCGATCTTGCTTTTGTGATCAGATCGTAGAGTTTGTCTGCTGTGTTTTGCTTTATGATTTCGTTCTACGATCTTGTCCTTTTGTTCAAATCGTAGAGTTTGTGAACTGTCGTGCTTCTTAGTGAAATCGTTGAGTTGTAGTCTTTGTTGCTTCATCCTTGAATTCTACTCAACGATTGTTCCATGTGTATAGCAATCTTCTGTATTGCCTTGTCATTCTGTTCCACTCTACGACTTCTTCTATCTGTGCAAAATTCAGTTGTATGTGGTTGCTCTTCAAGTTTTACTCTACGATCTTGCAAAAGCGTGTATATCGTAGAGTATATCTCTTCTTTGGTTCAGCGTTGTCTGCAGGCTAGCTTGGCTGTCGATCGTAGAGTTCAGCTCTACGATTAGTACTTGATCAGTTATTCGATTTTGTATGAATATTCTGTAGACTTCTTGCACGTCTGTCTCTCTTTGATGATCGTAGAGTCGTCCGGGCTGAGAGTCGTACCTTTCACTCTACGATCATGCCGAATCGTTGAGTCTTCTTTGCTTGGAATCGTAGAGTCCATTCTACGATCATATAAACTGATCAACCTAACATATTTGATCTTTTTCTAACTAAGTCCTTTCTTACATTATTACATCATTACATATTGAAAGGACTTTTATAGACTTTGATATGCACAAATTCAACAGTGATTCATTCTTATGCAACTCTGCTTATATCATACATCGTTTATGCAGAATGACTTCTATTGAAAGATCAACCTAACATTTCTGATCTTTGAAATCTAAGTCTTTTGTACACATATATCTAAAAAGGACTTTACAACATTTTAACCAGATAACTTTCATTCTCTTTAATAAGCAGCAGATAGTATATAACAAGATCATATTTGTGCTATACAAGTATGTAGATTTACAGTATTTAGACATAGGTAACTTATACCATACATACATGATCATGTAGACACATAATTTGATTAACATATAATTACGTTGTCAATTAAGCACATAAACAATTAAGCGCATAAGCAATTTGTCATATACACATTTACAATCAACCATGTAAGCACATAAGCACTTTCAGAGTATCTAAGCACATAAGCACATAAGCACTTTGTCAGATACATATTGACAATCAACCATGTAAGCACATAAGCACTTTCAGAGTATCTAAGCACATAATCAATTAAGCACATAAGCACATAAGCACTTTGTCATATACATATTGACAATCAACCAAGTAAACATATTTGCCACAATCCTTTTTGCACAACAGTCATTATCATCAAATCAAACAACCTTTAACAGACACGAAAAGGACACGGTCTTATTAGTAGTGACTAAGCTTTTACACTTAAAAAACGAGCATGACTACAGCGAGAGAGGTTTTAATTAACTGTTCAACATTGTGAAGGAGTTCTTACTGGCGTGTAATAAGTTACCAGAATTGTACTATGATGTGAAGAAACTAATCAAAAGGCTCAATCTAAGGTATGAGAAGACTAAAGATTGTGAAAATGTCTGTATGTTGTATTACAGTGATGAGAATAAATATAAGAGGTCGTGTGATATATGAGGTACAAGTAGATACTTTGATAATAACCAGAAAAAGGGAAAAGACGTGCCGAGAAAGATCTTATGTTATTTTCCTATTGCACCGAGGTTTCAATGATTGTTCATGTAAACATATACCGCCGAATATATGAGGTGACACTCAACACAGGACATACTCGATGATCAACTGACGCACCTGGCGGATGGGATTGAGTGGAAAATTTTTGACAGAAGGCACCCCTCATTTTCTAAAGAGCTTCGCAATGTTAGGCTTGGACTTGCTACGGATGACTTTAATCCGTTTAATGAGCCTTATACCAAGCCATACTCAACTTGGCCAGTGATCATTGTAGTGTATAACCTCTCACCTTCGATGTGCATGAAAAATCCCTACATGTTCATGACTTTATTGATTTCGGGTGAAAAGAGTCCAAGTAAAGACATCAATGTCTATCTCAGGCCTTTAGTTGATGAGTTGAAGATGTTGTGGGATAAAAGGGTTCAAACTTATGATGTATCTCTCGAACAAAACTTTGACGTGAAGGAAACTTTACTATAGACCATAAATGACTTCCCGATATTGGGAATGATCAGTGGATGGTCGACTCACAGAAGCTTATCATATCCTGTGTGCATGGGGTCAGTTAAAGGTATACGGCTGAAACATGGGGGCAAAATTACTTTTTTTGCAACTTCCAGACAGTTTTTGCCTATTGAACGTCATTATAGAAGGCTGACTATACCATTTAATCGAAAATTAGAGAAATGTCCCGTGCCTGACCGTCATTAGAGAGAGGAGAAGAACGAACAAATAACTATCCAACTAATACGTAGCAGAACTCTCGAGGTCCTAGCGTAGTTGCTAGTGTCCAAGAGTCATGTCAGGTGTTTGAGGATCTCGAATGAATCCTATTTAGGATCAAGGGTCCAAGTGTAGTCATAAGTGTCCCAAACTAAAACTCGATTCAATATCGTTTGCACCTTTAGAGAATCCTTCGAGCTCCCTTGCTTCTAGAGAGAGAATCCTCCAAGTGGCCAAAGCTCCAAAAAGTCCCCTCTATTGTGAAATGAAGGGCTATTTATAGAGTTGCCTAACACATGGGTCATGTGCCAAGCACATGTCTTTAGAAGAAATTTCAGAAATACCCTTAGTAATAAAAAAATTCCTAGAATTCCCCTGGTTACCCAAATAATGTCCAGATCATTCAAGTTTTCTAGCCACCAATCTAATCTTTCAACCAATTCCCAAAAATGAATTTCCTTCACAAGCCTTCTACTCCGGGACTCATGGAGGCCTCTCTCAGATCTTCTATCTTGTTCATTTATTTTTGACTTGGTTCATTTATTTTTTTAGGTTAAATGCAAACTCTACTTTTATACATGGACTCACATTTACCCCCTGCACGTGAGTCGCATCTTACGGTGAAGATCGTGCACTAAGGTTTTGAGTCCTCGAGTATTTATTTATTATTATTATTTTTCAAATATTCTTTGGGTTAAATTCTTGACAAATATTGAAATTATTATTATTTATTTATTATATATATTTAGTTATTTTGAGAGGTCAAGAATCCCTAAGGTCGAACCCTCATGGAATTTGCTGAATCCTTGTGGCGTTCGCCGAATCCTACTAAAAAGCAAGTATGAATCCTAGTCTAAGTATGTCATGCAAAGAAAATCCTAAGCCTTAAGAACATGTAGAATCAATGCTAACATCCAATACTTTAATATATATTGTAAGTATATACATTTGATACCATGTAAATTTATAACCTGTGCAAGCCCTACATGCAAATTTTTGCCAATCAAGTAACTCATATGGAGGAGTGTATGTTGCAACTCTCTCATAACTAGTCGTCTATGCCATGGGTCAAGCCGCAAATGACTCTCTGGCTATATTTGGTAAGGAGCCAGCTTGTACCGTCTGAAAGTGGAGTAATTATTCAGTGGTCATGGAAAACTTGTCATGTGGTGCCCCATACCATTCATGGTCTGTCATTTCAGCACTTCACATGAATGGTGTAAGGCACCACGTGACAGGTGTCCCAAGAGCGTCTAATATTTTTTTTAAAAATTTATTATGCCCATTATAAAGCAAACAAAATTAATATCTTATCTTATTTTGGAAATAAAATCCCAATCTCCAAATTTTGGCAACGACGATTTGCTTCTATATCTCTTGTACCTATAGTACTATATATAGATAGCCCAGGTTATTCATATAGCAATTAACAAGTGCACTTTTATTCAGAGTAAGGTCTATCACTTGACATGAATCGCTGCCTGGGAATAATTCATGTGGAGGGTTAGTTTTTCCTTTAATTTTCGTTTAATTCCCCTCTTCCATATTTCCTTCTCAATCAATCACCGTTGCTGGAAAAATAATTTTTATTTCTACGTTTTGTGGGTGCGTATCTGTCAGACAAGTCTAAAAAGTATTGTTTTAGGCATTTAATATAATAAGCAAAGTATCAATCACTTTGATTTAATTGTTTGCTTTATTTGATTATCATGGGCGTGGATTTTTGATTCTAGAAAATATTCAATCTCTTAAAATTGTGTTTGGGTTATCTGTTCCAAAAGTGGGGGCTGTCTTTGATTGAAAAACTATTATAAAGTATATCTAGGGATAACCTTATTAAGGGAAAAAAAAAAGGGTTTAAACTGTAACGCCCCGATAATCCCCTAAGTAGCAAATGTAACGCCCCGATAATCCCCATAAATGTAGCAAATGTAATGCCCCGATAATCCCCGTACTTGCTACAGGCGACCCCGTGCGTTATGTACAACCTTCTCATTAATATTCACAATATTAAATAATAAAATGATACTAAAACTTAATAAATTTTAAACTTTTTATAACATTCTTTATTTCCTGAATCGTAATCTTTACATAAACTTTCTTGATTTCAAAATCATACATATCATGATCTAATTTATTAAAATAATTGTGAGTACACAAAAACTCACACTCCAATAATAAGTCATTATAATTCTACATTGACTTTTTTTATCTGATCGAGTCCAATAATATTAGCACTCGTCTAACGTAGATTCGTCTTTTATTTCAATTACATGGTCTCTAACCAAGAATATTACAACAGTATAATATTTATCTTCAGAAATACAACTTAAAGACATTATGTAATTAAAATTATTACAAAATATCCTTACAGAAATCAAGTGTATTACCCTTTATAGGAATGCAACAACTTTATCTCAAAAATTAGTAACCAGTGCTAACTACATAGCTTATTAACATTGTTTAATTAAAACTTACAACATCAATTAATTTCAAAATCACAATCTTTACATCTTTTCTTAACTAACAAAATCATATATATTATGATTTGTCCAATTACAAAGTTGTGAGTAACTAATACCTCATCAATTTACTTTAAGTTTATCTGTTATACAAAATCTTCTCTTATCTTTCAAGTTCGTTATTAATGACGTTCGTCTAGCTTAATAAAAAGTTATATGAACTAATACAAGTTTTATAACTTTTACTATTACAGTCAACATGGCTACCTTAACAGGCTTGCACAATATATAAGATATTTCTGCCAACAGAATTTAACTCCAACAATATAAGTGTTGAACAATTCAATACCTTATCAGGTTTACATTAACCTAACATATTTGTCATATTGCCCAATTTGCTATAATAGTGAATTATTCTTCATTTGCATCTAAGCATATATTGCTTATGCTAAGGCCTTGCGTTTCTTGCATGACCTAAATCTTTAATAATGTCCGTATACACGTTAGTTATCAACATGACACGTTACACTATTTCTTTGTAATTATGTCCTAACCATGACTTCTTACTAGTTTATTTTACTAGTCTTTAAATCCTTTCTAAGTTCGATTTATTACTTCAAATGTTAGTTTAGTTAATACCCAACCAGGTTATGCTTAATTTAACTGCACAATGAGCAAAAATTACTCTATGGCCCAAAACATGACATAACTCTTCTGTTTCTTAATAATAGATCAATCCAGACACCCAAAACAGACATGATTACCTATTTGTTTATTCATAAACTAAAGCAGACAGCGTTACCTGTCTGTTTATTCATAAACTAAAACAGACGCCCAAAGCAGACAATGTTACCGGTTTGTTTATTAACCTTAAAGACGTTATATTACTTGATTATTAATATACCTCCAAGTATACATAATAATAAGATTCTAGGTTATAAAATTTGAAAACCTACATTTACTCACATTTAAATTATAACGCAAAGATTAGGGTAACAATATTTACTCATTTTTTACACCTTTTATCTATCTAAATCTAGGTTTTAAACTTCAACCTTTATTTCATCATCTAAGATCTTATTTGAAAATCTTGTCAAATATCTGAGATATTATATTCATCATTTCTTATAAGAATTTCGCCATCGAAATTACAGCGTACTTATTTATGCTCATTTTATCCATTATGTTCTCGATCTAACCTATTAGATTTTCCCTTTCTTTGAGGATTCTTTATTGATCATTGAATTTTATGACCAATCTCCTCTAAAATTTGCACCTCTACCCATTCAATTTCTAGAATATTGGGATCTTTCCCAGTAGTCTTCAACAATTGTTCAATAATTATGAAGGAGTTTAAATAACTAGGAAGTAAAAAGAATTCCCTTAAAATAATTTTATATCTGACTAAAGGGTCATAAAGACCATGAACAAATGCCAATGAATTAATCATTCGACTGACCCTTTTAGGTTACAAAATGATTCAATAATATGAGTTTAATATATTCAATGCACAATTTAATAAGTGACAATTGATTATTTAAATGCTGAGTGGTCAGATAGATCGTGAACTTCTGCCGAGGAATCAGTTTCTTGATTGTCCCTCTTAGGTAACATGTTCAGAACTGTACTTGAGGGGATCAACCTCTTAGGTTTTTTCTTGTATCATTTATCCAATACTTAGGTTTTTTCCTATTATGAGTTGTTCTTCTCAGTCTAATAATTCATACCAACAATAGGTTTGGATAACATTTAAATATCTAACATGCAAACGTCTAGTCAAAACAATTGGCATAAACTTGCGATAATAGTTCGGATATCAATCGGAACTTTAAAACTTTTCAATAACATATATGTGCAATTTTTTGAAGTTCATCACTTCAGGTTAAAATTAACAATGTCTAGCTGATATAAATGGCATTGACACATACTTTTCTGAGTTTTCTATATAGTTTAAATAACTAAAAATTATTTTATAACTTCATGATACCGCATCATCTTAACATTGCATTAAGGATTCCGTCATTACTTTATGATTTCATGATACTGCATAGTCTTGACAGTACGTTGAGGATTCCATCATTATCATATCCACACCACATTGTGTGTTGACATTTTAGAAATATATTTTGATATTTTCAAATTATTCTGGTCTAGCTAAAATAAATAGCATAAACCCTCATTTAAACGTTTCAAAAACAACAGAAAATCATCATTCATTTTTTTTAAAAGGCACATAAATGCAAATTTTGGCATAATTTTAAGAATTTCAAAGTTTAGTATGGCTAGAAGATTTGGAATATCTTAAAACCTCAAATAATCACCAATTTTACTTCTCATCTTTTTTCAGCTTAATAACTGTATATAGCATAGCTCTAATCTTTCTACTCAACTCTACCCGCACTCACTCTTCATCAAACTTACCATACATTATGAGTTCAGAAACTTGCCACAAGAATATGAGTTTTGTTGCTTGTCCTAACAATATGTAGTCAAAGAACAAATCAATGACTGTTCATACACTGAGGGGCTCAAAAACGTATTATATGATTATGAGTCACGAACTTACCTTAAGTGTGAGTTTTAAGAACACGCACATACCTCAACATCCTCTATCTATCCGTTATACACATGAGAAAAGAATCACATTCTCAACATACATATAGAGAATAGCGTGACACCAGGTTTCAATCGATTATCACTATAAGAAGCTAAGTGATTGTCAAACCAAACACAATCTCCTGCCCATACAAGAAATTGGTCAACTCGGCCACTAATCAATATAGGAAGTTAAGCGGTTGTTAAACTAAGAACAAATCACCTGCCCATATAAAGGACTGTTCAACTCAACCACTATATTACTATAAGAAACTAAGTGGTTTAAAAACCAAGCACAAATTTTCCGCCCATATAAAGAATCGTACAACTCAACCACTAACATGAGTCCTCAATTAAAAACCCACAAACTTAACTTTTCTTAACTTGATATGAATTTTCACAACGCTTTACGAGTTCACTTTTTACCATTTCATAGTATTTTCCTTTTTATAGCATCATGCTATCTACACATCTTCATAATCATTTAACAGATCATCTGTCATTCCATGATTTCATTCTGATTATTGTGTGATCTTATTTTAAAATTAATTTCACGGTATGATTTCTCATTTATTCTAGGATTATTTAATTCTACAATTTACTTAATCATCTTTGTTCGTTTTACCTTACGATTCTTCTTTTTAAATTCTTGAATCAAGTGTTCCCTAATTTTTTTCCATTCATTTTGATTACATCCCTGAAGATCCTTCTTTAAATGTCCTCATATATACATTTATTTTCTTCTTTATAAATGTCCTATATTCAGCTCTTATTGCTTAAACTCAATCTGAGTTTATCCTTTCACCGCCTTTAATATATTTTCACGATTATAGCCTAAGGTACTACTACCTAAGAACTATAACGTATCAGCTCTGATACCAATTGTAATGCCCCGAGAATCCCCGTACTTGTTATAGGCGATCCCGTGTGTTATGTATAACCTTCTCATTAAGATTCACAACATTGAATAAAAAAAATACTGCTAAAACTCAATAAATTTTAAACTTTTTATAACATTATTTATTCCCTGAATCCTAATCTTTAAATCAACTTTCTTGATCTCAAGATCATACCCCATATCATGATTTAACTTATTACAATAATTATGAGTGCACAAAAACTCACACTCCAATAATAAGTCATTATAATTATACATTGACTTTTTTTATCTGATCAAGTCCAATAATATTAGCACTCGTCTAACGTAGGTTCGTCTTTTATTACATCTTTTATTACAATTACATGGACTCTAACCAAGAATATTACAACAGTATAATATTTATCTCCATAACTACGACTTAAAGACATTAAGTAATTATAATTATTACAAAATATCCTTGCATAAATCAAGTGTATTACCTTTTATAGGAATACCGCAACTCTATCTCAAAGATTAGTAACCATTGCTACTTACATAACTTATTAACTTTGTTTAATTGAAACTTATAACATCAATTCATTTCAAAATCGCAATCCTTATATTTTTGCTTAACTCACAAAATAATATATATTATGATTTGTCTAATTATAAAGTTGTAACTAACTAATATCTTATCAATTTACTTTAAGTCTATTTGTTATACAAAATCTTCTCTTATCTTTTGAGTTCGTTATTAATGATGATCATCTAGCTTAATCAAAAGTTATACGAACTAATATAAGTTTTATAACTTTTACTATTACAGTTTATATGGCTACCTCAACAGGCTTGCACAATATATAAGACATTTCTGTCGACAAAGTTTAACACCAACAATATAAGTGTCGAACAATTCTATACCTTATCTGTAAGACCCCGAATTTTATGAAATACAAAATTTAACTTTTCTTCATATATATTTTTCTGAAACAATAAGTGGTTAAATTAGCAAAGTTAAAAGTTAAGGATGTTATGTGCAAATTTTATTATGTCGGATAATATTCGTTTGGTCGGGGAATATTCGTGTCGTACGACGGCGCTGAAATAACTAATTATTGGTGGACCCCACAACGGAATATTTGTTGGATATAGAAAACGACAGAAGTAACATTTTTAAATAAAAATAGTCAACGGTGTTAACTGTTAAAATACCAGTGATAAAAGAATAGTAGCATACGGTAATTTATGGTATTTTATTGTAGCATACGATATTCTACAGTAGCACAAGGTATTGTGCAACGTTTATATTATTGAATTGATAAATTGGTTATTATACAGTATTTGTATTATTGATCTGATAATTGATACCGTAACTGTTGCACATCATTTCATCAATAATTGTCACTGCATAATATTTTATGTTATGAAACTATTGCTTCTATAATTCCTGAAAATATTATATGTTCCATAATAGTTGCACTTCATCATTTTAATTGAACTTTCCTATTTTTTGAACCTTTCTATTGAGTTGTAACCGTTATTCTGAACTGTGGATCTTGAATATCATTTTTGAATTTGACTCCGCATCATGTTGACAATTTGGACATTATTTGAATCTGCAAAAAGTAAACTTCTGATACTTATTGTTTATCCTGTTTCTTCTATTCATCAATTGTATCACTGTTATTTGTACTAATCATCAAGAATCAAGTTGTTGTGAATATCTGTGGTCGGGGGCACAAATGCGATATAATTGTTGAACAGATGATAGGTTAAAGGTGATATAATAGGTTAAAGGCGATACATCTGTTCGATATCTTTTATGGCACGTGGTGAATGTTCTCTTTGGCCCGTAGTGCAAAGATGAACTGTTTTTTGGTATGATTATGACCAAAGGCTGAATCTGGTATAATTATGATCGATGGTGTTATATTGAATATCTTTGGCCCGTAGTGCAAAGATGAACTGTTGTTTGGTATGATTATGACCAAAGGCTGAATCTGGTATAATCATGACCGTTGGTGTTATATTGAATATCTTTGGCCTATAGTGCAAAGATGAACTGTTGATCTGCATGATTATGACCAGGAACTATGAATTTGTATTATCATGACTAGTGGTGATTCAGATGATAAAAGTCGATGATATTTTTCAAGAACTCAACTATTGAAGGCTAATGATAATTTATTCATCATTATCTTAGTCATGATATTTCTCACTGGGCTATTTGAGCTCACCCTTTCTTTTGTTTCATTATTTTTCAACAGAAGATGAGAACTTAGTTGGGTCTAGCCGGGAAATGGAGTGAGAGTTCGAGGGATAGCTATCGTAGTCTTCACGTATTGTAAAATAGTGTGGCAATAATAGTGAAGACTTAGTTATTTATTATTATACATTGTATTGTTAAACGTTGTAATAATTTTGTTGTAATCTTTTGACAACTCAAGTTTGGGTTGTGTGGGCCCAGATTTGGGGGTGTCACATTATCAGGTTTACATTAATCTAACATATTTGTCATATTGCCCAATTTGCTATAATAGTGAATTATTCTTCATTTGCATCTAAGCAATAATCCATCCTTACCTTTTAGCTTTATCGAAGCATCCGACCTTCCCGTACTTCACTGAAAATATTAGTTTTATGTAAGGGTGAACACAATGGCTTAGCAAGTCCAACATATATCACATAACAACATTTTATCATGCTTCATACATCTTATGCTTTGTAATTTATATATATCTTATGCATATCATGCTTTGCATTTAAATATATGCTTCATGTTTTTCATGCACAACATTTATCATATCATACAGTTCAATATAGAACATGTATCTATTATTATTAAATGTATATCAACCATTTATAACACATTATTTCACAAAGGCATATTAACCCATGTTTACATATAAAAACATATTACACATAGGAGCAAGTTCTGAAAGACTTGCATGACTCGCATATCCTGTTTATGCTAACGCCTTGCGTTTCTTGCATGATCTACACTTTTAATAATGGCAGTATACATGTTAGTTATCAACATGACACGTTGCACTATTTCTTTTTTAATTATGTCCCAACCATGACTTTTTACTAGTTTATTTTACTAGTTTTTAAATCCTTTCTAAGTTCGATTTATTACTTTAAACGTTAGTTTAGTTAATACCTAACCAGGTTCTACTTAATTTAACTGCACAATGAGCAAAAACTACTCTATGGCCCAAAACAAGACCTAACTCTTCTGTTTCTTAATAACAGATCAATCCAGACACCTAAAGCAGACAACCTTACCTGTTTGTTTCTTCACAAACTAAAGCAGATACCCAAAGTAAACGATGTTACCTGTCTGTTTATTCCTAAACTAAAACAGACACGCAAAGCAGACATTGTTACATCAAATTAAAGCTTATTAAGTGTTATTTAATCTCATATATGCCTTGAATTTATCCCCTTCTCCAAACAAAACAGATCTTAAAGTTTTTACAACCTATCCAGAAAATTTCATTTTCTGGATAGTCTTACAAAATTATTTTTTCCAAAAATGTTCTTCTTCATAAAATGGCTCAATCACATGCGTACTTCTAGAAAACTTTCATATCTAAAACTTTGCAGTTTACACTAATATCAAATTCTAAACACATGATTTTATATAATATTTACAAAGTCAGAAATTGCTGCAGATTTTATTTTTTTCTGTGCAAACTTTTTCTGTTCGATCTAACCTGCTTCATTCGTTCACCACGAATAAACCACAAGAATTTTTTGGGTGATTCCAATTTATGTGTTTAGCTTACTTCTATACCTTTAATTTGATGTATAGCCCATTTTTTAACTACAAAAAACTCGATTTAATAGATTTTCACAATAACAGCAACATAACTCCATTTTTATGCGAATTTTGTTCTTCAATTTATTCTTTCATTTTACTTCAATTTCTTCGATCCTTTGCTTGATTCATGTAAATCTATGGTTAAACTATTACATATAAGTTTAATCATGATCAACTACCATAAATTTTAATTAAGCTTAACATTTATTAAAGAAAATCAAAGATTATATAAGAGTTTAGTAATTACCTTCATGGCTTCCTTTTTCTTTTATTTCTTGGCTTAAGCTTCTCTTTTCCTCTCTTTTCTAGTCACGAGTGTGTGTGGGTAGTAGCTAGCTTACTTGCTTTTTGGTTACATAAGAGATTATAAGAAAAGGGAGATGAAATGGTTTAGCTCTCTTTCTTCTCTTCCTCCCTTTTTCTTCTATTTCTTCCTTCCTCTTCTTTTTTTTCTCTAACACCCATGAGCCCCTCTCTCTCTTTTCTCAAATGTTGATTTCTTTTGCTAGAATGAAGTGGGTTTTATCAAAAATAAATAAATAAATAACCAAGATAAGATATGAGACAAGAGATGTGTGGTTAAAAAAATGATTACATAGGATAAGAAATGAGTGGTTCAATTTAATCTCCGCCCCTGAAATGCTAAGAAACCAGCTAGCCCCACTTAAAAATCAGTAGAGTTAATTTCTCTTTTGGGTACCACTTTTAATTATTTGACCTTCTTTTTTGACTTTTAAACCTAAAAATTAAATTTTTAATATTATAGTCATTTTCTACTAATTTTTGATGTTTCTGTCGTCGTGGAGAT
The DNA here is from genome assembly GCA_947179155.2 of Hedera helix. Lineage (NCBI taxonomy): Eukaryota > Viridiplantae > Streptophyta > Magnoliopsida > Apiales > Araliaceae > Hedera > Hedera helix. The sequence goes on along the minus strand of OX359275.1, from coordinate 23,875,948 downwards.
ATCCAATTTTTTAAATTCACTTCTGAACTTCAAGTTTGACCTTTTACCATAAAAAGTCAAACGGTCAACTTTGACCAAAAAAATAACTGGAACACCTATCGAATTTACAGTCCATATTTACTAAATTCGACGTTCCCGTCGCAACGGTGAAGTCCGTTTCTCAAAATTCTTCTTCAAACTCAAATTTTGACTTTTTACATTTACAAGTCAAATGGTTGACTTTAACTAAATGTCAACCCCGGCACCAAATTGTGTTTACAATCTCTCCTTGTTAAATTCGATGTTTTGAACTCAACGGTGTAGTCCACGTCTCTAAATTCTCTTTCGAACTCTAAATTGAATTTTCTTAACTCTCTTTTATTTCCTTTTGTCAAACTTTGACTAGTTGACCACTTTGTCCTTTCTTGACATTTCGATTTATTAACTTGTCTTCACACATATAAGTATACTCGTGTTATCATATATACATTTATCTCATTCTCTTCACACTTCTATTTCACGTAATCACAACCACACATGGTTCATTCTTAATTCACTATATTCATATGACTTGTCATATATATTAATTTTAGACTACCACATTAATAACTTGGTCATACATACAAGTTTTACAATTATTAAATAGTTTGGCTTGTTCACTATATTCATATAACTTGTCATACTACAAACGGCCTACCCCCCACCTTAAACCCCTGCATTGTGTGTGTGTTGTAGGTGGTTTTTTTTTTTTTTTTTTTTGGGGGGGGGGGGGGGGGGGGCGACATCATAAACTAGGGGTGCACACAAAACGACCAAAACCGAAAAACTGACCGGACCGAACCAAACCGTTACTATTTCAAATCGAAAAATCGAACACTATAAAACTAAAAAATCGAAACTAGTTCGGCCGGTTTGATTTGGCTTCTCAAAAAACCGAAATCGACCAAACCGACCGAACAATTTAAAATTATAATATAATTTATATACTTTTTTAATAAATATTTATTTTATATAATTATATATTTATTATATGTTTTTATTGTGACGAATTTACAAAACTTCTATCCTAGTGAGTGAGTTAGATGATTTTTGTTTTTCGGATTTAGAGAACTTCTATTATAATTAGTAGTTATTGAGTTAGTGATTTATTAATTATTATGAAAAATTGACAATATAATAAATATCAAGTTATCAATTACGGAACCGAATAAACCGACCGATTTAATCGAAACCGAATAAACCGATAACCGATTACGATGTAAAAATTTGGGCGATTTTGGTTTTTAATTTTTTATAACCGACTTAAATGGTTTGATTATTTTTTTCCCAAAAAATCGACCAAACCGACCTTGTGCACCTCTAGCATAAACTGCTACATGACTACATCACTTCAGAAAAGGCTGAGAGAATATAAATCTAACAGATTCACAACATAAACATCCAACGACGCAACAACGCCATTTTATCATTAAACTTTATTCCCCTTTATATTAGGATTGTTCTGTTACAGCATTTCATAGAGTCTGCACAATAACAATGTGGATTGGAGCACATAACAATAAATATTTGAATTCACATGAATCATTATATATGTCTAGCTGAATCAAAATTGGCATCGACCTTTCTCAATAACAGCTCAAACCGAAAACCGACCAAAATCGAAAAACCGACCGGACCGAACCAAACCGTTACTATTTCAAATCGAAAAATATAAAACCGAAAAACCGAACATTATAAAACTAAAAAACCGAAACTAGTTCGGCCGGTTTGGTTTGGCTTCTCAAAAAATCGAAATCGACCGAACAATTTAAAATTATAATATAATTTATATACTTTTCTAATAAATATTTATTTTATATAATTATATATTCATTATATGTTTTTATTGTAACGAATTTACAAAACTTCTATCCTAGTGAGTGAGTTAGGTGATTTTTGTTTTTCAGATTTAGAGAACTTCTATTATAATTAGTAGTTATTGAGTTAGTGATTTATTAATTATTATGAAAAATTGACAATATAATAAATATCAAATTATCAATTACGGAACCGAATAACCGAATAAACCGACCGATTTAACCGAAATCGAATAAACCGATAACCGATTACGATGTAAAATTTTGGGCGATTTTGGTTTTTAATTTTTTATAACCGACTTAAATGGTTTGGTTATTTTTTGTCCCAAAAAACCGACCAAACCGACCGTGTGCACCCCTAGCATAAACTACTACATGACTACATCACTTTAGAAAAGGTTGAGAGAATATAAATCTAACAGATTCACAACATAAACATCCAACAACGCAACGACGCCATTTTATCATTAAACTTTATTCCCCTTTATATTAAGGTTGTTCTGTTACAACATTTCATAGAGTCCACACCATAACAATGTGGATTGGAGCACATAACAATAAATATTTGAATTCACATGAATCATTATATATGTCTAGCTAAATCAAAATTGGCATCGACTTTTCTCAATAACAGTTCAAGGATGAATGAACTTTAGAATGCTTAATAATGCATAGCATGAATTCTTATTTAACGAATTACAAGTGGAAGTTCAGATAGAATACTTGCATTCGTCCTCGTTTATCTCAACTGGTAAAATATTATCCCGTTTATATCCTACATATCCATAATATTGGTTCAGGTACATGTATTAGTTACATACACATGCATGTTTTACCTTATTATATAAGTTATTATTTAACTTTACATAACCTTAACACATAACACATCGTTCATTAACACCTTAATGTCTAACATATTGATTATTTTTATCAATTTATGACTTATCATACATGTCTCTGTCATTTAATATTAAAATATTTTTTTTTTAGATTTAAAATAAATAAAAAAATTCCAAGAAGTTTTGTCTTGAAGATCTCACTGGCCGCGGGATCTTCTTGGCCACACCTCGCCCTGCCGAGCTCTGAACCCGCCCCGATAAGGTCTTCACAGAGCACTGCGCCTCGGCACAGTGTTCAGTTCAAAACACTGCGCCCCAACACAGTCCTTCAATTTTTGAAAAAAAAATTCTTTCCAAAAATCATACTATTTTTTGCCCCCTTTTTTTTTAATTATAAAATTTCATTCTAACAAATCATTTAGCACATATAACAAATATATGACTTGCATGGGCCTTCAAAACATTTAAAAATCTTTAAACGATTCTATTTTTCCAAAGATTTAGTTTTAGGTACCGACGAATGTTTTAAAACGTTTAAAATTCACATTTATCGCCATAGACACCAAATGACTTCCAAAATAATACTAACATATGTATTCACATGAAACTTAGCTATTTGGCTTCTTTTTACCTTTAATTATATAAAATGGCCAAAAATCACCTTTTTGGTAAAAAATTCAATTTAGCAAAACTTAATAATTGAACCCTCTTTGAGTTCTCAACTCTACACATTAAATACATTAACACTTGCTCATTTAGCAGCTTTGTATGCTTGTATAATTTTTACATGCACCTTCCAAAACACTTTACAGATTATGATTTGGTCTACATGCAAATCATAGCCTAATATTGCAAATTTTCATGAACAAGTCATGTTTCTCTTCCGTTAGTGCACTTAGGATGCTATCTAGCATTAAATTATACATGTATCAAGCATGTTCAACCTTTCAAACTAGGTTTTCATCATTTCTATCAATATATAACACATAATTATCCTTAAATCATAGTTTCTAGCCTTGAATATAAGTATGAATAGTGCACAACATTTGTTCTACAACTTTCACACTTAGGGTTTCATCAAATAATACACATATAACACATAGACTCATGTAAAACTTACATCTAGACACAAATTCATGCATGGTTACTCAAAATCTTGAATTTACACACTTGGATGATAAGTTTTCAAAATAAAAACACTTTATACCTTCTTTGTGCTCTTTTTCTTCTTGCTATAAACATTCTAAGTATTGGATGATCCACTTTGATAACTTGTTTCACATCTCTTGAACAACTTTCTTGCAATCCTTTGAGATTTCTAGCAAACCCTAGCTTTACTTATCTTTTCTCTCTTTATGAAACTCTCTTAGCAACTTGGAAGAAGAAAAATGATAAGCTAACTTGATACTTACAAAATATATACATATATAAGTCGTAAGCAATACTTCAACACTTAACCATCTTTGGTTAAGTTAATCCATGCATAGTTATGGCATCCAAGTCATTTCACATTGCCAATTAAGGACATATTAGACATTAAACCACTCTAGGATACCATGGTCATTATTTAAATTGACAAGGGAACTTTGGACTTTCCTCAACAATCCTAGAGAATTTAATTCAAATAAAATCATAGTTGTTTGCTTTTGATCCATTTTAAGTCCTTTTGATCTAAACTTGTTTCATTAAACTAGAATTTCATTCTAACATCAATTAGTCCATAATTAACTTGTCCCAAAACACTTGTCGCACTTCGAAATATTAATTTCATTCATTAATTATCATTTTTACAAATTGCCAAAGTTGCATATCATAACATTCTTCCTTCCTTATAAGGATTCCGTCGCCGGAATCACTATTACAAGGTTACATGAACAGATATCGATATTCCTTCTTCATTTTCTCTTCTAACTCTCATGTTGCTTCTCAGTATTGTGGTTTCTCCACACTACCTTTACAGAAAGTATCACTTTGTTCCTTAAAATTTGTTCCTTCTTGTCAATAATTTGAACAGGAGTCTCCTCATATGTTAAGTCCTTCTTAATTTGAATAGGCTCATATTCAATTACATGCTTGTAGTCTGATTTGTACGGTCTCAGTACCGATATATGAAATACGTTATGTATGTGTTCCAACTTTAGAGGTAATGCCACCGCATAGGCTACCTCTCCTATCATTCTCAGCACTTCAAAAGGTCCAATAAACCTTGGACTTAACTTTCCCTTTCTTCTAAATCTTATCTTCCCTTTTTAGGGAGATACCTTCAAAAATACATAAGACCCTACTTTAAAGTCTCTTTTATAGTGATGCAAGTCTGCATATATCGTCTGTCTGTCTTGTGCTGCTATGAGCATTGATCTTATTACTTTGACAATCTCAACAGTCTGTTGTACTATTTCTGGTCCTAAAAGCTTATGTTCTCCTAACTTATCCCAACAGAGAGGTGTTATGCACTTCCTTCCATACAATGCCTCATAAGGTGGCAAACCAATACTCGCATGATAACTATTGTTATATGCGAATTCAACTAATAGCAAATGGTCGTCCTAATTACCCTTGAAATTCATCACGCATGCCCTCAACATATCTTCTAATGTCTGGATCGTTCGTTCACTCTGTCCATCTGTTTGAGGATGATACGCTGTGCTCAACCTCAATTATGTGCCCATACGTTCCTGGAAGCTTTTCCAAAAATTAGATATGAATCGCGGATCTCGATCTGAAACAATCGATACTGGAACTCCATGTCTAGACACAATCTTCTTTACATAAAGTTTTGCCAATTGATCTAAGTTGAACTTGATTTTGATTAGCAAGAAGTGTGCAGACTTCGTTAGTCGATCCACTATCACCCATATCGCATCATAGCCTATCTGAGTAGTTGGAAGTCCTACTACAAAATCCATCGTAATGTGTTCCCACTTCCATTCTAGAATCTCTAGCGATTATAGTAGTCTACTAGGCCTCTGATGTTCTGCATTAACTCTTTGATAAGTTATGCATTTACTTACACATTCAGCCACATCTTTCTTCACGTTGGGCCACCAAAAGTGCTGACGAAGATCTTGATATATCTTTGTACTACCCGGATGAATTGAATATCTTAAACTGTGTGTTTGTTGCAGAATTTCTTCTTTCACTTTGGATACCATCGACACCCATATTCTTCCTTCGAATCTCAGCAATCCACTGTCATCTACTTTAAATCTTGTCTTTTGATCATTTGATATATGTTCCTTTATTCTTTCACACTCCCCATTTTGCACTTGAGCTTCTTTCACTTTATCTAATAACGTTGGATGAGCTTCTACCATATATAATTTTTCTTTCGACTCCATCGGATAAGTTACTTCTAGTTCCATTCTTTCCATTTCTTTAATTAACTCTTCTTGAGCAGTTATCATTTTCAATCTTTTCTGACCCTTCTTACTTAAAGCGTCGGCCATAACATTAGCTTTCTCTGGATGGTATAGAATCTCACAATCATAATCTTTAATTAATTCTAACCATCTCCTTTGCCTCATATTCAAATCATTCTGAGTGAAAATATGCTTCAGACTTTTGTGATCTGTGTATATTTCACACTTCTCTTCAAACAGATAATGTCTCCATATCTTTAACACAAAAACTACAGTTGCCAATTCTAAATCATGGGTAGGATACCTTTTCTCGTAGTCCTTCAGATGCCTTGACGCATACACTATGACTTTGCCGTGCTGCATCAAAACACATCCAAGTCCATTATACGATGCGTCACTGTACACTAAAAATCCTGCTGTATCATCAGGCAATAACAACACAGGCACTTCACTTAACCTCTTCTTGAGCTCTAGAAAAATCTCTTTACATTTCTCTGACCATACGAACTTCAAAGCTTTCCTTGTTAAATTTGTCAGAGGTCCTGGCAATTTTGAGAAATTTTTAATAAATCTTCTGTAATATCCTGCTAAACTAAAAAAACTCCGTACCTCCGTTGGTGTCTTTGGTTGTTCCCAATTTATTACTGTCTCTACCTTTGCTGGGTCTACTTGATCAATCACGTGCCCTAGAAATTGCACCATTTACAACCAAAATTCATATTTCGAGAATTTGGCATACAATTTTGCTTCCCTCGGCTTTTTTAATATTATTCTCAAATGTTCTGCATTATCCTCTTGGGTCTTTGAATAAATCAAAATTTCATCTATGAACACAACCACGAACTTGTCTAAATACTACTTGAACACTCTATTTATCAAGTTTATAAATGAGGCTGGTGCATTTGTCAATCCAAAAGACATCACTAGGAACTCGTAATGACCATAAAGAGTCCTAAATGTTGTCTTAGTTACATCTTCAGATCTCACCTTCAATTGGTGATAACCGCTTCTCAAGTCTATCTTTGAAAAATACTTGGCTCCTCATAATTGATCAAACAAATCATCGATCCTTGGTAATGGATACTTGTTCTTAATTGTCACTTTGTTCAACTCCTTGTGATCAATATAAAGCCTTAACGAACCATCTTTCTTTTTTTTAAATAATACTGGTGCTCCCCAAAGAGACACAATTGGTTGGTTATATTTCTTGTCCAACAAATCTTGTAATTGAACCATTAATTCTTTCAACTCTACTGGAGTCATTTTGTACGGTGCTTTGAAAACTGGTACCGTTCCTGGTACAAGATCTATAACAAATTCGATCTCCCTATCTGGCAGAAGACCCGACAATTCATCTGAAAATACATTCGCATAATCTTTTACTACTGGTATCTGACCCATTTTTGATCCCACTTTCTGTGCATCAACCACATAGCTAAATATCCCATACATCCTTTCCTTAATAACTTTTTGGCCAACATTATCGTCAGATAACAAGATTGTCTTGGCGATTTGTTACCATAAAATACTACCTTATACTTAGTAAGAGTATGAAGGTTCACATATTTTTTTTGGTAGTCAATTACTGCCCCGTGGTTATATTACCAATCCATTCCCAGTATTGCATCAAATTCTCTTAACCGAATAGGGATTAAGTGGACTGCTAGTTTGTGCCCTCTTATCATTAGACATCAATCCCGATGAATATATTCCACCTGAATTACTTCCTTGTTCGCTACTTCTATATTTAGCACATTATCTAACTTTACTTTGGGTAAATTTAATTTCCTTGCAAACTCATCAGATACAAAGGAGTAGGTAGCACCTGAATCAAATAAGCGTTTATATTATTGATAAGAATGATACCTGACACTATGTTTTTTAATGCAATCGCATCCTGCACAGTTATGTTAAAGGTACGTGCTGTCGGTCTCCCTGGCTGAGTAAATTCGCCAGTAGCAAGCTTCCCACTGATATTTCATTTGCTTCCACTTCCTCCATCTGTTTTCTTCTTAGGACAGTCTTCAATCTGATGCTCCATTTCTCCACAATTAAAACAACCTTTGTTCACCTTCAGTATTAGATAATTTGTTGCAATGTGTCCTTCCTGACCGCACCTGAAACATACATTCTTTCGCTTTAAGCATACTCCAGAGTGTCCTTTACCACAAATGGGACATGGTTCCATTTTCTTCTTTGACTCCCCTTGTTTACTTCCTGAAGTGTTGGGGTTATTATTCCATTTTCGTTTATTGAGGTTGCTTCCTCCATTGCTACCTTCTCTATGAGGCCCATCGTTTATCTTGACACGCTGTTCCTACTTGTATTTCGTTAAGGCATCATTGCCTCCTTATGCTAAAATAACCTTTTCCATCACTCCAGTAAAAGTTCCAATTTGAAACATCGAGACTTTGCTGAAAATCCACGGCTTCAACCCGCGTTTAAATCACTTTGCTTTCCTTTGCTCCGTATCCACCTGGTATGAAGCAAACCTTGCTAACTCGTTGAATTTGGCCGCATACTCGGCCACAATCATATTTTCCTGTTTTAATTCTAGAAATTATACCTCCATCATGTCTTGAGTTATTGGAGGAAAGTAAGCCTCGAAGAAAATCTCTTTAAATCTCTCCCATGATATCACTCATGTTCCCAATCTTCTTTTATTATTTTCCCACCAGTAATTGGCTTCTCCTTTCAGCATTAACGTAGAAAAAGTAATTTTCTATTCTTCTGCAACGTTAGCTACGTCAAATACTTTATCTATTTTGATTACCCAATTCTGGGTCTCCACTGGATTCATTGTCCCCTTAAACTCTGGGGGTCCTACAGCTTTGAAATCTTTGAATGTGGCAATACGAGCCGTTATCAGTTGATCGCCCGCATGGTTTATGTTTTCATTCTAAAAAGCTCCCATCAACAAATCCACAAATTGCTGCATGGGATTAACTGGCTTCTCTGGAGAATTTACTCACTCTTCTGGAGCATTTACTGACTCCTCTGGCGGAGGTTGAACATTTGGTCTTCGTCTAGGCGGCATTTCTGTTTAACAGTTTATGTAATGATTATTATTCATCATTCATATATCACATTCTCATGAACCTTAAACACATAGTGATATCGAAACACATGTGATAACTGGATTTATATTCATATGCAAGTGGACTAGTGCTTAACACCATACATTGCATTTAGCATATTGCTATAAACTTTTCATCCCTTCAGACAATAAAAGTCGGGATTTACATATAACTCTATACAACAACTTAGAACTTCCCTCCTTAGGACAAAAGAGGTTACATGACACTTTCTATCCCTTCTTATAACAAAAGCTAGGGATTTACATTACATACACATATAGACATATACATAATCATATACATCTATTACATAGGTCCTATGGAAGCATTCCATGTCGCACCGCATCATCATATTCTTCATCCATGATGGTTATCATCTTTCATCTGCTCAAAGTGCTTCTAGTCTGATTGTACTCTACAGGGGAGTAATGCACCCTATCTTGTGCCATTCCAAAAGCTGTGCGAAAAACATAGCCCGTGTCATCCAATTTTACTCCCATAAGATCAATCATAGCTTTCTTGGCCCCTTACTTCTTCCTCTACTAGGTTTATTCTTCTTATTGTTTTAGCCCCAGCTTGTTCGTACCTAACTATCTCAGCAGTTGCTTCTTTCAATTTAGCCTCTAAGGCTTTCTTGTCGTTCCTCAATTCTTGAAGTTTCCGTTCTTCCTGTCTTAATTTATCTCCCAGCTTTATATTTCTATTTACCAACACTTGGACTGCATTCTCATTCTGTTCAACAACTGTTTGTCGTTCAGCTACTTGAGTTTCCAACTCTAGGATTCTATCTGCAAATTCATTGTTCTGTTGTATCAAGTCATTTACCCATTTTTGATCTGCCTCTCTTTGCTTGGATGACGCATTATCTGGCAATGTCCCATTAGAGTCTCCTTTCAATTCATCTGGGTCTTCTTCTTATCCACTATTATCATAGTTGGTACAGTTGTCATCACATCCACCTGAATGTCCCGATATTCTTCCTCTATTGCTCGACTGGATTTTCCAATCTCTGACATACTATAAAATCACAAGAACAATTATTTTAGTTCAATGCAATTTTTCTTATCTCTATTACACATTACACGTAGCATATAACACGTATTGTAAATTTTTTTAACTTTAATAACTTTCACCGTTCACCTCTTAGAACTCTAAATGAGTTTCACTATATTATTTAAGGTCATATTCCTAAGATTTTTCCACCTAAAGTTTATAACCTATCAGCGCTGATAACAACCCGTGACGCCCCCAAATTTGGGTCCTTTAAACCACAGATTTAGTGCTCACGTTACTATTCTACCATTCAATCCTATCCATTCATTCCAAATAATAAAACATAGTTTACATTAATACATAATTATCCCAGGTTTTAAATACCTTTAATTACAAAACATTACAATCTGTCTAATGCAAAAATATTACATGTACATTAATCCTATAACTACACATTCATTACTTGCTAGCCTTCCTATTTCCTTTATCAGTTCCCGACCTATCGGTCTATTCAGGTTTAGCTGAAATATCATATTAAAAGCAAAAGTGAGTATAAAATAGCTCAGCAAGTACATAAACAAGTAATACCATGATATTTCTGAAAAATAAATGAGAGTCATTTACATTAGGGCTGATCCAAATAACAGTTCAATGAATGAACATGAGAAATATAACATGGAATTTTTGCAATATTAGTTTTGGAAACATGAATACTTAACTTGTTGCACGGTCACAAGACCAAGAACTCGTTTAGAACAACACCAATTATAAAGATTGATACTGTCTAGTTCAGTCATAAGACTACCATTCACTTTTAAATGTGTACTCTAGATTATCAGTCTATTGTACCTTTATATTGTGCACAACAAAAACATACAACGACGCAACCACGCCACTTTATCATTAAACTTTATTCCCCTTTATATTAGGGTTGTTTTGTTACAACATTTTATAGAGTCCGCACCACAATAATGTGGATTGGAGCACATAACAATAAATATTTGAATTCACATGAATCATTATATATGTCTAGCCAGATCAAAATTGGCATTGACCTTTCTCAATAACAGTTTAAGGATTAATGAACCTTAGAATGCTTAATAATGCATAGCATGAATTCCTGTTCAACGAATTACAAGTGGAAGTTCAGATAGAATACTTGTCTTCGTCCTCGTTTACCTTAACTAGTAAAATATTATCTCGTTTATATCCTACATATCCATAATATTGGTTCAGGTTCATGTATTAGTTACATACACATGCATGTTTTACCTTGTTATATAAGTTATCATTTAACTTTACATAACCTTAACACGTAACATATCGTTCATTTACACCTTAATGTCTACCATATTGATCATTTTTATCAATTTATGGCGTATCATACATGTCTCTATTATTTAATATTAAAACATTTTATTTTTCGATTTAAAATAAAAAAAATTCCCCAAAAACAGTACATCTCGCCCCGGCGAGATGTTTTGCCTTGAAGATCTCGCTGGCTGCGAGATCTTCTCGGCCACACCTCACCTAGGTGAGCTCTGAACTCGCCCTGACGAGGTCTTCCCAGAGCACTATGCCCCGGCGCAGTGTTCAGGTCAAAACACTACGCCTCAGCGCAGTCCTGTAATTTTTTTTAAAAAAATTCTTTCCAAAATTTATGCTATTTTTTACCCCTTTTTATAAAACTTCATTCAAACACATCATTTAGCACATATAACATATATATGATTTGCATGAGCCTTCAAAACATTTAAAAAATTTTAAACGGTTCTATTTTTTCAAAGATTTAGTTTTAGGTGTCGGCGAATGTTTTAAAACGTTCAAAATTCAAATTTATCGATATAGACACCAAATGACTTCCAAAACAACACTAACACATGTATTCACATGAAACTTAGCTATTTGGCTCATTTTTACCTTTAATTATATAAAATGGCCAAAAATCACATTTTTGGTGAAAATTTTCAACTTAGCAAAACTTAATACTTGAACCCTGTTTAAGTTCTCAGCTCTATACATCAAATACATTAACACTTGCTCATTTAGTATCTTTGTATACTTATATAACTTTTACATGCACCTTCCAAAACACTTTACAGATTATGATTTAGTCTACATGCAAATCATAGCCTAATATTACAATTTTTCATGAACAAGTCATGCTTCTCTTCTATTAGTGCACTTAGGATGCTATATAGCATAAAAATATACATGTATCAAGCATGTTCAACCTTTCAAACTAGGTTTTCATCACTTCTATCAACATATAACACATAATTATCCTTAAATCATAGTTTCTAGCCTTGAATATGAGTATGAATAGTGCACCACATTTGTTCTACAACTTTCACACCTAGGGTTTCATCAAATAATACACATATAGCACATAGACTCATGTAAAACTTACAGCTAGCACAAATTCATGCATGGCTATTCAAAATCTTGAATTTACACACTTGGATGATAAGTTTTCAAAACAAAAACACTTTATACCTTCTTTGTGCTCTTTTCCTTCTTGCTATAAACCTTCTAAGTGTTGGATGATCCACTTTGATAACTTGTTTCACCTCTCTTTAACAACTTTTTTACAATCCTTTGAGATTTCTAGCAAACCCTAGTTTTACTTCTCTTTTATCTCTTTATGAAACTTTCTTAGCAACTTGGAAGAAGAACAATGATTAGTTAACTTGATACTTACAAAATATATACATATATAAGTTGTAAGCAATACTCCAACACTTAACCATCTTTGGTTAAGTTAATCCATGCATAGTTATGGCATCCAAGTCATTTCACATTTTCAATTAAGGACATATTAGACATTAAACCACTCTAGGATACCATTGTCATTATTTAAATTGACAAGGGCACTTTGGACTTTTCTCGTCAATCCTAGAGAATTTAATTCAAATCAAATCATAGTTGCTTGCTTTTGATCCATTTCAAGTCCTTTTTGATCCAAACTTGTTTCATTAAACTTAAATTTCATACTAGCATCAATTAGTCCACAATTGACTTGTCCCAAAACACTTGTCGCACTTCGAAATATTAATTTCATTAATTAATTATCATATTTACAAATTGTTAAAGTTGTATATCATTACAGGTTAGATATCATGTGCAGCAACCTTAACGCAACATTATGATTACTGGACAGAACCTAATAAAATGCGTCTAATTATTTATTTAAATTAAATAATTAAAATTAGTATTTGTTTCAAATTATGTGTCAGAATTGTATATAAAAAAATATACAATGGCCCGCGGGCCACATGCTTCATTTTCCCAACCCATTGGGTCGTTTTGGCCCGACCTGTCGACAGCACAGCTCGTCGATGGATCGGCCCGTTTGGCAGGTCTACTCTCACCTAAGATGAAAGTCTCATTTCGCTTTAATAAAAAAAAAAAAAAAAGATCTAGAGAGCGAGCTCTCAACCAAGGTGAATTTCCCAACAACTTCTGATTTCCTCATGACATGAATTGTTTTATTATTTTGGGAACTGTTATTTTCACAGGATTTTTTGTTATTTTCACAGGTGGACTCTATTTTTTACCTATAGCGACAGTTTTAAAATCGTCGCTATATACCTATAACTACACTTTACATGTTAAAACCGTCGTTATAGATCTATTGCGACACTTTACATATTAAAAGTGTCACCATAGATATATATCGACGGTTTTAAAATTGTCGCTATAGGTAAACTCTGCGGAAATAACAAAAAAGTCTGCAAAAATATCAATTTCCTATTATTTTTTCTTTTTGGGTCTTTTCGTTGCATTCACTTACAACAAAAAACAAGAAACAACCACCAGTGCTTGGTGCAACACCTGCATTTTGGTGCGTTCTTCTTTCTTTTCTTGGTCTTACGTTCAGTCATATTCTTAATAACTTATTCAATTACAATGTATTAACAACAAATGTACATTTATCAAATCTGAGGGACGTGGTCTAGTCATGAGGGCAGTATTTTATTACGATGTCGAAGCCCAAGTTTTTATGGATTCTATCAGAGTCGATCCCAAAGTCATAATGTCTCAAAACTAGGAGATCTTAGAGAAACTATTTTTTATTCCTTTGACTATAACTTTGTGAATAATTTTATTAGTAATTTTTTTTAATTTATAAATACTCTATTTGTGAAACAGAGAACTAAGTTAATTACAATCGTAAATTATAATGCAAGTTTATATTGCAACTCGAGTCATTAGATGAAATTTTTTATTTTGTTTTTGCAGTTTCCAGCTTCATTTTTACTGCAAATGGAGTGAAATTTTATTTATTATACAGTTTCTTGAAAGGCCAGATGGCCTATATCTCAATCTCTCCCTAATTCACACACAGCCGAACAAAGAGACTTCATTGAAGGCTCTTTTTCGATTGCTACTTTACTGAAGAATGTCAAAAATACATCGAAGCATACTAGAATGAAATATAACTCTCTAAATTGTTATTTACACAAGAAATTTGATATATCTATAAATTTACTATTCAGGAACCTTGTTAAAAATATTAATTTTTTAATGTAAAAATATTAATTTCTTAATTTTAACATTAACTATCCACAAATCCTACCAAAATATTACTTCCTCTGTTTGACAAAAGAATTTTCATTTGCCAATTTTTTATTTATAAAAATATTGCTTTTTATTTATAGTTGTATAAAATGACATGATATTTTTAAATTTGTCAAATTAATTTTATTATCATGACATTATTACTAAATTAACAATATTATTTTAGAGAGAAACATTGAACAAAATTACAAAAGTATAAAATTTTACATACGAAACTTTTTAGTGAAATGAAGGGAGGGAGTATTATTGTATTAATGATTGTTCCTCATTTAAATCCATCGTCAAATAGGAAACTAAGAATGTGTTTGAGATTGTTTATAGGTAGTTAAACTTACTTATAATTAATTTTAAAAAGCAAAAAGTGTTTGATAAACTAATTTTAAACCTGCTTATAATTATTTTTTATGAAAATAATCAGAAGGTTCAATTTCTGATTACTAATCTATTCTTATTTATTTTATAATCAGATTTGACCAAATATATTACCAATCTATCTCTATTTATTTTAATAATTCCAATTATTACACATTTATTTTTCAAAACATATCTCTTTAATAATTTACACTTGAAATAAGTGATTAGCAAATTTTTTATACAAAACATTTTTCACTTTATTACTAACAAGTGTTTTTTATATACCAACCACAAATTACTTTTTTAAAATTGGTTATAATAAAAAACACTAATCAAAATCAATAAACATATTTTTTTAAGTAATTCCAAACATACTTTTTAAGAGTAAACCATAAAATTGTCCCCTCATGTTTACACTCAAATGTAATATAGACGCTAATATTTTAATTTTTATAATTTCATAGCTAATGTTTTAATTTTTTACAAAACTGTCCCCTCTGACCATTTTGGTCAAAATAAATAAATCATGTACACAACGTATGAGTTTTTAAAGGATAAAATAGTTTGTTTACGCACTAAAAAATATTCCTTCCAATTAAAGGGGTAAAATAGACTAAATGTACTTAAAATAAATACTTAAATTAAGATAATAAATATTTTATCTTTTAAAAACTCACATTTTTTAGTCACGGACTAAATTCTTTTTTTTAATTTTTTTTTCAAACTTAAATATACTTGTGAAACATGATTTTACCAATTGTTATTCCTTACGTCCCAGAATAAATGGCATCCACAAAATTTTGTTATCTTTTCTGAAATTAATAAGTTTTAAAATATATGCAAAGAGATCGGTGAACATAATAAATTTAATATAATTTTGTAATAATCTCAAGGTTTTGCAATTAAATATATGTTTAATTAGAGTATTATTTCAAAAATAATCGATTTAATCATAAAATTAATATAAAAAATCATTGTCATAGAGTGAAGGAAAATAATTAGTTTTTATGATAATATAAATTTAAGTGTATTTAAGTAAGAGTAATGTTATGGTGACAAAAGATGATTAAAAAATATATACAAAATGATATATTGAATTTTAATTAATGAGTTTTCTATTATATATGAATGAGTCTAATATTTATTACTAATAATTACTATTTATATTATTTTATATCATTTTTTTACATATATATATATATATATATATTTTTTTCATTTCTCAATTTAAATAAACTTACATTTTTAGTGTGTAACAGACTATTTTACCCTTTAAAAATTCACATGTTGTGCACATGATTTATTTATTTATTTTTGTCAAAAATTAGTCAGAGGTGATTTTGTAAAAAAATGAAACGTTAGTTGTAAAATTATAAAAATTAAAACATTAACGTTTACGTTACATTTGAGTGTAAATAACATGAGATAGTTTTGTAATTTACTCTACTTTAAATCTTGATTTATGACCGTAGACATTAATCTATATTATAAAACCTCCATGAGCTTCCTCCACAAGTTTGGTGATTTTGTGTCCTAATTTTTTTTATACTCTTTTACCTTTGCAATTTTAAATATATTATTATTATTATTATTATTATTATTATTATTATTATTTTTGTATCTTTCTATTTAATTATTTTTTTAAATTTTTTTATTTTATGTCAAACACATAAAATAAATTTTATTATAGTTCTTCTTTTCATTTTCTTTTCTCATTTTTGTAATATAAGATGATGACTTATTTGGTTTCTCTAGTTTTTGATTTTATTATGAACTAAATTTTATATTAAGGCTACAATTGAACATTTTATATTCATGAATTAAATATCTATTATTTTTTAATTATTGATTTATATGGAGTTGTCTATCATGCTTGTGCATAATTGTTAATTGTTTGGCCAACAATTAGTTGGATACCCTAGATGGATTCGGAAGATGAAATCTAGGGTTAGAACTGAATGTGATATATAATGTATTCCTAGTTATTTTGTTAATTGAATAATTATGGTTGTGTATAAAATAGAAATATATCTATACATTACATGTAACTTTGTGTGGGAATTGAATCCTAATGAGTTTATTTCTCTTATTTTGCATAAGAATATAGCAAATTAATTAAAATAAATATTTTTAAGTGATAATTGGAAAAAGATTTAATAAATATTCATGAATTTCTAGTTAACAACTCTATTGGATTTAATAATTGGCAATATAGAGAATAGATTTATGTGATATAATTGAGAATATTGTAGTCTTAAGCTTTTAATATCTAGTATTCAATTTTTGTGTTAAATTTCAGTTTTAGTTTTAATTTAATTTTAATCATACTTAAAAATTAGAATTATTTAAATAAAATCGAGTTGATATAAAATTAGTAATTACAATTTATTAGGCATAAATCTCCATAAATTTGATATTTTTTATTTATTTTATATTATTTCTTGATCGTATATATTTACACATAATTGTTAGTATCTAAATTTGGACAACACAGTGTGCCATATGTTGTGTAATTTGCTAAAATCCAACAAGGATTCACGCTAATTAGGATTCAAGGAATATATTTCATATATATATATATATGGGACTATGTGGCGTGATGACGATATACAACAAGACTATAATTAACATTGTGACTGCAGGAATAAAAGGGAAGAGTATTCAATTACTCTTGTTATTCGGCAGAGTACAAAAAGAGAAGCCTGCTGGAAGGAAAAAGAAAATTGAGAGGTTACTTGAAAATTTATTCACGGGCATCGTCATTTATTCGGATAAATTAATTGTTTAAATTTTTTTAATTAATTTGGAGAATTTTGAATGATGTGATAATTTGAGTTTTTACTCAAATTAAGTTATTTTAGTACGATCTCAATTATTATGTGTTAAATTTTGAAGAATTATTTGCACTCGCAATTAATTATAGTGAAATTTTCATATCTTGACTTGGTTTTAGAGGGTTTTTCACATAAAATTTGATATCTTGTGTGTTGACTTATTTTGTATTATTATTATTTTTTTAGGTTGTTATCTATTTGATGAAATTATATTATTTATTTAAATAATTTGCTATTGAATTTATCAAAAACAATTCTCCTTAAAATAAAAATTCTCAACATTTTCATCAATTTTCAAGTCATCGTTTCAAGGATTTATCATCCGGATCGATCAAGAAGGACACTATTACATACATTACATTAGAATATTACATAAAACACTATATCTATTTCAATTATAAAAAAGTGAGGTCTGACATAAATTTCTATGTTAAACCCCCATATTTTAATGGTTGAGATGTTATTGTATCCCAATGTAGTGTTTGTATGCTTATTCTTACAAGAAATATTTCCTAGCATTTGGAGTTAGGGCCCAGAAGCACGTGGGGACAGAGATACGCTTTCAACCAATTGTAAGGACAAATTTACATACACAATATCCAAATATAAAATAAAACACTACATCTATTTTAGTCATTAAAAAGTGTATATCGCAGATTTTAATGTCATGTCTTATTTTTTAATAATTAAGATGGATGTTGTTGACATATACTTATTCTTATTGTAATGTTTACTTCATTAGTTAATTTCAAGAGCAATAAGTATAAACACACAACAATCAAACACTATATCCATTTAAATCGTTAAAAAGTGGGGCATGATATTAAAATTTGTATCATGCCCCACTTTTTAATAGTATAGATGAATGTAGTATTTGATATAGTATTTAGTAGTTATGTATGTAGAGTTGTCCTTTCAAGAGGGATAAAACGGACGATTGTGATGATATCAAATATTTTTCAATTATTTGTCCTAAGAATAAGTATAAGTACACCATATACAAACACTACATCTATCTTAAACCATTAAAATGTGGAGCATAATATTAAAATTCGTGTTATTCTTCACTTTGTAATAGTTAAGATGATTGTAATATTTAATTTTGTGTTTAAATATTGTGTATGTAGACTTATCATTGTCTTAAAGATTAATACAAAAGATAAATATAATATTTAATTTTATATTTAAATATTGTGTATATAAACTTATCCTTGTCTTTGTCCTTGTCCTAAAGACCAATGCAGGGTTTTTTTGTCCCAAAGGTGTACCCGATTTCCATCTCTCTGCTGACCAAATCACCCATGTTGATAATAGTGGTATGTTTTATTTTTATTTTTTTTATGCGTTGCAAGATAATACTGGTATATTGTTGGCGGAGATTACGGATGCACAAAAAGCCTACGGCCTACAGGCCGGCCTGGCCTGGTCAAAGCCCGGCCTGGTCAAAACCCAGGCCGGACCGGTCCGGCCTACAGTCTTTGAACAGGCTACTATTTTGACGTAAAAGCCCGGCCTGACCCGGCCTACGAAAAAGCCCGGCCTACGAAAAAGCCCGGCCTACGAAAAAGCCCGGCCTAGCCCGACCTATGCAAAGGCCTGTCCCAGCCTACGCGAAATTGCACATCCATGAATATTGAAGATATATATTTTTTTGAAAATTGAAAATATATTTTTTGAAAATATAATGAAGATATATTTTTTAAAGTTAGGAAGATACATTTTTTGAAGATTTAAATTTTGAAGATATTTTTAAAATATTTTAAAGCAAAATATTTATAACCGACTCATTATTTATTATTGATTAGTTACTCATTTTTAATTTTTTGTCAATATATTTAATTAATATAGTAGTTAGCTTATTTAATATTTATATTTCATATTAAAAATTAGTTGATTACATTTTTAGGCCTGACCTGCCCCGGTCCGGCCCAAGGACTAGACTGGCCTGACCCGGCCCAAGGCCCGGCCTGACCTACAGGCCTAAAAAGGCCAGACTTTTATTGAGAAGCCTGGCCTGGCCCGGTCTACAGGCCCAAAAGTTAAAGCCTGGCCCGGCCTGGTCAACGGCCAAAGCCTACCAGGCCCAGGCCAGGCCGGACCAGGCCGACCTACTGTGCATGTCTAGGAGAGATTGATGTTATTAAGAACCCTTGTTATGTAATATTCCTAAGTAAGTGCACTTAATGCATTTGTAATTTCAGAAAATATATAAAATTGTAATTGTGTTATTATGAAGTGCAATTTATAAAGTGGGTTTGTTGATTTTTTTTATTTTTTAAGTTTTGAAATTGCTAAAAATCATTCTTTCCTTAAACTGGCACATACATGTGAGAATCATACATGATATCTAAAGATCACGATAAATCAGTCTTAAATATTAGGGCTAAGATTTTATTGCCGAGACTCACAAGCTTTCGGTTATAAAAAGTAATAAATTTCTTGATGCATTGTAATTTTTATTTTTATTTTTCTTATGGCAATAAAATATAGTCACACTGGCAATAAAATCCAATTTTAAAGCATTTTGCAGTTCTCAAATTAAATTTCAAACATATGTAAATTGGAGTATAATAAACTGAACTTGAATCTTTATAAGGTTATTAGAACTGATTATAATTGAACTAGTCTTACCTCAATATCTAAGTATAAAATTAAAGGATTGATATTTTTATAAGAAAAATTAATACTTTTGTAAGATTTTATATACGTGAATAATATCTTCATGTGAGTAGAGTCTTGCAAAAATATTAATTTTTTTTTTAAATTAATAAATTATTATTTTTAAAAATAAACATAGACCAAAAATATTTTATTAATATTATAAATTTTATATATGAGTCTCTCTTTCTTCTCCTGAGACGGATATTAGGGTAGGAAAATTTGCAAAATAAAATAAAATTCACAAAATCCATAAATCTGGAATTGTAGTTTTTTCTTCAAATTATTGTCCTCGGTCATATTTAACGTATTCACCACCAGTAAGAAGCTCTCGTATACTTCCTCAACATCATCCCTCTGGCCTTTATTACGCGTCCTGACCCTGCTCCGTCCCTCTTTCTCTCTGTGTCCCTCTCTCTCTCTCTCACACACATACACACTAGTTTTGATAAACAGACCTTCTGCTTCGTTTAAGTATTCCGATTTCTCAGTTCTGAAGAATATACCCAAAAAAGAGAGGAGTTGGTCAGCAGTGTCGTATATAATTCCTCTTCCAAACAAGGCCCTAAAAGTATTCAAATTCAAACCCTCCTCACAAAGATTACCTTTATCAATTTTTGTGTGTTACTACCCTCAGTTCCTAACTTATTTTGTTAATCCTTTGTCTCTCATGAAATTACATGCTGAATTTGAAGCTGGGACCGACCCTGAATTTGTTGCTACCATGGTAAATTCTTTATATCTCCCAATTCTTTTTTTTCGTATGTAATTTAAATATTTGTTTATGTCAAAATGTTGTATTTTTTTTTGGTTTCATGCCTGTAGTCATTGAATTTGGGGTAGGTTTTTAAAAGTGGTTTGTGTGCTCTATGGTGTATTTCCTTTTTCCTTTTTTGAGGGTTGTTTTTCATTTGGGAGTTCATGTTAGAAAGATCAAATGGGTAATGATAATTTTTTATTTATTAGTTTTTAGTTGTGTTTGTAGTTGAAGTTATATTGCATAATCTATTGATCTTTCAGTAGTTGAATTTCCTTATACATGTTGGTCTAGATTTGTATTTATTTATACATTTAACTTTGGATGAATCTAGTGAGGAACGAGAATAAATTAAATAAATTGTTCTCTGGATAAGCAAAATAGTAAATTATCAAGGCTTTACTAGATATTTAGGAAATTTGTTTCTCGATTTAAACAAGTGTTATGATGTTTATGTTTCTTAGTTAGAGCACAATAAGTATGTATTTGAATACTTGGAATCAATATTCATAGAGGGAGATGTCGATGAGGATGTGAGCCCCATGGTTAGAGTTTGATGGATGAAGTTGCATAATGCATACTGCATCCTGATTGTTGTGCAATTGTAAAATCTAGGTATATCTGCTCGTTGACGTTGACCAAACAATATCAACCAATGTTCCTTCGTCTTCTCCTCAGCCCCCAATCTTCTTTTGAATATCCTCTCATGTCTTATCTTATCCAACTTTTTATGAGTACATCCACCTTAACATTTTCATTTCAATGACTTTCATTTTATAAACATGTATGTTCTTGTAGCATTTAGCCTATATACAATATATGGTCTCACCACTGCCCTATAAAACTTACCTTCAACTTGACTACAATTTTGGATCGCACAATGCTGCTTCATCCATCCTGCTCTAACTTTGTGGAAAACCTTGTGACAAATCTTGTGGCAAACCGTGTGTCTTATCCTTATCTACGTCCTTTTCATGTACTAAAATTGAACTTGTATGCACTGACAATAGGAGAATTTAACAGGATTGTGAGATGTCTTTAATGAAACAAACGTTTGGGTAAAAATGCCCTTATTTTATTGGGGTACCACAATCCTGTTAATGCTTGTGTAAAATTTTATTACACTGTCAGTGCAGAAGAATGAATGTATACTCTATGACATATCAGTATCAATCTTAAGTATTTAAAGACATTCTTCTTGGTCACATGCTGCATCTATTCTTTTTACTTGCAGAAATCAATCCATATATATTCTGTCTTACTCTGACCTGGTCTAAAGCCCTTAAATTTCAATGCACTTCTCCATTTATCCAAATTAGCATCAACACCTGCCCTAGTCTCCTCAACATAATATAGCATCATATAAAATACATTATGACACTTCTTAAATTCGAGCACCAAAAAATACATCTATGCTCCTAAAGCAAACTTACTCCAAAAAATCCACGTATGAAACGATAGACGCAGATACCCCTCATTCAGCGAAAACATAATTTATGTTAAAATGTGTTCAGTTAATTGCACAAACAAATTGTGCTCAGTTAATTGTACAAACAAATTGTGTTTATTCCTTGTTGAGTCTCTCTCTCTAAAATTTATTTCTTTTATGAGTAATGTTGTTTACCACTGCTCCCTGTGCTATCAATTCCTATCAAGTGTAATGTTATTTGCCATCACTCCGTTTGGCAGTTAGTTCTTGAGGGTGAATATAACTTGAAAAAATGACTACTGTCATATGGTAATACGTAATCATTGAAGGCATAAGTTTGACCCCTTTGGTATTTAATATTGTTTTGATGCAGCCAAATTTGCCCATGTCTTTAGTGTGGGCTATTTCAGGTGTTGCTGCACCATAGAGCCTTTCTGGGAGAACCACCCATACAGTGAAAGTATGGACTTGAGATTGAGTTTTTTGACATTGGTTGTTCAGTATATGATAAATTCAGTATCTAAAAAAAGAAAATCTATTCATTTGTGTGTGTAATTTATGGTTTCCATTGGTGCAAATCCAGTCACCTCAATTTATAATTCCACAAGATCCTATATAACTAAATAAACAAAGAAAAGTTCCACTAGATTCTTTTGGATCTTATGGTTTTGAGTCCTATTCACAAGAATCTGTTGGGTGTGAGGCCTTAAGTTGCATCTGTATTTTCTACAGTAGTTGATATACATTTTGTCATGCCACACTACTTGGATCTCTTGTTTTGGCTCATTATATGTCTACTAAATATCATATTGTATGTTGTTGCAGGTGACAATATGCCAGCAGTGCGGTGACGAAGGATGGGACAATGCTTTTGTGTATTGCATTGAGTGTCTGGAATTTGCTGTACATCGGTAAAGCCCTTGATTCTCAATTTAACTTTCTATGCATCTGTTTCACTGTTGGTTCTGTCCTTGGCGGCTTGGGACTTCTTTTTCTATCCCCTTCTCTTGCCCTCTACTTGTTTCTTTTTTTTGCCCTCTACTTGTTTCTTTTTTTTTTTCCTCGTTTATTCTTTCATTTTTCCTGGTAATAATTGGCAACCTATATTTTTCGGCATATGGAAATCCACTTCTATTAGCTCTCTACAATCTTTGGTTTCATGAATGTGATAGTCCATGATACATTACTTCTTTTCAACTTTTCCTTTTCATAGCAAAATTGCAAGCTTAGCTAACTTTGATTGGAAAGGTGCTAATAAACGTCTCTGAAAATCCTTAATTTTGTCCTTGCATGTCTAAACTTGGAAACTCATTGTAATTGGTAGGAAAAGAAAAGCAATGAACTAATAGCGCTTGTCTGATATTATTGGTGGGTTGGCAATTAACCTAAGACTAATTTTTTATTTAATCTGTTTCTCAGTTACTGCTTGAACTTAATTCCAAACACATTTGACGAATTTGTGCCCTGGGTTTGTGAGGACTGTGAGAAAAAAATGCCAAACCAGCCTACTCTTGAGAAGCCTAGTGCTATTTCTAAGAAGAAAAGGGACAGTACTTGCTTGGCAGCTGACGTGGAGGAGCAAAGTTGTAGGGATGGTTCCTCCCAAGAAATTTCCAAGGCTCATATAAAGCGTAAGCGTGAGGATGCTGAGTTGGCTAGCTCCAAGAAGAAGAAATGCGAGGCTCGTTGGGTAGGTAAAAGACATGAGGAAGGACATATAATTCATTGCTCCCAACAAGCTTTTGAGGCAGGTGATTGTTCTTCAATAAATGAGACAATTGAGAAGCTTAAAACAGATTCAGACCTTGAAGGAAGACAGAGATTAATATTCAACACTGGGAGCAACTCTGATAGTGAGGTCTCTCGTTTAGGTACTGTTCCAAATATACAGCTGGACCATCAAGTGCCTGCGGAACCAATAGAAGATCCAGTTTGGAGGTGAGAATAATCTTTCGCTTGTTTTCTTTTAAAACTCGTGTTTTACTATGACAAATATCAACATTTGTAGTTTTTTTGGTTTCTTGGTTCTTTTGACAGGGGGGATTTTAGTATAGTGAACAGAAATCAGGATACTTATGATGGATTTGCAGCTCATGTATCAAACAAAGCATGCGCCAAAGTGTTCGAGGCGACTATATTGCTTAAACCATTGCTTAACCTTGAAATGCTTCCCAAGTCTGATGTATGGCCAAAGAGTTTTCAGAAATCTGATCCCTCTGATGAAAGTATTGCTCTGTATTTCTTTCCAGCAAACAAAAGGTGCTGCCTTTAGTAGTTTATATCTTCTCGTGTACTTTTCCAGACCCGAATCTTTCTTATGGGTTATTTTCTTTTATTACAGTAGTGAACAGGTTTTCGATGCCTTGGTTGAAAATATGATGTCTAATGAACTAGCTTTGAAAACCACAGTAGAAAATGCCGAGCTTTTGCTTTTCACTTCTACCGAACTGCCACTCCTATACTGGAGTAAGTACAAATCTCCATGTTTGATTAAGAAGCAAAGCGCCTTTCTAGATTGTTTAGACTTTGGTTACCCCATCTTTGGTGCTGTAATAATGTGCTTCAAAGAATTGATTTGCAGAATTTCAGGGAAAGCATTATTTGTGGGGAGTGTTCAGGGGAAAGCAAGTGGCTGGGTCACAGTCCCAGTCGAAGAAAAGCGATAATGGAGCAAGGAGTCTAGATCCAGCAAAAGATGAGGGCACTTCAGTGGAAAGAAAACTGAGAAAGAGTAAGACTACTTATTCAGCACGTCCAATTAGCCCTCTGAGCAACTGTCATAGTTATGTAGTATGTGGCTCTTGATGTCTTTTTCTTTTTCAACACTCTTGCTTTTGTTTTCCATCCCTCCCTCTTAGCTCAAAACATGTTTATATTATTCCTTTTGTTTTAAAATTAAAGATACATTTTTAAAATTACAATTTTAAAGAATTTTTTTTTCCCAAACATATCCTTAACATCAGACATTGTAGTAATAGTACTTAGTCTACTTAGAATATAACCAATGACATTTTAGAAATTTTATTTTATGACACTTTCGTCTAAATTTAGAAACGTCTACTTAAAATATAACCAATGAGAGGTTAGGAGTTTTATAACACGTTTGTCTAAATTTAAAAATGTGTCTCTATTTTGGAACGGATAGAAAAATAAATCCAATTTTAAAAAGGAGGTAGTACATGTTAATTACGGTTTACGAAATCCTAGTGTGCACAATGAAGCTCGAGATTGTAGATAAGGCCACTGTGCATGATAAGTAGATTTTTATATTTATTTATTAGGTATTTTATGTTTAATAATTTGTGAGAGTTTTTAAGTAATTTTTAATTCTTTAGATAATTTATTTAATTTTTTATATTTTTATTAATTTTATATTATTTTTAATTTTATTGTGGAGGAAAATTGACGCTCGATGGCAAAACGGTAAATAATAGAAGTATGGTGGCATTTCGGTAATTAAACTGTCAAGGAAGCATGGCGCTATGAGCGGTGGAGCTTTGGGTCAATAGCACAAAAGAGCTAACAACGCCGTTTTAGTTGACTGGCGCATGGCGCGGCCAGGGGGAGATTGGCTCGGGACCGGCAAATTTTGGCCGCGTCTAGCAGCTTGAGTTTAAGTGGGTCCCGCATAGTTTTCATTGTTTTGCTTTTCTTTCTATCCGGATTCTCCAGTATGTTGCGTATGAATAAGTTTATGCGCACAATATAGAAGATCATGAAAAATAATATTTTAATTTTAATTATTAAAAAATAGGGTTTGGCAAGAAAATTCAAAATATGTGTTATGTTTAAATTTTATATAAAATTGTCCGTTGCGTATATGAATTTCCAACCAATTGAAGATGGGTCCTGCACGGATGGTAGCAGTTTCTAATCTCCACATGGGTTCAGCAAATAATAAATAAAAGGTTATAATTAAAGAGTTAAATAGCAATTTGGAAAATGATTAAAATTAGGAGTTTTAATTAGTAAATTATTTTAATTGTGTTATAATTCTTATTAGGTTTTGAATAAATTATGTAATTTATAAATAAATGTTTTGAGACGCAATCAGGAGATCGCTTTTATCTCTTGTAGCTCTTTTATACAAAATTGTTATTCTATTATGAGTAGTTAAATTGTTCTTGGATTAAATTAGTAGAAACTATTGAAATTTTTGCACTGTGAGATTTAATTGATTTTAATTATTTAATTTATATTTTTAGTATTGAATATTTTTTTATACTTAATTTTTAAGATTGATTTGTTTAATTGTTATGATGTATACTAGTTTATTATTTGCATTAATCTATTATTAAATTACATATTAAATTCGTAATTGTTTAGTTACTTTAATTTGTGAAGTAACTAAGATTAATAATTATTTTGCAAATCCTCTTTTAATGTCTCTTAACAGTTCTACATCTGAATCGGTTAGAGGATAAAATTATTTGTTAAAATTTTATTTGCATTTTAATGCTTCTTAATTTGTAAGATATAAAATTAAGTCCAAATTATTAAAAGTTGTCTCTTAATGAAATTGTTTTGATTTTATTTTTATATAAATACATTCAACAATATTATCTACTCATTTTTATTAAATTAAATATTTAAAATTATTAAATAAAATTTTACATTTTAAAATGGTAAGATAGTGTCATTAGGAGACAATTCTCTTTTTGCTTATCAAACAGTTTTTCTAGATTCAATTTCACTCGGATAATCTAATTTATTAAGATATACTAACCATTCAAATATTAATTATTCAGTTTTATCAAACAGAACTTCAGTGATTATTGCAATCTCGAAAATGTGTGAGCTTTATTTTATTTTTTTTCTAAGAATTTTATTTTACTTTATGCGAGGTTAGTAATTATTATAATTCTTAATGAGAGTTGATATGGATTACAAAATTTTATGTGTATTTATTTTTTCACTCTTCAAAAAAATAAAAACTACAGTCTTGCTTATGCCGGAATTTATTTCTGCTTTTAAAAAAAATAAAATTTAGAGCTTGGAGTGGTGCAACAGAATCAAATCAATTTTAAACTAAATTTAACTCTAAGGTTTAGTGGACTCCAGAAATGCGTTTAGGGAAATCAATTTTTTTGACTAAAAGGCATTTTTAAAATACAGATTAGTTTTTGTAGACTTCTTGGTTTTAAATTTGCAATGTGCAATAGCCAATACGGAGGATGAGTATAGTTTGTGCTTATTCTAATCGATAAACTTCTTACCATGGAACTAAAAAATACCTTCAAAAAGGGCCAAGAGAATTTTCCAAGAATTTAATGCATAGTGGAACTATTTTTTCTCTTCTTTTATTTATCTTTTTCTTTCTAAAAGATATGATTATCTTTTTCATTAACTTTTTACCTGAATACTAAGGTTTGCATTGAACATATTTCGACATAATTCTTTTGTAATACTCGAGTCTTGTTTATCAATTTTTTTTTGTTCTAATAAAAAAGTCCAATTTCTTTTGAAATAAGTGTTTAAATTAAAACTAATTTGATTGACAATTATTAATTTAATTACTCGACAACAGTGCCAAAAACTTGGTTGCCTAATTTTAATTAGGAATTTACACGTAAGTATACGTGCTTAACAAGTAATATAATGATTAAGTCAAGTGTCGAACCCACAGGAAATTAAAAAAATTATTACCAAATATTAATTTTATATCAAATTAATTTTATTTAAATAAACGCAATTTAATTATAAAATAAAACTAATTGAAATTAACAACTAACTTAAACTAATGAATAATTAAATCAGATAAAAAATACACAAGATCACAATTTCTTCCAATACTTCATTTAAATCTCTTCATTTTTATTTTAATTAATTAATGATATAGAATTGTTAACTGAGATTGCCTAACTATTTATTAATATTTTCAATGATTAATAAAAATATTTATTCCAATTAAGTTCCTATATTACTATGCAAAATAACTTGAAATAAAGTCATTAAGAACAAACGCTCAACAAAATTATATATGGCATATAGATATATTCATCATACGCACTATTATGTTACTATTCCTAAAAAGAATAAATAAATTCACATATTATCATATCTAGATTTAAACCTATAATCTACTTTTAATTTTATATAGATTATCTTATTAATTACTGCGCAAATAATTAAACATGAACGCATAAAAATATGATAAACAATCTATATATAATTATTAATAATTAAAAAGAAAATAAATTAAATTAAACTACACATTGAGTTCAATTGTAATCTCAATTAAATAATTAGCCAATAACTAAATAATAAATTATCCATAAATAATTCTACATCTCAAAATTAAAAAAAAAAAGTAATTAAATCTATGTTTTGATATTCGTCTATCACTCGGATTACAGTTTTCAATTTCCAAGCTCCACCTTTAATTCTCGAATCCTTTGCGTTCAATATTTCCTGAAAATAAGACTCTAATAGTGTATTTATAGGAGACATTAATATTTCATAGCATAAAAGGAATTAAAACCTAATTTGAAATCAAAATAATGCAATAATCCCATTTTTGCTAATTTATGTGTTGCCAAACAAAGCCTTCGCACCTTTGACCTGGTCAAAACACTAGAGTGTGCATGACACGTGCAGTTCTTTTTTTTTTTTTTTTTTTTCTTTTGAAGCGACACCGTCGCGCCTATTCTGCCCTTAACCATGACCGCGCATGGCGCGCTAAGCCATATGCCGTTCTCCATTAAAACATTGTCGTTTCATTCCGTGTCCTGTTATAGCCCATGCGCCGTCGTTTCTCCCTGTGATGCTGAGTTCCACACCCATGCGCATGGCTCCCAACTTATCAAATTCCATTTAATTATAATATTGCCATCCAAGCTGCTGAAATTATTGAATTGCCACTAATTTTTGCTGAAATTCCAATTTTGCCACCAAGGATTATTTTACCTACAAAATTAAATATAAATTAATTAAAAGTAAATAAAATAATAATAATAATAATGCATACTAATTAATAAATTACCTAAAATAATAAAAATATTTAAAAACTCACAAATAATTAAGCCTAAAAATATTTAATAAATTAATATAAAATCCATTTATCACGTATCATGAAGTGGTGCTTCCTGATCACTTGTGATGAATCTGTCCCCCACCGGCCTAAAGAGGGAAGTGTTGCCTCACTCTCAAGGAGGACTTTGTCCCGTTACATTAGCTAATGGTGCCTTGGGTCTTTACTGTCTACCCTTAGGTGATTTTAGAGATTAACTTCTTGTGTTGTTAAGTGACTTTAGAAAACAATTATGTATCCTTCAAGTGTATCCCCTTGGAGTGTATTATTGTAGATTTTCCTTCTTTGTGTATACCTTTCCCCCCACAAAGTCCCCGTTAATCACAAAATAACAAGTTTGGAGAAAAAAAATCTTTTATTAATAATTTTCTTGTAAAAAAATTGCATGCTCATATGTAAAAAAATTCCTACATTACCATATCTAAATACTATATTTATTACTTTTACTACGACTACCACTATTGGAGCTATTGAATAGAAAACATACTACTTATATTGATAGTACTTTCTAATGTTGGCTACATTCCATGCCATTGGGATGGGTGTACTGTTCAATAGTTGGAGGTGGTAAGTGTCTGGTTTAATTAATTTGACAATCTTATAGGGACTTTCTCAAGTTGTCTTTAGCTTCCCTCCTAGTTGTTTAGGGTTGGACACCACTACTAGTTACAGGACTAAGCCTCATTCCTTAAACTCTTTAGGCTTGACTTGCGAGTTGTAGTATCGCGTTACTCGTCGCTGGTAGGTAAAGAACCTAGCTCGTACTTCATCTTGAGTTTCATCAAGGAAGTCCCAGTTCACCCTAAGACATTTATTATGCTCCTCACTGTAGGTATCAAGTCGTAGAGATAGAAGTTCCACTTCCACTGGTGCCAATACTTTTATACTATATGTTACGGTAAAGGGTGACTCTCTTGTTGTTGTTCTAGGAGTTATACGATATGCCCATAATGCCTTCAATAGCTCATCCACCTATAGCCCCTCAACATCATCCAACCTATTCTTCATTATCCATCTTTATTGTACGCCAATAGTATCCTTGTCACAACACCTTGTGAGCTAAGGCCCTCATACATAAGTGTTGCCCACATATTCCTTCGTGTACCTTAGCAAATGCGTATTGTGATTCCACAGGGTTTAAACAATAGAGATAAAGCAAAAAAAAGGATCTCTTATAAAGCTTACCATCTATAAGGGTGTACCTGGTGGCCTTATACGCCTTGTCTTGAGGAAGCTTGTCATTCCGAAGGTATACGAGTACCGTATCCATTTGGGAGGATTCATTGTTGTTAATGTTCCTTTTCGTCATGAGACTTTGAACTTGCGCAAGTAATAAACTGCTGACCTGACGTTACAGTCGGGAAAAAGTCTCCAGCGTGATAGTAAGTGTTTATACATGTAAGAGTGTTAACAATGAAGGTTTCAAGAGTTAAGAGAGAGAAAAAGTATTATCTTCTACCATATGCAAAAAGGGTATTTATAGATGGACTTTGGCGCCAAAAGTTGGAGCCTAGAGTCTCTTGACACCATCACATGTACTTAGCCACGTGTTGATGTGGTTTTGGTGATTGGTGAGATGGTCTTCACTAACCTCTGATATGATAGGTGTAGTCATTTGTCAACCTGTTGTGCATTGAATGGTTTATAAGTGTTGGTTAACTAATTGTGGTTGAACTTTGGTTATGGCTGAAGACTGAGAGTCGAAAGCTTAGGGGCTAAGAACGTTGTCGAAGTTTAAAGACGTTACATTCGAACATTGTCTTCCACTCCCTAATTCCACTTTAATGGGATGGGGGAGGAGTCTTAAGATTTAGAAATTCATTTTCGCTCGTCGAAGGAACGCGTTCCTTTTGCCTTCGACGAGAACGTGAGTGATTTTTGTTCTCTCTTAAGATTTTTTGCTTTCGAGAGAAAATTTATTCTTACCCACCGAAGAAATGTGTTTGTTTTTGCCTTTTGCAAGAAAGTGAGTGGCCTTCATTATGTTCGAAGAATTTTTGGCTTCCAGAGAAAATTCATTCTTGCCCACCAAAAAAATGAGTTCGTTTTGCCTTCGACGAGAATGCGAGTGATTTTCGCTCTGCTTGAATAATCTTTAAGCTAATCAAAGTATCCATTAGATTAAGGAACAAAATGCAAGATCAAGGAAATTGTGATATATGGTAATGCAGATTAGGATTATAGAATGTTTTCAGAGTTCATAGAAAAATTACAAAGTCGCGGAGTTCACTCTAAAATCGTAGAGCTCAAAATACAGATCATAGAGTAGATTGTTGAATCATGTAAAACGTAAAGTCTAAAAGTCGTAGAGTTGATCATAAAGCTATCAAAACATAGAGCAAACTGAAAAACTATAAATCGTAAAGTCAAATGCTACAAATCTTCAAAAATATGCAGCTTGAAAATTTGTAACGTTCAATTTGATCTGACATGGAACTAACAAGGAGAGGTTTCAAAAAAGTGAGGATTTTGAGATAAACAGCTGACGGTTAGACAATTCAACTATAAAGTGGAAAGATATGTGTTTAACAGCCAATTTGACTGTATAATATCAGTCACGTGGTTTCTACTTAAAGGAAATCAAATACACTTCGTAAAGCTCAAAGAACCCTACGATCAGGAAAATCGTGGACGACATCAAAACTGACAATAGATATGACAATAGACTGATATTAAGATATTCTGAAGGATGAAAAGCTCAAGACAGATGCTGGTCATGAAAAATTCAAATGAAAGACAGACAAGGGTATGTCCAACGGCTATTTGACAAAAGCAACACAAGAAACTAGGTTTCCATTTTTGGTAAACTCACAAGAAAACAGAGCTGAAAGCTATCTGACACAGTATCTTCATGACAATGTTTGTAATTTTCCGAGATCTAAACATTAAATGAAGCAATAACCATGTTTCAAAGGGAAAATTTCTAACGGACAAACTTTCAACAATCAAATCTCTAATGGGTAAAATGGTAGAGATCTCTCTCTCTCTATATAAGGACTATAGTGAGGTAAAAGAAAACAAGAGAGAGAAAGACCAACGAAGACATCATGTCTAAGAAAGTGATAAACAAAAGAAGAAGTGAAGAAAATCGATCTGCTGAACATAAATGTAATCAACCCAAAGTCAATATGTATTTTGGAGGATCGATAAAAGAGTGATTTCTATATAAAATCATAGTGGAAGATTACACGGCATATTTAGAGGCTCCAGAGATAAAATGTCAAAAAGAAATTACTCAGCTGCTAAGTTCTATCTAAGAAAATGGACTTAATGCTAACTTAGCAGCACCTCAAACATCTTCATCAACACCAGCCAAAGACGAGATTTAGTGACTCGCCTGATTCTAAATGAATCAGATCCTGAATGGGATGGACTCAGTGTCCAATTGGAGAGGTTCTTAATGAACCTGGTCTTAATTACCTATGACGATACTTAGTGGCTCGAAAGAATCTTAGTGATTCAGTGATATAACAGATCTTAGTGACCTGATTATAATGATCGAGAATATCCTTAGTGGATTTCATGTTAGAAGTTCAAAAGAGTGGACTAGGAGATTTTTGTGCTCCGAACCACTTAAAAATCTTTGTGTTGTCATTTATCTCTGTACTGTTTGCATTACAATTGTTATAACTATCATAACTGCTTTAAACCGTTTTATATCTTGCAAAATGACAATTCAATAACATAACTTAAAACCATAACTGCAAATTTACTAGCTCAAATCAAGAATGAGAGTTTTGTCAAATTAACTATTCTGTTGCAATTACATAAAATTAATAATTTTATATCTGTGAACAAAAAGATTAAAGTGATCTATTCAACCCCATTTCTAGATCACCTTTGTGCCTTTTGGGAATAACAAATTGTATTCAAATTATATTTTCTATGAAGACAAACTGTGCATAGTAGACTTACATTTAGAAAATTAATTTGCATTATATTCCAATTATATTTTCCTTTAATTTAAGAGGAATATATTTATTTTTGTTCTAATCATCCCACTTAATTTTTTTAGTAGAATGTTAAAATAAAATAAATCTAAAAAATCTTGCATCATTTTTAATTTTTTTTATTAATTTATATTTTTAATATTTAATATTAAACATTAAAAGAAAATGGGGAGGGGAAGGACAAAGCTGGCCTAAGCCTGACCTAAGCTTGACCTGCAAGCCAAATCAGACCACAGTCTAGCGGTAAAGGAGCAGTCTGGCCTGGCAGGCCTAAATCAACAACCTGGCCTGGCCTGGCCTGATGTTTGCTTATTTTTAACTTAGAATTTCACACGCAAGTATATGCGATCGAATAACACTATAATGGCAAATAAGGTATCGTTCCTACAGAGAATTAAAAATAATTATTTTCAAATACTAATTTTATATCAAATTAATTTTATTTAAACAATTGCAATAAACTATAAAATAAAACTAATTAAAATTAACAGCTAAATTAAATTAAACTAATAAAAAGAATTAAATCAGATTAAAAATACTTAAGATTATAATTTTTATTCAATACTCCATTTAAATCTCTTCAATTCTTTTTTAATTAATTAATTATATAAAATTGTTAACCAATAATTCTTTATAGTATTTATATGTCAATGACATATGAACAAATCCCTATAAATCTGACTCTAAGGCAACATAATTATAGAAAACATCCTAATTAAATAAATCACTATATCTCTATATGAATTAAATTAAATAAGATACGTGAAGATCAGATTCTCTCTAAGGTTACATATGACATATAGGTATATCTCTATTATATATACGAATAATGAATTCAATCAACGCAAAAAACACAAATATATGTTATCATATTCATATTTAAATTTATTATCCATCTCTCAATTTCATATAAATTATCCCAATAATTAATATATTAATGCACAAATAATTAATTAGGTCTAAACACTATAATCCATTCGTCAATTTCATATAGATTACCATATTAATTAATACAACAAATTTAATATTTGAATATATAAAATATGATAAACAATTCACTTATAATTAAAAAGAAAATAAATTAATTTAAACTATACATTGTGTTCCATTGCAATCTCAAATAAAAATTAACTCATAATAAAATAATAAATTATTCACAAATAATTTAACATATCAAAATTACAAAAATAAAAGAAAAAAAAGAAGAAATTAAATCTGTGTTTTGATATCCGTCTGTCATTCAGATCATAATATTCAATTCTCAAGTTTTGCCTTCAATTCTTAAATCATCCGCGTTGAGTATTTGCTTTGCTTCAATCTAATTCTATGTTAGATATATTCTAAACTATGTTAATGTATGTTAATATCTTGAAAATAAAAATTTTATAGTGTATTTATAGGAGTACAATAATAATCATAATCAAAATTAGAATTAAAAATTCAAGTTGAAATAAAAAATTAGTAATAGATTCGAAATCTGCTAATTTATGCCATAGCCAAACGCAACCCTGACGTTTCCACTGACAGTTGGCCTGCTCAAGCACACATGCGCGCATGGCTCGCAAGTCATCACTGCTGCATTCCCAAAACGCCGTCGTTTCGTAGTTGTGCTCCCTTCCTCGCGCTGTGAGCGCACTGCCCTTCATTATGTTGAATTTGAAACGTCAAACGACGTCGTATTACCCAAAATCAGCTGCCACCATGTGCGCAAGGCGCTGCTATCTATGTTGCTGCTTAATTACAAAACTACCACCATGCTGATTATTTACCATTCTGCCACCAAAATCTACTTTATTACGATTTTGCCCCTCAACACTTGGAAAAATTACAGTTATGCCATTCTTGCTTTAATTCCTACTAAAATATAAAAGAATTAAAAATAAATAAAAATAATATTATAATAATAATAATAATAATACATAAAATTAAATAAAATATTTAAAATAAATTAAAATACTTAAAAACTCACAAATAATTAAGTTTAAAAATATTCAATAAATAGATATAAAATTCAATTATCACTTGGTCAAAACCTAAGGTCTAGTAGGTGATAAGTAATTTTTATACCTACGAATTGAATACACTTGAGCTTGATAAATTGTTTATCTTTAAGTATTTATGTTAATTTTTATGTGTTTTTACGTGTTTGTTGTAATTTAGGTTGTATAGTAAGTTTATATGTTTTCTGTTCATTTACGTGTCTTTTTATACCACATTATTATAGAATGTGGTTTTGTATTGTTTTTATGCGTTTTTACTTTATGTACAGAAATTATAATAAGGGCTTGCTTATTCGCGACTTGGATTTGCCCGGTTCGCGTTTTCGGCGTGCCGTTTACATGGCAGCCAACTTTCGACATTGTTCCGGCCAGAATCTCCGCTTGTGCAAAACATGAAAGTTGTAGAACCTCTTCTCAGCTTTCCAAAACATCTTGAATCATCTCAATCGGAGATCGGACGCAAAAGCTACACCAAAAATATGAAGAAATTACACAGCAGCTACTTCACACCAAGTTTGGCCTTCATCCTTTCTGATTCTGCAATTTTGTAAAACATCAAAGTTGTAGGTATACGAATTTTCTTTCCAGAACATCTTGAATTACCTAAATCGGAGTTCGTATGAAGAAGTTACGCCGAAAATACAAAAGGACCCTGAAGCAGCCAAATGTCAGTTTTCTGCAAAATGGCGCAGCTGCGCCCATTTTGTACTAGGGAGAGGCGCAGCTGCGCCATTTGCCAGGCAGACCATGATTTTGCGCAGCTGCTCCGTTTTTGCACTATGGTGAGGCGCAGCTGCGCTGTACGCCAGTCAAGCTGCGGACAGAGTGCTATAAAAGCCACTTTTTGTGCCCTAAAACATAACATAATCAGTTTCGAGTGACTTGGGCGATTTTGGGAGGCCATTTTGGTGATTCCATGGAGCTTCTACATCAATGTGATGCTATGATTTAGGGAGTTTGTCTATATTTCTCTTCCTTTTGCCTCTCTATCTCATGTATTCTATTGTTGTTTGATTTTTGGAACAAGTTCTTGTATTTGTAGTTCTATTGTTCTATTGATAGTAGTACTTGTAGGTGTAATTGGATGATTTGTGATCCAAGGGTGTAATATCTATGTGTTTGTATTGAATCCATTACATGTTTTATTCTTTTTGAATCTTGTTATACTCATTTGCTATGTATTTGTGGATGTTGGATTACTTGTTTGGTATGAACTAAGCATTGAATCTAAGTATTGTGATGGAACCCAATAGGTTGTTCTAGTTGATTTCTCTCGGGTTGGCACCATATGGATTGGTTGTTGTATTTGTGCTTTGTGGTTAATTTCTAGGTCGTGTATTTACTTAGTAGCTCGTGCGGAACTAAGAAAGGGAGTACCAGTTTAGACCTAGATACAATGACACGTGTTCGTGATTCCACATGGCGTTGGGATTATGATTCGTGAGTTAGGATAGAGATATACCAGCTCACCTCGTGTAGCCAAGAGAGAATCTGTTCTTCAAATCCTTTTTAGTGTTGACTCTCATAGAGATATAGTGAGTTGCCTAGTTAGGGTGTTCCTTCCCGTTTCTGTTGCCCTTGGGTCGGATTTGGGTGGATTCGGGTATGGTGCAACGAGAGTTAGCCATATCTATTATAAAGAATTCTCGGTTGACAATTCGTCGTGACCGAATGACCAAAGAGAGAGTTAAGAGACTTGAATGAACTATTGGGGGAAGTTACATACTTAGATTCACCTATATTTAATTGTTTTCAGTAGCTAGTATTAGTTTAATTTTTATTAGTTTTATTTCAAAACAATTATTCATTCGTTTAAATAGGATTGAATTGGTTATAAGCTTGTGTTTGGCAATTTTTATTACATAATTCCTCGTGGGATCGATACTCTACTTTCATTATATTACTTGTTGACCGCGTATACTTGTGCGTTTTGTTCATTCAAACGAACTCGTCGAGGTCGGAACTCATTAAATATAAAAATATAAAAACAGAACAAAAACAAGTTCCGACCGGCGACCCAACAGTAGGCATAGGCCAGATCAAACCAAATTAGACCGACCTGTTGTGTATGTCTACATACATCCACATGTTTAAAAATAAAAGAGTAAATTTCAGATGATCACCCGAGTTTTAACTAATTTTTTACTTAATCACTTATAATCCAGAAACTTACATTTAAATGTTTGAATTTTTTAGGTGAAGTAAAAATATGATTTCCGTGTCAACGTCGTTAGTTTAAATGGTTAAATACATATTTGCCTTTCGTCTTCTTCCTTCATTTTCTTCCTAATTCCAAAAAACTGAAATAAATCAAAGAACTAACCTTCATCTTCTAACTCATCTTCGACTTCACTCTCTCCATCCAAATCAACTTCACTCTCTCCATCCAAATCATACCCGATTGAAAGTCTGTAACGTTGTGTAGACTGTAGAACAAATATATGAGGGCACTAAACCTCTATTCTATGTTCATAAAAGTTTGTCTCTGAAGTGGATATTAAATACGATTTCAAGTTAATAAACATACATAATATAATCATACAACCAAAGGATTCTGGGAAATTTCATATGGATCTTCAGTTTATCCATGTTGCTCAAATTAATCCATGTTGCAATCAAATCACCCTCATTCATGCCCTACCCTGGTACAATCTCCTATAAGGAATCTAGGAATTCAGGAATTCTATTCCTTTACATTAATTTCCCCCTAAAAAGTTAGGCCTCCGCTCCTATAACGCTTACAAGAAATACTAAATCCTTCACGACGGAAGCTTGGAAATATTAATTCAAGTAAAATGCAGATAAGATCGTCCAATTACATATTGCATGTCAATATTACAGACAGGGTATCTACTTTGGAAACAATAATGAATTAACAACTAGAATATATCAAGCGTTTCTGAATCTTCTGAAGGTGCACAAAAAACGTTTCAAACATAATTGATTATCTTCTAAAAGTAAATAATTGCTATTGGTTTTCATTCTCTCCATTCAAACCCAGTATAGACCATCCAACAAACACAAAAGAATCACAAAATACCTCAAAATCCACAAAAATCCTCAATTTACCCACTGAGAAAACAAATTAAACAAGAAAAATAAAAAAAATCATCAAATTAACCAATAACCACAACTCAGGAAATAGGGATTGGTTTGAGGGGTTTGGAAAAGGAGAGAAATTTCTTTGTGGAGGTGTGATTGAAGACGATTGAGTATGATAAGAAGAAGACGGAAAGTAATGGAGTTGCAAATACTGCCATTTTTGGAGAGAGAAACAGTATGAGTTTGTTACGGGTGGGCTGAATGATTGGTGGGTCATGGGTTGGTGGATTCTACATTTATCCATATGGTGGGAGTATTTTAAATAACTTTCAGTTAATTTTGATTATTAAAACATTAATTCATTTTATTTTTTTGCGAGTAAGCTGCGCATTTGGATGAAAAATATAAAATTTTCATTTCATCTTAAAAATTTAAGAATTTAAATATAAATTTCTGATAACAAATGTTTAAATAAGAATTTAATCAAACTTTATGTGATTATTTAAAATTTACCTTAAAAAAATATTTTCTTGATGAGTGGCTTGCTTCTTAGAAAGTCAAAATTGTACAAAAATAACCAATGTGGTTTTCACATTTTTATCTATATCACGTGTGACTTTGTCACACTTGCAAGTATAATAATTATGGTCAGAGTCCTGTGGTGGCGTAGTCAAAAGAACTCTCAAGTTAGGAAAATTATTGTCTATTTTTGGAAGAGAATTATAATAAATTTTATTCTTTCATATAAGAGTGGAGTCTATATATAATAAGATCTGTGTAAACTCCATTATAATGTAAAAGAGTAAAATATACTGTAATTCTGTCCCAAAAACACACAATAATCTCTCCTCAAGTTGACCCTCTTGGCAATAGTATATCTATCTACTTTTTCTCGTAATATAATTTTTCTTTTACTCTTCAATAAAATTACTTCATAACTTTAAGCAGAAGAAATGTTGCAATAAGAACATTATAATGTGTGATTCATGAAAAAATCAAACTTCATAATTTTTTTTGACGTTGCAAAAACAAAAATTAATTCGAGTATATCTGGTTTGCTTTTTTTTTTTTTTTTTTTTCTTCCCCTTTTAGGTTGTGTGTGTAATTAGTGGTGAACAACGGGTCAGCCTGGTTCGATCTAGCCTAAGCTTGCCAGGTTTTAATCGTTGACCAGGCTAAGCCGGACTTTACTTTTTAACCAACTAAATATGGCCAAACTAGACTCCACTATTTGAGATAACTTTGGACTCATCTAAAATTTTTAGAAGCTCAAGCAAAACTACTATGGCTAACTTTAAATAAGTAACCCAAAGTAGCTATGGCTCCATTATTTGAGAAAATGTTGGACTAATCTAAAATTTTTAGAAGCCCAAGCAAAACAACTATGGCTAACTTTAAACAAGTAACCCAAAGTAGCTATGAATATTAGTAAGTGGCCATTGCCTTATTTATAGCTTAATGGTGTTGGGAATTGTAAGACCCCGACTTTTATGAAATACAAATTTAATTTTTTTTTATATATTTTCTTCTGAAATGGTAAATAAATAAATTGACAAAAGTGAAAATTAAGAAATATTTTATCTTGTCGGGGAATATTCGTTCTGTCGGGGAATATTCGTTCTGTCGGGGAATATTCGATTCGTACGACGGAGTCGAAATAACCAAATATTGGTGGACCCCCACAACGAATTATTGTCGGATATAGAAAGCGACATACGTAACATTTCTAAATAAATATAGTTAACAGTACTATCACTTTTAACTGTTAAAATATCCGGTGATAAAAGAATAGTAATATACGGTATTATATAGTAGCACACAATATTGCATAGTAGCATACGGTATTGCACAGTATTTCATATTATTAAACTGATAAAGTGGCTATTGTACTATATTGACTTTATTGAACCAATAATTGTCACATGCATAATAATTTATATTTTTGAGCTGATAATTGTCACAGTAGCATATGCACAGTAATTCACATTATTGAATCAATAATTGTCAGTACACAGTAACGTGCTATTTTTTATTTTTATTTTCAGCATTGTTGTTATCTCTTTTATGATGTTGATTAAACTGTTGTATTATATTATTAGTTAATTTCTTTGCTTATCTAACTCAGAAAGCCAACTACACTGTATTTATAACAATTAGTCATAATAATGAATAATTGTGAATTATTGTTGAATAATTAAATTAATAAAGTTATTTGTTTTATTATGATAAATTATATGAAGTTATTTGTCTTTATATATAAAGTTAAATGATTTATATAAAGTTAATTGTTTTATATATAAAGTAAATTGAATGATATAGATTAAAGATGATCTTTAAATGAATGATTTAGATTAAGGAAATTTTAAAAGATGAAATGAGTGGTATGGATTAAACATTATCTTGAAATATACGGTTTGGATTAAATTAGGAAATCTTGGTTTATGATAAGATTTTTGGCTATAAATAGAGGCCTTAACTTAAGGATTTTTCATAAAACTTTCTTGCTTATTCTTTCTTTCACTCTCCAAATATTTCT
Organism: Hedera helix; assembly: GCA_947179155.2. Classification (NCBI taxonomy): domain Eukaryota; kingdom Viridiplantae; phylum Streptophyta; class Magnoliopsida; order Apiales; family Araliaceae; genus Hedera; species Hedera helix. Next base: position 23,834,674 of record OX359275.1, on the reverse strand, counting down.
TTGTATAAGTTCTCTTTGAGTATGCTAAAGTCATCTTAAGTATTTATGAAGATTTGTAAGTGTACGAGTACTGACCAAGTAAGTCTTTTTATAAAAGTTATATAAGTAACCACACACATCACACGGTGTTTATAAATCTTCCTTCAGAAGACTCTTCCTTTACAAGATTCATTTTGAAAAGCTTCTTTTGGAAGATTTATTTTGAAATATTATTTTTTTCAAAAACTATATTGATGTATTCTACTTTATTCTATTAAATCACTTTTGATGATTTTATACAAATTGGTATACACCATGAAATTATATATGGTAGTTACTAATTAAATTATAAAAATATAGATTGGTAAATTGAATGATATAGATTAAAGATGATCTTTAAATGAATGATTTAGATTAAGGAAATTTTAAAAGATGAAATGAGTGGTATGGATTAAACATTATCTTGAAATATACGGTTTGGATTAAATTAGGAAATCTTGGTTTATGATAAGATTTTTGGCTATAAATAGAGGTCTTAACTTAAGGATTTTTCATAAAACTTTCTTGCTTATTCTTTCTTTCACTCTCCAAATATTTCTTTGTATAAGTTCTCTTTGAGTATGCTAAAGTCATCTTAAGTATTTATGAAGATTTGTAAGTGTACGAGTACTGACCAAGTAAGTCTTTTTATAAAAGTTATATAAGTAACCACACACACCACACGGTGTTTATAAATCTTCCTTCAGAAGACTCTTCCTTTACAAGATTCATTTTGAAAAGCTTCTTTTGGAAGATTTATTTTGAAATATTATTTTTTTCAAAAACTATATTGATGTATTCTACTTTATTCTATTAAATCACTTTTGATGATTTTATACAAATTGGTATACACCATGAAATTATATATGGTAGTTACTAATTAAATTATAAAAATATAGATTGATCAACTTCATATCCAGTCACGTGTTAAGGTAAGGGATACCATCTTTTTCATCTTTCATTATTCAAACTTACTACGGTAAGAGATTATTATTCTTTGATTATCGAAAATAATTTCGTTTCTTCCTTACTCGTAAGATTTGTCATTTATTTTCATGTATTAATTTGTGGGAATAACCTGACTACGTGGACTACAACATATTTGCTGAATAACCTTTCGTATTCATTCCTTATTAATTATTGGGAATAACCTGACTACGCGGACTACCGCATGTTTGGTGAATAACATTTCGTATTCATTCCTCATTAATTTGTGAGAATAACCTGACTACGCGGACTATTGCATGTTTGGTGAATAACTTTTCGTATTCATTCCTTATTAATCTCTGAGAATAACCTGACTACGCGGACTACTACATGTTTGGTGAATTACTCTTCGTATTCATTTCTTATTTGTCTCTTGTTGGTAAAGTTTCCTGAAATAATTATATATTCTTTAATAGTTTGCGCTTCATCTAATATCATTTCAATTGCGCCTTCCTATTTTTCTAAATCTTTCTATTGAACCTTAACCGTTATTCTGAACTGTGGATCTTGAATATCATTCTTGAATTTAAGTCCACATCATGTTGACAATTTGAACATTATTTGAATCTGCACAAAGAAAAATCATAAACTTTCGATATTTATTGATCATACTGTTTCTTTTGATTCATCATCTATATCACTGTTGTTATTCTAATCATCAAGAACCATGTTGTTGTGAATATCTGTGGTTTGGGGCACAGATGATAAGATAAATGCGATATAATTGTTGTGTCTTTTAGGGCACGTGGTGAATGTTCTATTTGGCCTGGGGCAAAGATGAACTGTTGTTGGTATGATTATGACCAAAGGCTGAATACTGGTATAATCATGACCGTTGGTGATACATTGAATATCTTTGGCCCGTAGTGCAAAGATGAACTGTTGACTTGCATGATTATGACCAGGAACTGTGAATTTGTATCATCATGACCAGTGATGTTTCAGATGATAAAAGTTGATGATATTTTTCTTAAAAAGATAAGCGAGTGGACATCATAGTCTACATTATTTTTCTAATGGATTGCTCATTTCGTTGCTATTATTGATCTGAACTTTATTCAAGAATTTAACTGCAGTTCTTGATATAAAACTTATTGTCTATTATATTCAATTAAGAACGCAATTGTTGAAGTCTAATGATAATTTATTTGTCATTATCTTAGTCATGGTATTTTCTTACTGGGCTATTTGAGCTCACCCTTTCTTTTGTTCCAGTGTTTTTCAAAAAACGAGAGAATAACTGGGTCTAGCAGGGGAATGGAGTAACGGTTCGAGAGATAGCTATTGTAGTCTTCACATGTTGTATATAGTGTGACAATAATAGTAAAAACTTAGTTGTGTATTATTGAGTTATGTAGTTCTGTTCTATGTACTGTTTGTATTAGAAATCGTGTATTTTATGGCGTCTCAAATTGGACTATGTAGTCCTAGATTTGGGGGCGTCACAAGAATTCTCCACTGCTTATCGATGTGGGACTAAGGAATGTATACATAAGGACTGCAGACATCGGGAAAGACGTGAAAACAAATTATTGACATTCACCTTCCTGGCTTAAATGGTGTGTAATAAAACTATAAAATAATTTTAATATTATTCTAAATTAAGATATGCCTCCTATATGTATGAATCTGTGTTCGTAGCGGGCCCCCCACAAACATATTACTTAGAGGAATAAGATACTAAAATGGAGTAGAAGCAAGTGGAGTAGCTACCTTTCATGATTTGGTCACCACGAATACAAATTTCTCCAGGTTGGTTCCGTGGGAGAGAGGCGTTAAATACAAGCGCTTAGTACTCAATATTAATTGCAAAATCTACATTAAATAAGCATAAACTAGAGCTAAATGTCAAAAGGGAACAAAGTGTTGAACAATTTAATCAAATTAATATTATTACGATACTTTCATTCCTTTTTATTGTAATTAAGAGATTATTTATTTTGATTAGGAAATTCATTTATATTTTCAATAATAGTTTTTTTTTTAAAACAAATAAACACCAACTAGTGTAATCTTATCTTGGTTAGAAATTTCTTTCACGGGACCCATCATCCGTAAGTTTCAACTTATATGTTTGGTATTTGTCCAAAGGTCTAGTAGAACATTAGATTGGTTTTTGCTACTGGTTTTTAGATACAGCATTAAAAGGACGGAAACTCAAAGAAAACTAATATTCTATTTAAGGCTAAAAGACTTAATTCAATAGCTCTTTCTTTCTTTGGTACGGGACATTGTGTTTCTTTCTTTTGTTCCACATCGAAAGGTTAAGGAAATAAAACTAAGTATATAATAAACAGAAAGATAAGATAGTAGGAATGAGAAATAATGAAGGCTTATGTCTTGGACATGTGGGTTATTTGGTTCATGTTTTGATGGCACATTTTTGAAGAGCAAGTGTAAGCCTTATAAGAAAACATCGCATTTTGAAGAGCAGTGAGCCTACACAAAAAAGTCTAAATTGAAGTTCAAGGAATCTGTCCCACATCGAAAGGTTTAGAAAATAAAACTAAGTATATAATAGACAGAAAAAGAAAAGAGAAACAAGTGCTAATTATGAAGTTGTTTGGCCTAGATAATTGGCTCATGGGTGGTTTCTGATGTTCAAGTTTTGATACGTCGAAAAAGAAAAGAGAAACAAGTGCTATTTAAGAAGTCGCTTGGCCTGGATAAGTGGCTCATGGGTGGTCTTTGATATTCAAGTTTTGATCAGTGATGATACCCAGGCGGGTGGTTTATGATGTTCAAGTTTTGATACGTCGAAAAAAGAGAGAGAAGCAAGTGCTATTTAAGAAGCCGCTTGGCCTGGATAAGTGGGTCATGGGTGGTCTTTGATATTCAAGTTTTGATCAATGATGATACCCAGGCCAGGCTTAAGGTCGGGCTGGATATTTACGCAGGCTAGGTCATGCCGGATCAGAAGATAAAAAATAAGGCCTGTTCGCAGCCTACAGGCTGGGTCTGACCTGGTCCAGGCCTTGACCATGTCGGACTTTGATCAGGCCGAATCCAGGCCAGACCAAGGCAGAACCTCAGGCTGCAGGCTGAATGTGCATAACTATGTGTGAGTAATTCCGAGTTTCATCATAAAATATAATAACCAGTAAATAAATAAAAACTTAAACTTTCTAAATAAGGATCTTACTGATCATTAAGTCAAACTTAACCTGAAATTGAGTATCATGTGTATTTAATATTCTATTTTGGGTGTTCTTTGACATTTTCTTTACGGGCAGGTGATAACTGTGCGAATATTAATTTGAAGATGTAAGCTTGTTAAGTCTCTCAAGAGTCAAGGGGATAAAATCAATTGATTACTTCCAACCTAACATAATTGCATATAATGTTCTTATAAATACGCGCTTGCACTTTGCACCAACATATCAAATAAAAGAAAAAATTAACATTATTAATTATGAAGCTTTCAAACACAAATTTCCAAGGATTGAGAGATTTAACACAAATTAATCAATCATATCTGCAAAAGAACAAATGAATAAAACGAGAGAAAAAAATCATTTCATTTACATGTCTATGCTGCTATTACATTCCACAAAGTATATGACAAAAAAAAAATTGTATAAGAGACGAGAAATTAATGTATCATCAACATGAATTGTACCCATAATTATAAGATCAATTAGAATTTTTTTTAGAAATAATTCCCAATTTTTTGCCTATTAAAAAAAATCTAAAATCCCAACTAATCCCTCTTCCTTATTATCCTCTATACTAACTTAATTGTCAAAAAAATTATTGAAAATATCTAGAGATGGGATAGGGGAATAATTTATATTAGGAGAGAGAAAATTGTTTGAAGGACTAGGCATAAATCTATCCTCCATAAAACTTTTGTTACCATGCAACGCAGGGGTTAAATCATGAAAAACCCCTAGAGGATTAGGATCCGACGGTGGAGAAAAAAAGTTTGGTGGAACCGGTGGAAGAGAACTCGGGCCGGGTGACAAAATAGCCGGAAACAGCCCTGTAATTCTATCGATATCCGCGCTAATATGTACCCCTTCAACCATTTCCATTTCACCATTTTGCGGTAACAAATTTTTCCCTCCAGGGGACTTAATTTTTTCTAGGGAAGCGAACCGAACAGCCGGAGAAATTGCAGCATCACTATTGTCTTGAAAAAAAGAAGAAGATGAATTACTAACCGGAGACGACGAAGAATTGGGGCCGGTGAGACGTTGCACTAGCTGCATGAACTCATGAGGGCTTGCATGGATTATTTTCGGAGAAACGGTGTAAATAATTACCGGTGGCCGGTGTACTAGGATTTGTTTTTGATGTGACAATTGTTGTGGGACAACGGGAGGTTTTCTGATCTTGTGGGAGTCTTTTCGTACTTTGAGAGGTGGTGGTCGGGGCCCTTGGAGTTCATGCCGCGGCAACTTACCGGAAAGGTAGTCGGAGTAGTCCATGGAAATGAAGAAGTGAGTCAATGGTTGGGAGGAGTTGTATGAAGGCGGTGGTGCTAAAGGTATATTTTTTCTCTAGGGGATAGCAAGAAGTATAATTATATATATGAGGCAACGCGAAATATTTATACAGTGGAAGTCGATGAAACATTGAATAAAGAAAGAAAACACTGTTAATATTAAATGTGAAACAGATGGTTATTGGCCACTTGGGGATGCGCCGGTTTCGTAGTGTGATGAATCTTTGAAATAGTCAAGTTTGCTTATTGCAAAGAAAAATAAAAAGGGATATAAATTTGAAGGAAGGAGGAAACTGGGTGATGTGCTAGGTCATATTCGTGGCGATTGATTAAGCTTAACGATCCTCTTATTTCCAATTGATAACATGCATCGACATAATTAAAGTTTAGGGGATTGTTACTTTTATAAAATAAATATTTTCACAAAAAATGATGTATCTATATAGAAAATAAAATAAAATTAGTTGAATAAACACAAGGACGTTGAACTATCAATTTTGCTATGAGTAATGACATATGCAATGATGGGTACAATGTAAAAATGTGGGACTCACAATATAAAAATAGTGAGTTCCGACATTCTTACATTGAATCATGGTACCCATCATTGCATGAATTATTACATATAGCAAAACTCTTGAACTATGCTCAAATTTATTTTCAATCCATATCCTTGTATCTAGTTGTTGGGCTGAGATAGTTTGGACCCGGGTTCGGGTTGGCCCATACTAGATTATTCAGTTGGTCCATGTTAATTATTAGGTTGGGCCTGACAGATTTAGTTATTGGACTCCTCATTTGGACGGATGGGTTGTTTGGAAGAAGAAAAGTCAGTCTACTTGGAATATGAAGAGACTGCTTGGGGAATAACGGTTGTTTGAAAGAGAGACGTTTATTTGGTTGATTAATGCTGACAATTATGGCTGCATGGGCATATAAAAGGGAAACGACAGGAAAGAAAAAAGACTACTGAACAACTGATTACTTACTTATTTAAACAGAACCAATTTTCCAGCATACAAGCTCTCTACTACCAGAGAAATCTGTAAACACTATCATCATTTTAGTGAATTATTCTCTTTCTCCGTGGTTTTTTCCCGATTTGGGTTTCCACGTAAATCTCTTGTGTCTTTACAGTAATTTTTCTTAATTAATTGTGTTTGGCGTTTGATTTCACTCGTTATTTTGTGATTTAAACGGGTGCTACAAAATTTGGCGTTAACATTGGCGCTAGAAGGAGGGCTGTTCTGTTTGAAAAATCACAGTTGAAGTAAGAAGCAAGTTTAGCAGGATTATGGATTATCAGAATAATCATGTGGAGCGGACATGTTCGTCAACACCAACGGTTAGAGGCTCGGTGAAGGATAGATTGGGTCCTTCCCATCAAAGGGGAGGATCGATGGCATCACACTCTAACTCAGTTCGTCAGCGTTCGTCTTCCTTTGACACTCCTGGTTTGGGACATGATAGGGGGACCATTCGTCTAGATTCTGTTCGGGAACACACGGTTGGAGGAGAAGATCTCCATGAGCAAAGGGAGTCTATTAAAAGACAGAGGATTAAAGCGGCAGAGGAGGCTATGTTATCTCTTCAACATCAGCAAGAAGGATGGGATGTTCTACTGACAGAATTGAAAAGAGATGAAGAGCCTCAGAACACAGTGCAAGGGTTTGGAGTACAGACACCCCAGAGTAGAGGGGTTCGGGGACGGGTGAACGACCCACCCACATCATAATATGGAGTCGGAAATAGCTATGGCCCACCAAAGCCACAGTCGGAGCAAGCAGGTGGAGGGCCGACCCCCTTTAGGGATAGGGGATCCACTTATTCAGATCGAAGGAGGCGTTCACCATCTCCTCAAAGACGTCATGCCCGAAGTAGAAGCCCGAGGAGAGGTTCGGGATATGTGCCCGATGATCGGGAAAAACGGAGTACGATGAAAGGTTCAGGGTATGTGCCCGATGAAAGAGAAATCAGGAGCCCGAGGAGAGGTTCGGGGTATGTGCCCGATGATCGGGAAATACGGAGCCCGAGGAGAGGTGCGGGTTATATCCGTGATGATCGGGAAGTTCGTAGCCCGAGAAGGAATTCAGGGGCTGAACCTGATATTCAGAAAGCTAATGATAGTGATGATCCCTTACTGAAAAGGATGGTAGAATTGGAACTACAACTGGCCGAAGTAAAGGCAGTAGCGAAGCCCACCAATACCAATTCTCCATTCTCAGCTGTGATCAATATGGAGAAGGCTGATCCGAAGATGAAGCTGCCACCATTGGAGTCTTTCGATGGCACTGGAGATCCCTACGACCATACCAACTCTTATGAGATTGTGATGGGGTACTACAACCATTCAGATGCAGGGATGTGTAAGATTTTCATAACCACTCTGAAGAAGGCAGCAAAACAGTGGATTGTGTCTCTGCCGTCGGGGAGCATTAATTCATGGAAGGAGCTGTGTGATAAATTCTATGACCGGTTCGGCAGCAACAAAAGAAGGGGTAAGCTGACTGCATCGTTGATGCAAATCAAACAGAAGGGAGATGAGACCCTTGGCCAGTACGTGCAAAGATTCAGGGAGGCAGCGGGGGCCGTAGTAAACCTGGATATGACCCAGGCGTTGGGCTTCTTCACAACGGGGTTGGACATCTACAGATCAAAGAAGCTAATGAAGAATATAATGTTCAAACCACCGAAGGATCTGGCCGATGCTTATGAACGAGCCGAGAATTTCATTGCCATTGAGGAGGCCATGACTACTTTGTCCAAAAATCAGAGGGGATCTGAACAGTACAAACCTAAGGAAGGGAAGTCGGATGTGATGGATAGGTTGGGCCCGAGGGGCAATAATCAGGCGAATAAACCACCCGCCCAACCTAGGTTTGGACAAAAACAATTTACTCCCCTGAATACTGATCGGGTGCATGTGCTGAATGAAATCAGGGGTACTCAGTTTTATGAACCCCCACGGAGTAAAAGAGGTTATGAAGGGTTTCAAAATCAGTTCTGTGAATACCATCAGAACAGAGGACATGATGCTGAAGGATGTCCAGATTTAAAGAAATTGATTGAGAAAAATATCCAACATGGACGACTGCAGCATTTTGTTGCCGGGAGAACAGTCCCACAGGGGGTTCGGCCCCAAAAGAACGATCATAACGAGGCTAGTGGGAGTCAGCCGAGACGGGTCATTGATGTCATAAGTGGGGGTATGCCCATAAAATCATCGGGAAAACGCAGAAGATCCACCTCGGATGTGGTGATGGCAGTAGCAGAGCAGCCGATTAAAACAGAACGACTATATCCGGGGTCGGTGATTTCATTTTCAGATGAGGACTATCCAGTTGACTTAGTTGAACCTCATGAAGGGGCGTTGGTGATAACTGCCCAAGTAGGGCCCGTTGATATGAAAAGAATTATGATTGACAACGGGTCTTCGGTTGATGTTTTATACAGTCATGCTTACCAACGCATGAACCTGGAGGGAATCAAGCTGGAGGTTGGCCAGGAATCTCCATTATATGGGTTCGAGAATGAAGCGGTACCAGTAATCGGCACAATTGAGCTGCCCATGGTGTTCGGGGAGTCTCCCAGACAAGTGACAGTCAATGTCAAGTTCTTCGTGGTGCAAGTAGATTCGGCTTACAATGCCATTCTTGGAAGGACGACTTTGTCAGCACTCCAAGCAGTTACTTCAATTGCCCATTTTAAAATGAAGTTCCCTACCCCACATGGAGTCGGGGAAGTCAAGGGAGATCTGGATATTGCCAGAAGATGTTATAGGCACACTCTTATAGCACCAGTGATCGGGGTCAGCAAAATGAGACAAACTTTGACAGTTGATGTTGAGCTGTTCACGGAGGGACTTACTGAGCCATTGGCCTCTCCAGCTGAAGAGACTGAAAATGTGCAGCTTATTCCGGGGAATACCGAGAAGCTGATTAAAATAGGGACTGGGTTGCAAGATACTTTAAAAAGGGGGTTAATTGAACTACTCAGAACTTATGCCGATATCTTCGCCTGGACACCCCGAGATATGCCTGGGATGGCAGAAGACGTGGCCATTCACAAGCTGTCCGTTGATCCCGAGAAGAAGCCTGTTTTTCAGAAGAGGCGTATTTTTGCTCCCGAACGCCAGAAAATAATTGATGAAGAAGTGGGAAAGTTATTAGATGCCGGGATTATTGAGGAAATTGAATACCCGGAATGGCTTGCAAATGTTGTGCTGGTCCGCAAACAAAATGGGAAATGGAGAGTTTGCATAGATTACACGGACCTAAATAAAGCATGCCCGAAAGACTTCTATCCTCTACCCCACATCGACCAGCTGATCGATGCTACTACGGGGAATGCTATACTCAGCTTCCTGGATGCTTTTTCGGGATACAACCAGATTTTGATGGAGAAGCAAGACTTCCCGAAGACATCCTTCATTACTCATCGGGCTATTTATGCATATAACCGGATGACATTCGGGCTGATCAATGCCGGGGCCACTTATCAGCGAATGATGAACAAAGTCTTCCGAAAACAGATTGGTCGGAACATGGAAGTTTATGTGGATGATATGATCGTTCGAAGTGCAAGGGTGCATGACCATCTAAATGACTTGGAAGAGTGCTTTCAAACAGTTCGGCATCATAATATGCGGTTGAATCCTACCAAGTGCACTTTCGGGCTCAGTGCAGGCAAATTTTTGGGTTATTTAGTCAGTAAGAGGGGGATAGAGGCTAACCCAGAAAAAATTAAAGCAGTTATTGATATGAAGTCCCCAAAGACATTTAAGGATGTGCAGAGATTGGCAGGTCGGATAGCTGCTCTTCGGCGATTCATGTCCCGATCGGCCGAAAGATGTTTGCCTTTCTTTGACACTCTTAAAGGGCCGAAGAACGAGAAATCATTTAACTGGACTTCGGATTATGAGGATGCATTCCAGAACATCAAGAAATATCTATCTTCGACTCCGTTGCTGTAGAAGCCAATTAACCGGGAGGTACTTTATGTATATTTGGCTGTAAGTGCATTGGCTGTTGGTGCTGTACTGATTCGGGAAGAAGGAGGCCGACAGAATCCGGTCTACTATGTTAGTCATGCCTTGAGGGATGCAGAAACGAGGTATGCCAATTTAGAGAAGTGTGTCTACTCCTTGGTAATAGCTAGCAGAAAGCTAAGGCATTACTTCCAGGGTCGGGTGATAATTGTTTACACCGACCAACCTTTAAAGAAGATTCTCCAAAAGCCTGATGCATCGGGAAGGATGGTGGCTTGGGCTGTTGAGCTAAGCCAGTTCACGATTGAATACCGTCCTCGGACGGCTATAAAGGGCCAAGCATTGGCTGATTTTATGGTGGAGTGCATGTTCTCCGAAGAAGAGACAATCGGTTCTTCCGGATCGGATGTAACACTAATAGCTGGGGGGCAGCCAGATCCCTCTCATTCTTGGACTTTGAATGTTGATGGATCATCCACAACAGACTTGAGTGGAGCCGGGGTAATTTTGACAAGTCCTGAAGGTTTCAGAGTCCAACAAGCAATCCGGTTTAAATTCAAAGCCACCAATAATGAGGCGGAGTACGAAGCTATATTAGCTGGCCTAAGATTGGCTCGAAGTTTGGAGGTCAGGAGCTTGCTGATCATGAGTGATTCCCAGCTTGTGGTAAAGCAGATTCAGGGAGAATATGAAGCTCGGGGAACAAGAATGACAAGGTATCTGTCCGAGGTGAAGAGTGTTTTGCAATATTTCGTTTCTTATTCATTGCAAAACGTGGATCGGAATGACAATACTGTGGCTGATGCTCTGTCAAAGCTTGCTACTACCCCGAATGAGTCTTTATCGGGATCAGTGTACATTGAAGAATTGATTGAACCTAGTATACTGAAAAAGGAGATCAAATGTGTGGAAAGATCTAATTGCTGGTTGACTCCTTATTTAGAGTATCTGGCCGAAGGTAAGTTGCCAAGTGATAAAATTTTGGCAAAAAGGATAAAATATAGAAGTGCCTACTTTTGTTTGATTGATGGAGATCTGTTCCGAAGGGTGTATTCGGGACCCATGGCAAAGTGTCTTATCCCGTCGGAGGCTTCGTATGCTCTTCGGGAAGTGCATGAAGGAATTTGCGGTGACCATATGGGGGCCAAGTCATTGGCATATAAACTCATCCGTCAAGGATACTATTGGCCGACGATGTTTCGGGAAGCAAAGGAGTTTGTGCAAAAGTGTCCCAAATGTCAGTTGAACAGTTCTGTTGCACATCGGCCACCTGAAGAATTATCTTCAGTTCTTTCCCCAATTCCTTTTGCAGTTTGGGGTGTTGATCTGGTGGGGCCGATGCCGAAGGCCAAGGGACAATTCTCCTATATGATAGTGACAATTGATTATATGACCAAATGGGTAGAGGCGAAGCCACTTCGGCGAATCACCGAGCAGGATTGCATTCATTTTCTCAAGGAAAATATTGTCTTCAGATTTGGAATCCCGATGGTCCTTGTATCCGATAACGGGCTGCAGTTCGTAGGAGCTGAGTTCGAAAAATTCTTATCTGACTTGGGGATTCAGCATCGAAGGGTATCGGTTGCCCATCCTCAAGCCAATGGACAAGTGGAGGTAACGAATAGAACTCTCCTGAATGGCATCAAAAGGAGATTGGATGATGCTAAGGGAAGATGGCCCGAGGAGTTACCAAGTGTTTTATGGGCATATAGGACAACTCCCCGAACGACTACGGGAGATTCTCCTTTTCGGCTTTCATACGGGACTGAAGCTTTAATCCCGGTTGAGGTTGGCTCTCCTTCTTTTCGGAGAGTTAATTTTAATGAACTATACAACGATCATGGACTTCGTCTTAACCTTGACTTAGTGGATGAATTTCGGGATGCTGCAGTTATGAAGTTGGCCTTATATCAACAGAAAACGGCAAGGCACTATAATCGGAGAGTTAAACAAAGACGTTTTGAAGTCGGGGATTTAGTCCTTCGGGAAGCAGAAACATCTACTCCCTTGAACACGGGTAAGTTGATGCCAAATTGGGAAGGACCCTATGAAGTAGTTGAAGTTGTAAAATATGGGACATATCGTCTTCGGGATATGTCTGGGTCTGAATTGAAGAATTTTTGGCATGCAACTAGATTAAGGAAATATTTCCAATAGTCGGGTAGAATGTCTTAGTTACTTGTACTTAGCTAAATTTTGAAGAAAATTTCAGTACATACTATATTGTTGCACAAGACATTAATAAAATCCCGAAATATTCATTGATAAGATTGATGTGGATTACATGGAAGAAATAAAGAAAAAATACAAAGAAAAAACTTTGCAGTTTGGGGTCAATTATTATCCTCGGGAGAGTCAGAGTCGGAATCGGAGAAAACTGAAGGGTCCACACCGGCTTTTGCTGCCTTTGCCACAGCAGCTTCAAAACCTTTGTGGAACTGTTTTAATATTTCCTCCAGCAGTTCGGGAGATGCTCTGTACTCTTCCAAAATATGATAACGAAGTTCGGGGGTCCCAAGGCGAGCTTGTTCCCTTAGAATTTCGTTGGCGGTTTGTTGGCGTTGGATATCGGAGGCTAATTGAGCGTTCTGTTCTTTCAGCTTGGTGAGTTCTTCGGTTTGTTGCTGAAAGTTCTTCAAAGTTTCGGAATTCTCTGTTTGTATTTGGGTGATCTCTTCTGTCCGTTGGTTATTGATGTCAAGAACACTCTCAAATTGTTGTTGGAGGTTCTCGTTGGAAGTTTTGAGGTTGGTGTTCTCGGCGGTCAGTTCTTTGTTCTTCTTCTTCAAGGCCTTATACTTAATCTTCATCTTTTTGGCCTTTGTGTCACTGTTTTCCTTCCTTGATTCCCGACCAAGGAGACGGCTGAAGGTGGCCAAGGCCTACATAGAGAATTATCAAGAAGAGGATGGTTAGAAATCTTTAAGAAATTTTTGGAATAACTTAAAAGGCAATTCTTACCCGGCCTTGATGAAGGGCGGTGGCATATATAAGCTCCCGATTGGTATAGTCATGGAATTCGTTATTATCGGCTCGAAAGTTGAAGCTGTTGTAAGCCGTGTATGGAAGGCTAGTGTTGGCTTCGTCTGGGAAAAAAGAAGGACGGGGTTCACCAGTTGGTTGTTCCGGAGGTGGCTCGGTTGCAGAGGGATCACCTTCGGGTATCGGCTCTTCCACGGGTTCGGCTTGCTCTACCATTGGTCGTTTGCCGGCAGATTTACTGGTCTGCCCCGGAGATGATTGAGGTTGATCGGGTGTTCTTTCTTTGTTTGGCTTGGGATGTTGTCCTGTTGGTTGTTCGGGGGTTGTAGTTTTTTGCTGATCGGGCGTGGGCTTGGTCTTCTTATGAGTTCGGGGTTGGGAAGAATCTGGTTGTGAATGGGAAGTTTTTTGTTTTTTGGTCTTCAACATTTTTCGGAGCTCAGACTCGGATATGTCAAAGACGCTCCGTTTTTTGGATATCTCCGGGCCTTTTCTTTTTAAGGCATCCGAAGATTGGTCGATTGAGGCTGTTGAAGTAATTGGAGGATTTCCCGATGAGGGTTGGGCTTCAGTCTGGGGGGCAGACTCTGTTTGTTGTTGGGTTTGTTCGGCTCCTTGAGCCAGAGGGTTTCCTCCCGATGTTGCCGAAGAGGAAGAATTCTTCTTTCTTCGGACCAGTGGTTCGGCAGGCGGTTCGGATTCTTCCGAAGAGGCAGGAGATTGAATGAAGGTAGGCCCCTCCTGGGTCTGTCCTCGGGTGATCGGGGGAGGGCTTGAAGCATTCCCTTCCGAACTGCGAAAAAGTACTACTGCACAGAAGATGGATAAGGATAAGATGGACAGTTTAAAATAAATTAACTTTTATGAATGATTCGGGTACTTACTTCCATGTCTGTAAAGCCAATCTTGGTCGGAAAGGAGGTAGTTCGGCCATAAGTTTTCCGGCATCGAAGAAAGAAGTTTCTCGAGGTCGGCTTCCCGAACGTCCTCAATGTGATCAAACCCTAGGGACTCCTTGCTCGGTTCTCCCCAGGGTGGTAGCAGAACGGTATCCGTTCCTCGGATGAAGAGCCAAGATGAATGCCATCCTTTGTTGCTTTGAGGGGTGGCCATCCAAACTTTCCGATTGGTGTATCGGGTTAAGACCTTAAAACCCTTTTCCCTTGAATTGATGAGCTTGAAGTAGCTCAAGAACAGATCTAGGGCTGGGTCGACATTCTGGTCCCTGCAATGGGCTATGAAGCAGATCAGATGGATATAAGAGTTGGGGACAAGTTGGGAGAACCCGACCCCTATAAACCCTAGAAATTCGGTGATGAAAGGGTGGAGAGGGAATCGGACGCCGTGTTGGAGGGTCAAGGATGGAACTCCTATCCAGCCCCCCTCGAGTTGCCAGTACATCCTCTCGTGAGGTCGGGAAACTCGAAGCTCATACTGAAGGGGAATCTGGTACTCATGGCGGAATGATTGGAGCTTGGTGGGAGTTACAGATGAAGGAGTGTTTGCTACTGGGGCATCTCTATACACTCGACGGATGACATTTTCTTTCTCCCTATCAAAAGTAGGTTGGGCTTGGGAAGAAGAAGCATGACCTTGAGTTGCCATGGATTCCGATAAAGAAAAACTTTTAGGGATTTTTTCAGACAAAGTAGGTGAGAGAAAAGGGGATTTCAGAGAATAAGCAGTGTGTTGAGAAATAGACTTTGTGAGGCTTTTATAGATGAAAATAATACGAACATGCGTCAGTTTTGGGAGTGTAGGGAGGCGCACGAACTTCAAAAGGCGTCAGTTTTGGGAGTGTAGGGAGGCGCTCAGAGATCAAACGGAAGCAGATTTGGGGGAACGTGATAGGAGGGTGATGATCGTGTGCCAGACGTGGGGAGTTAGGGCCTGTTTGGATATAATCAGTTATGAGGGAAATAAGAATGTTTGAATTACTCTCCTATTTAAGGCTCTTAAAAATAGGAGAGTGGGGGGCAATGTTGGGCTGAGATAGTTTGGGCCCGGGTTCGGGTTGGCCCATACTAGATTATTCAGTTGGTCCATGTTAATTATTAGGTTGGGCCTGACAGATTTAGTTATTGGACTCCTCATTTGGACGGATGAGTTGTTTGGAAGAAGAAAAGTCAGCATACTTGGAATATGAAGAGACTGCTTGGGGAATAACGGTTGTTTGAAAGAGAGACGTTTATTTGGTTGATTAATGCTGGCAATTATGGCTGCATGGGCATATAAAAGGGAAACGACAGGAAAGAAAAAAGACTACTGAACAACTGATTACTTACTTATTTAAACAGAACCAATTTTCCAGCATACAAGCTCTCTACTACCAGAGAAATCTGTAAACACTATCATCATTTTAGTGAATTATTCTCTTTCTCCGTGGTTTTTTCCCGATTTGGGTTTCCACGTAAATCTCTTGTGTCTTTACAGTAATTTTTCTTAATTAATTGTGTTTGGCGTTTGATTTCACTCGTTATTTTGTGATTTAAACGGGTGCTACAAAATTTGGCGTTAACACTAGTCGACATGATTTTCAGTTGATTTTGGTCGACAAATATAAAACCACTCAGTTCTCATATACGAATGTAGGGTTCTGTACAATTATGTGACAAATTCTTTGTGAAAATATCAACTTTTCTCATAAAATATAAAATTCTTAGAAAGTAAAATATTCAATATATATCCCTATTAGATTAGGGTTACATATGTTGGTCGGTTTGCAGTGATCAAAAATTGTTTCTAAAGAAATTAAAATTTCGTCAATGGATATTAGTCCTATAGGAGGTTTGCAGACAGTAAAACTTTCGACTCACGTATGTGGTGTGGATGACTATGTAGGTCACGATTTAATAAGACAGCGAGCCAAACTTAAGAGGCTATCCTACAGATGAACCAATTTTAAACATCTCAAAACAAACTCAAATGAACTCTTGAACATAGAGAAATCTTGTAAGTACACAGAGACTACTATGTATATTGTCTTTCACACACTGTTACATCTAAGATATTTCTTTTATAATCCTAAATAGTTCACTGACATAAATAGAAGAGGAATTTTGACTTTACAATCAACAAATTTAAATTTAAAATTGATGTCATTTATTTAAAATTTTAAAACAATAAATATTGTATTTAGTAGTTATTTTTATATAGTCGAGAATATGTATATTGTAATGACTAGAAGTAATTGAATTTATACCAATTTTAAATAAACGTCTTAATTAATTTTTAAAAGTCAAAATGACTCTAATATTTTGAAACCGAGAGTAAATATTGTAACCTTATTTAATATACGATCATGAATTGGAAAATCATGTTGTAATGAATGTTATATCAAATATTTAGCTATCTCAACGTATTTTGTTGAACATTAATTAACTTACATATTTAATTTGACTACAATTTTTAATACATTTATCTAATTTAATTTGTGTCAATCGATCATTTTTGGATGTCTGATTTAACATAAAGTCTTATAATTTGATGTTAAAAATATAATATATGTTTTTGTTTTCCATAAAAAACATTCCTTTTTTTCCCTTTATTTTTTGGGTAATGGTTGGAACAACTCCTTAATCTATAAACTCTATGCACTTTTTATTTATTTTTTATTGTACTATCCATTTTAAAATTAAGTGTAAACGAAAGTGAATGAAATGATATATTCCCCTGGTTGTCCCAGTAAAAAGTTTTTCTTTTCTTTAGATTATTTTGTAAATAGTGTTTTAAAATCCATATTAGTAATTTTAGTTTTTAATATTTATAATGACTATTTTATAAAATTAGATAATTAAGTTTATCTCATCAATCTCAACTCTTGAATATATATATATTGTCATTTTAGGATTATTTTTATTGATTTATTAATTATATATTTATATTCTTGTGATGACTTCTAGTTAAATCTAGAAGAAATAGCTGGGTTGGTAATCATTCAGAGATTTTGTCAAACATGCAACTACTCTTGATAGAAATTTGTCAAGGTGCAACTATTTTTTGATTGAATATATAAAGCATGCTAAATATTTGTTACTACAACATGATATTATGTCATCGGATATATCTATATTATAAAACGTTTGTGACATTTTAAATATAATTGTGTCACCCTTTTTTATTTTATTTTTTTATATTAATTTTTTTAAATTTAATTATCTAAAATTTATAAAATTCTTATTAAATGAGGTCCAACACGTGTTTTAAAACTTTTCGCTCGAATTGTTATTTGTAGCTCCCTTAGTTAGCAACAAGTCAATCTCATTGTCCCACACGGTCCTCAGTGACGGTCAAACTAATCCTTTCCCATTATTAAAATCCATAACCCTTTT
Organism: Hedera helix; assembly: GCA_947179155.2. Lineage (NCBI taxonomy): Eukaryota > Viridiplantae > Streptophyta > Magnoliopsida > Apiales > Araliaceae > Hedera > Hedera helix. The sequence continues at coordinate 23,816,922 of OX359275.1, read as the reverse complement.
ATAATTAAAACTTTGATATTTTTATAAATTAATTTAATATTTTTATAAATGAGTCATATTTAATATTATAAAAATATTAAATTAGTTTGTAAAAATATTAATTCTATATGAAAATTGATATTTTTATAAATTATTTTGATATTTTCACAAGTGAATCCCATCTTGTAAAAATATCAAATTAACTTATAAAAATATCAATTCCCTGTAATTATAGTAGGAATTAGACTTATCATCAGATCTATGATTTAGAATTATGTCTGTGGGGCGTTTTATTTGTATAAATTTTGTATTATCCATAATTTTTATTTTTTATGTTAAAAATAAATCAAGAACCAACAGGAAGTTTAAAATCACATCAAATTCAAATCTTGTAAATTAGCAAAAGAAAAGAAGAAAAGTAAGTGTTACTTCTTCGTCTGTACATAAAAAGAATTTCATTTGTATATTTTTTTCACCAAAATATTATTCTGCAATCTGCATTTTGATATCACCCGTTCAGTACCATTATTTAACTAACAATTTTTTAGCTTTAATGGTAAAAATGTAATAAAAAAATATAATCTTATTATTTTTAGGGTACTGCCTTAGTATATATTCTGTTCGTCCAAATTTACTTGTTCTATTTTAAAAATACATGCCTATTAATTTACTTTTTATCTCCAAATCACTTATTTTAATTACTCTATTATCACCTTTTTTATTTTAATTAATTTTCTAATTCTTTTTTGAAATAATAAAATAGAGGAGAGAGAGAGAGAGAGGAGAAGAAAGGAGTGATTGTGTTGTCATGTAGCTTTTAATAAAAAATATAATAGTATTGAAAAAATAAAATCACAAATAGTATTAAAATAGAAAGATTATAAATAGATTTGGATAAATCAAAAGAAAAATTATGACAAATAAACATATACAGATTGAGTGACATTTAACAAACAACTTATGATTTTTAGGGTGTCTGCGCATATATTTCCTCAATTTCAAAATCAGAGGGATACATTTATAAAATAATGAAATTAAAATAAAATTTGATTTTTTTTAAACTTATTCATAATATTAAATTTTCTTTTATATATTTTAAATTTTGAAACAAAAAAGTTGTACTTATTTTAGGTAATTCATTAGCATACTTTGTCCGGCCAACTTGGTATGTTGATTGCGAGTAGCACCAAATGAGTTGACCCAAGCTTAACTCAACCGTCCTAAACACAATTGACCCAGATGTGTGGCCTACTTCCCCCGGTCAAGGTCTTGCTTAGGTTTGAAATCTGTGAATATAGACCTGGTCTAGAGGATAAAACACTTGGTCCATACCCCACCTGCCCATCATATTGGCAGTTGGCTTAATGGACAATACTTAACTAGACCTGGATCAAGAGTGAGTACGGGAACATTCCATTGAAATAAGGTAATCAAGAATTGGAAATTCTGAAAATTTGTAAGAAGATGGTACTATTTTGTCCTTAATTTGCCTCCAAGTTTATTTATTTATTATTTATATTTTTATTTTAAGGAAAAACATGTGCCCAACAATTTTAAAACATTGCTTTTACTTTTTACTAAACTTCTATTTGCACTATATTGTAAATTAAAATTTAATTTACACCCTTTTCTTTGTAGACTATATATAAACTTTATATACAATGTACCATGCATTTAATAGCTGAGAATCTTTTATTCAGACCTTCTAGTTATCAAATATGTTTTAATATCACAACGCGCCAATTAGCGGTGAAAAAATTAAAAGCAAAATAATTAACAACAATCTCAATATCATACATTATATATTTCTTTGTATTAGCTATTTGATTTAAATATATTTTAAGTTTTCTATTTCATTCTTGTTTTAATTTTATTTGTCCAATCCAAAGGTAGATAATGCAAGTCTAATTGTACTCTTTTTTTTTCAATATTATATCTTTGTACAAAATCTTTTTTTCTTTTTTTTCTTTTTAATATTATATCTTTATACAAGATTTTGATAAATCTTATTATATATATATATATATAAGGGAGATTTTGGGTTATAAACGATTAGATGGAAGATAATCCGACACATTTTTAGTTGTTGATTATATTAATACAACGCGCTTGGGCGGAAGAACCTCAAGAGATGCAACTGTCCACTTCTTCCAATAGTATGTATGTATTGAAAGAAAATATCACTTTTTTCATTATTTTTTATTTTTAAAAGTCAAGCTTAATCATTATTATAATTGGTGTTTAATTTTAATTAATTGTAGTTGGTGCTTAATTTTCATATGGCACATGTGAACACAGCTCAATTAATTTTTAAAATTTTCTTTTATCGTGTAGATAGTGCAAGTCTTAATTGTTCTTATTTTTTAAATATTAAAGTTTGCATAAGCACGACGTATATCTTACGTAATCTTTTTCCTAATATAAATATTTAGTGCATAAACTTTACATTGAAAAAATTAATATATTATATCTAAATATGTCTTAGTCATATAAAAAGCTTTAAAAAAATTGCATATTATATAAGGCGAGATGTAACGTCATAGATGTTGGAATAACATGTTACATGAACCGTTTTAAACATGTAACCTTTGTGTTTATGAGTAGTTTTAGCAAATTTGCTGGAAAGAGTCGCAAGTTGTTGCCTATGAAAATTCTTGGAAAAATTTCACACGCAAACAGCAGCATAAACCATAAACAAATTGAAGAACCACCGCAACTCATATTATTAACATATAAAGGAGACTTCGCGGAGGCATCAAGATGGGCAAAAGTATAAACAATGACATGAAAGATATATGGCCTATCCTCTTCGTCTTATACCCAAACCAAATTCACTCTGTAAACTAAAACCCATACCTATATATTATTGACTCACTCGGCCTATTCGGTAAGTACTTATAAATTGATTAAATTAATTTATAAATTATTTTTTATTGTTTGAATATTTTGTCATAACTTAATTTTTAACTAATAAATTAAATTATAAATTATTTTTAAGAAGTGATAATTTTTTACTTCTCAAAACTTTATATATAGGTCATTTTAAATAAGTAAGTTGATCAAATTTAATGACTATTCTATTTTCATCTTTTTTACAAACTACATTTAATTTCGATCTCCCTTTCTCTCCCCATCTCTCTCCAACCTCTCTATCCCTCATTTTCTCTCTCTTACTTCTCTCTCCTTTTCAATCTCCTTCCATCTATTTTTTTAATTTTAATTTTATAATTCATATTAAAATTTTATAAAATAATAATTAAATTTACATTCATTAGGATAATTCTTTTCTAAATATTTATTTAAATCTATTCATTATTTTGAGCTTCACAAGTCTCAAAATATATAAAGAATAATAAAAATAACAAAAAAAGAATAATACTATATTAAAATGTCCGGAAGAATAGTAATAATATTGATTAATAACCCATACATACTATGTCAAAAAAAATAAAAAATAAAAACTCACGGATATTGAAATTATGCTTATTTTTAACGTTTTATTAATCTTGGAATGATAATTCTTATGATAAAATATTGAATCAATGTATTTTTTTATTAATATTTTTTTTAATGATATTTATAATTTATTTTAACTTACTGGTTATTATTAATTAAACGCTTTTACAATCTATTTTAACTTAATTTTAAATTTATAAGTCAAATCGGTGCCGGGCGTTTTTTCTTGTAAATCATAACTCAAAATGACTTATAATTCATTTTAAATTTTAACTTGTAAATCATTTTAAGATCATTCTCAATTCATTAACCAAAAATCAGCAATCATTTTTAACTAGATCATTCTCAATTCATTAACCTGTCTTGTGTGTGAGTTTAATTTAAGATGGCAGTTGACGCTTTTTTACCCAATTCAATCCAAGAAGAAAATCATGCTAGTCTTCATGCACCACCACCAAAGCCTCCTCACCCACCTTTAAATACCCAGATCGAGAAATTTGTCTTTGAAACTTATCAATCTGTCATCATTATCAAGCAATTTTAGAGTTTTTAGTTACGACTCCTCCATATATACCGACTCGATTCTGTCTCATTTTTGACGAGGCACTCTCAATTTCGAACCTAAATTCTGTCGCTCAACCGTTGGACTCGAAGAGAATCTCTTTCGTTGTTTGACGAGAAACACTCAATTTTCTCTCTCCCTCCATACACATTTGACCGAGTACTTCATTTTCCCTCTCCCTCCTTTTCTGTCTCCCTCCATACACATTTGACCGAGTACTTTTTCTTTTTCTTGAAAATATACTGATGTCATTATCTATTTTATTGTAATAATAATTTTGTATCATTTAGATTGTTTATATGCGTAACCTCTTTTCTTTTATTTTTTCCCTTTATGTAACTGCAAACTGTACCCTAACCACAAGTAACTGCAAATTATCTTATAAATGTGATTGTTAATTTTAATAATCGTACGTTATACACCACGTCCTCTCCTAGATTAGGGTTACAACTAAGAAAAAAAAATCAAAAGTGTAAGCATATACCATTAGATGTTGGAATAGCGTTAGAATTTGGGCCCAAAAGATGGTATTAGGCTTTTTTTCCGTTTACATTTTTAGTTTACTGCCTATAGTGAATGAGAAACGAGAGGGACAATTACATTTTATAGTACATTTTGAAAAATATTACAATAACAGTGCACTAAATAAATATTTATAGATTTAGTGCATATGTAATTTTTTATTACATAATTAATGTATTCTTATCCCTTTATTTTAGTTGAGTGATTTAATAGATTGCTGATGTTGCTTATGTTTTCTAGTTGGTTGTACAATTCAAAATTCAAATTGAAATTACTACTACTACATTCTTATTTACTGATTAGCATTCTTATCTCTTTATCATTATTCTATCTCCTCTTCCATTAAAGTTTTTCATCATTTTTTTCTCTCCTCTTCTATTAACGATTTTCCTCTGCAGAATTCATATGTTCTTCTTCTTTGTCAACTCACTCTTATTTCCACGATTTAGCCACTCACCATTATTTCCATTTTCCGGCCTCTTCCTTCTCTACCTTTCCGACATCATCTTGGTCGGCTCCATCATCGGCCTCGTCGTCACCGTCGTCGACATCATATTTCCACGTTTACCATGAAGCACACCCTCCTCCTTCTCCATTTATGAAACAACATTTAGAGAGAGAAAGTGAGAGAAACAACATTTAGAGAGAGAAAGTGACAAGAAGACTTTTTTCAGATGTTGCTGCTTCATTTGGTTATCATTATATTCTGATTTGGTTACCTTGGTTTGAAGGTTTGGCAACCAACTGTAAATACGTACATTCTAATGGTTATGAAACAATGGTTGGGTCTGATAGAGAAGTTGAGCTTTGCTGGTTAAAAAATGGACGATGACTCCACTGCTCGCCTCCTTCTTCATGCGTACTCCCTTATGGACCTCGATATGAAGATATGTTGGATTTGATTTGGGGTTTTGCATTTTTAAAGTTTGAGAATATTTGTAAACTCCACACCTGCAATTGATAACCAAACCTACATACCAAACCTGTAGTTTTTTCATCTCCACACCTGCAATTTTTTCATAATGCAGTTGGTAACCAAACATTCATATCAAGGTAACCAAACCTTTATACCAAGGTAACCAAAACTTTTATACCAATGTAACAAAACCTTCATACCAAGGTAACTAATCCACCTCTACACCTGTAGTTTTTTCATAGTATAGTTGGTAGCCAAACCTTCATACCAAAGTAATCAATTCAGTTTTATTAGTCTACCAATTTTTTTTTGAATGTGATGCAGTTGATAACCAAACCTTCATACCAAGGTAACCAATTCAGTTTTATTAGGTTACCAATTTATTTTAAATGTGATGTAGTTGGTAACCAAACTTTCATGCAGTTGATTGCCAAATCATCATGCAGTTGGTTGCCAAATTTTCAGACCAAGGTAACCAATTCAGTTTTATTAGGTTACAAATTTATTTTGAATGTGATGTAGTTGGTAACCAAACCTTTAGACCAAGGTAACCAATTGTTCTTTTCCTGGGTTTCTGGGTAATAAAAAAAAGAAAAAACGAAGAGAGAAATAAGATCGGGTTTAGTATTTCAATGCTGGATTTACGTGATGTTGCTGTCAGTGACGAAATATATGATGTTTGTGGTACACACTATCTTTCTGCTCCTTTTCTGTAGGTTAACTTTGTTCATATAATCTCCTAACACTTGTAATCCATAACAATATTCTTCCAAACTACTGATATAACATACCGGATTTTCTCCACGAATGACAGTATTGATTATTGAAGAACCAAGACTAATAATATGGGACAAAACAGTTTCTCCAACCGACTATACTGAGTCTTTCGTAATAGTAAACCCAGTGATTCTGTTAGAGTTTTTTTCGCGAATAGTTGAATTGTAATTACTTTCTAATTGTTGTCTTATTTTTGTAATTACTTTATAGATGCACTAATGATGTAATTAATTTTTAATTGTTGTATATTTCTATAGAGAACCCTTTTTTTTTGAAATATTATAGAAGCACTTTATGAAATTTTCCAAAATTTGATCGATTTAATTATTCCTTTTTTATATATAAAAAAAGAAAACTTGCATTTAGGGAACAATTAACACACGGCTCTTTACCCCTTTTACCTTTTATGCAAAATTGACTAAATTAAGGAAAAAAAAATTGAAATTAATTTTTATTAACCAATCAGAACTTTGTATCTCCTTCTTTCATTATAAAGAAGTATAATTGTTCTCGCTTCCTAAGTATTAAAGTTTACATAAGCATAACACATATTTTAGTATGATTTTTTTCTAATATAAATATTTAGCCTATAAACTTTATATTTAAAAAAGTCGTAAAATATATTATATCAAGACGCGTCTTATTGGAAAAAATTGTAGCATCTGTTCGTGATAGGATACACGGAGGATTATATAGGTAAACTGTCTTGCCATGGATGTAATAACATACTACATGAACGTCTTAGCCATGCAACTTTTATGTTTATGTTTTTATCTTCTATATATATATATATACTCACTTGATTTCACTAGTAAAAATAGAATTATACAACATTGTTTGATAACTATACTTAAATGTTAGCTTCACTTTATTTTATGATGAGTTAAAGTTTGAAATTTTGTTGTTAATAAGATTTGATGCATAAATCTCATTAAAGTTAGAATATCTCCTTTGTTGCCAAAATTAAGCAATTTTAATTTATTTTTTTCAAAGTAGATTTTACTTTCACTTTTTTCAAATAAAAACAATTACCAAACATTATTTTATGCTTATGATTTCAAAAAAAAATAAAAAAATAGTAGAAACAAAAAAAATTGAAATAAAAATAATTACCAAACGAATCCTAGAAGTTTGTAAGAAGATGGTGCTATTTTTTCCTCAATTCATCACCTCCGCCTCTTATTTATTTTGTGAGATCGGTTTTTTATGTTTAAAAATGTGCCCAAAATTTTATACCATTAGTATTACTTACATGCTAATATGTATTTTTTCCGACTAAAGTCCAATTTGCACTATATAATTTGTAAATTAAAATTTAATTTGCAACCCTAATGTATTTATTCTTTTAAAATAAATCCATCACAATAAATACAATTTGCTGCCTCGCTACCTACCTATTTAGCGATTATATGAAAGTACTCCCGACAATATAAAAGGTAACTTCAGTATGCATTACATGTCAATTTGCTCGTTTCCACTTTCGAGTACGTAGTTGTTGCTCTTTAGACAAATTGATTCATTTGTGCACCAGTTAATTTTGGTAAAACATAAAATAAAAAATTAATAGGAAGACGACAGCAAACTTTCATTAAATATATGTAGAATGAGTCTTATAACCATAGTATTAACAAGAAAGAACACTGAAAGAAAAGGTACATTAATTAGAGACGGCCTAAACAATCTTAATATCATCAAAAGAAATACCCTTAAACACCCTAATTATCCTCGATCTCTCAAATTAAAAAGCATACTTTAAAATTTAGAATTAAACTGTAATTTCCTAACTTTAGTTTATCCCAATATCTCATAATTTTCTGCCAACAACTCATATCCATAAAAAATAATTATACAAAGAGAGTGTTACAGATGAACAATATATTATATAAATGAGGATAATCATGCAACTTTAATTTTGTTGGTCGTGGTCATGAAATTTTGTAGACAATAATTTTTGCATTCTAGTTTGTGATTTACATAATTCATGCATGACGGTTAAGAATCCTATTAACAGAGTTTATTTTATTAACAAGTCTGCACCAATTCAATGTGCCGTCTAACAAAGTAACTTAATTAGGGAAAGTCTTAATGGCATGAGAAAACTGAAAAATTAAAAGTATGAATGCCTTTTATAAAGTAAATATCTACAATTACTTTTGCACCAAAAAAATATTTACCATATATTCTAAATTGTAGTGCGATAATAATATAGATTTGTACCTTATGCAAAGGACAAAACTTAATTGAATCGACTCATATTCGTTATAAATATACTCCATTCGTTATGAAATTAGATCATATCCCAATATCAATCCTACATGAGTGAAATTTTCATTAAGTTTGCATGTTTTGGATAGCTTGGAAATTCTCCTTATTTTCATGATCATATGCCAATATCAATCCACGCAGTATAAGTGAAATTTTACCATCCAAGGATGGGATGTCATTAATCGTGTATACCCTAGTCAAATTGGCATGACATGTCACAATCCTACAAAAATTGTTGCAGACAACCCTGTTTGAATCCATTCATATAACCTTGAAATCCTCGGAGATCGGAGATCGAATAGCAGAATTCAGAACAAGCCAAAGAAAAATCTGCATCTTTGGAGGAATCTCCTTTTCCATATGATATCATACCAAAAACAGTATACGGATACTCTCCTTGCTTCCATTTGTTCAGAAACTCTTTTTACTGAGAAAAGACCATCTGTTCCAAATTTTCACCTGATATGATCTAGGACATTGTCCTTTAATTTCACCCCAACCAACAGCTCTTCTAGGTTCTCAAAATCCTCTCTTTCCCAGTCATATAATTCTCTCCTCCAAGCTATGTGCAGGAAAAATACCATTTACATCTTTCTTCCAAACTTTGTTTACTATGCTGTCTTTATGATAATCAACTCTGCATCAGGCCATGGATACTTCCAGAATCTAATTGTATTGCCATCTCCTAATTTCCATTCCCAGCTATTCTCATTAAACAAATCTTCAAAACCACCCCCAACCCCACCATCACCCACAAGCATTATATCTCCCAAGAAGTTCCAAATCTTTCATGTTACTCTACCATTTTTGTTATTTTCATGCAATGGAACTGCAGGATCCCAATTATACTTTGCACAAACAATGGCTTTCCATAGAGCATTCTTTTCTGTGTTGAACCTCCACCACCACTTTCCCAAAAGAGCCTCATTTTTGTCCTCCAATGGGCCAAAACCTAAACCTCCCCTTCTTGTTTTTTTTTTTTTGATCTGGCACACTTTTTCCAAGCAAGTTTATTGAGTTTTCTGCCTTCTCCATAACCTCCCCAAAATTTATCCATATTCTTTCCATCTCTTCTATTAATTTTTTCTGTGCTTTGAAAACTAACATGTAGTATAAAGGGATTCCAAATAAGGTTGATTTGATCATCACAATCCCACCACTCAGAGATGGGTTTTTGCCTTTCCAACAAGATAGTTTAGCTCTAAACTCTGCTATTATAGGCTTCCATGATGTTAGTCTTTGAGGACTGCTTCCAATCATCACACCCAAATGTTTAATGGGTAGTTTCCCACACTCGCATGACCCAGTACCTGTGCCAATTCCTCTTTCCTTTTATCAAAGATTCCCACAGCATAAAGACATGACTTCCTTAAATTAATTTTCAGCGCTGATATAACTTGAAAGCCTGCAAACCGCCAATAAATTGATTTTAACTAATACAAAGTAGTACACACGGATATAGGCTAGATTGCTATCCTAAAAACCTAATTAATAATTAATATATATTTGGTCTACAGGTTAAAAACAAGTTCAAAAGCCCTATATGGACCTGGCCCAAGGTAAAAAACAAGTTCAAACGTCCTATGTAACTCCCAAATCGTGGGAGTGAATCATGTTGAAAGAGATTTAATCATGCATACATCGTATTCAAACAATCGAGAGCTCTTAGCTGATCGGCCGCTCTCCATGGACGTGCCAATTCGGTTGTCCAGATCCAAAATCCAGCACACAACATATATATATATATATATATATATATATATGGACAGTGATCCACAACATGCCTTTACTATGGATATTATTCTTGCAAACGCATATTTGACCGTTGAATACAAGATCTTGTGGCTAGGGGGAGGGTCTGGCCGGACTTCTCTCATGCAGCCAGTGCAACTCTATCATGCAGCCAACAAATAAAGTAAAATGACCATCATGCCCACTGGTCGCATGAGCCTCATATGCGGCCAGTATACAAGGATTATAAGTTTTTTCCCCTTGGCCGTATAAGCCTCATGCGGCCAGGAAATACCACCCACCTAATACATTTCAAGAGAATCCCTGACATCATATCATATCATGAAATCTGTATTGCAGTCACCAATATCAGAATACATAAATATTATAGAAAATATAAACCATACTCTACTGAATTGATAAATACATTGTGTCTTCAATGACCGTCAAATAAATAACATAATTTGAAATTAAATCCAATTAATACGAAGAAACATCCTTGTTTAAATAAATGGTCCATCAGGTTTATCTTTAGCTTTACACTTGAATAGTTCATAAGTTATTTTATACCTAAAGACTGACACATCCCCATCACACCATTTTTCGTTGGTGAGGTCAAAGTCTCTGCACACGTAGTAATCAACATACTTGCACACGAAGACGCCACAATCGTAAGCGTTGGATTGCATCGACCTATCTTTTGTTGTATGAACCTTTGGTTTCTTGTGACTCCAACCACCCATAGGTTTACCAATTCGCAATGTCAGCGGTATCAATTGTACATACAATTAACGTGTTATATTTAGTATAAAAGGCCAAAAATGCGTTATATTTAATTACAAATACAAAAAATTATGCAACATTTAATAAAAAAAAAAGGCCAAATATGGCACGTATCATTACGTCGATGTATTCCTTGTACATTGATAGCTTGATAAAAGCTGTGTCATTATACAGAGGGTCGATGATACTAATCCTTCAATCTTTCGCCGCGAAGATTTACAATATGAAATGTCGATTACTAGTCACACATACAGGCAAGAAGATGTAATCGCACTCATGTAAGGGCAGTCCGACTTGAGGTTGAACACATGTACCACAAAATGCAACTGCGCTATTTGGGTCCTGTCCGGACAATGCTACTATCCCCAAATGCATGAAGAAAGAGGGTCCGGATCCAAATTTGGCCCACCTATGTATCCCCTTGACCCAGTACTTCTCTTCACGATCACGTAAAAGACACATATAATAGTCCATGACATGCTCATATATCCATGTTCCAGGTATCAAGGAATTGATATCTTCGTGAGTCAAGCTATACCACCGGAGGGGATGTTTAATGGGAAACATTTGGGGATTGATAGGATTTGGAGAAAAGAAATTTTCGTTGATAAATTAGATCTTGTGGTCACGAAGTCTCTTTGGTATAGACCCTTTCTCTCCACACTCAACCTATATGGGGACATTTTGTGTTAGAAATCTTCCCCAATGAAATCTGAAACGTTCTTGAACATAAGTTGCGAAATAGTGCACTGCGTGCTAGGGATGTAAATGTCATGCACGGGCGACGAGGTAGGTATTTCAATTTCTTCACCCACAGTATGCTCCTCAAAGAAAATCATGCATGTGCTCAAAGAAAATCATGCCTTTCGACTGGAGACAAAATACCTTGAACATACCCATACTGCCTCATGACCCGGTCAGGCAGTTGATAGTTGTGAGTCCATGAATAAAATTAGGGTTTACATTTGACCTAATGTATTAAATAAACTAAACGAACAAATCGAAAATAAATGAATAACGAATAACTAATAACGAACAATGAACGACCAAATAAAGATCAGAAAAGACGTAATACGCGAGTGTCATCACGAGTCCCGAGGCAGAAGGCTCGTGGGGGCATCTCATATTGGGAATTGATTGGGGGATTGGATTGGTGGCTAGAAGAATTAGACGATTTGAGCATTATCCGGGTAATCAGGGGTATTTCAGTTATTTCCCTATTACTAAGAGTATTCCTGGAATTTCCCCTAGAGTCACATGTCTGACACATGACCCTAGCCAAGAACTCTATAAATAGCCCTTCATTTCACAATATAGGGGATTTTTGGAAGCTTTGGCCACTTGGAGGATTCTCTCTCTGAAAGTAAGAGAGCTCGAATGATTCTCTAGATGTGTGAACGACATCGAATCAAGTTTTGGCTTGGGACACTTGTGACTACACTTGGACCCCTAAGCCTAACTTGGATTCATTGGAGATCCCCAAACACCTGACATGACTCTTGGACACTAGCGACTACGCTAGGACCCCGAGAGTTTTACCACGTATTACTCGGATAGTTGCTCACCGGTTCTTCTCCCTTCTCCAATCCGTTGATTGATTCCGTACTATTCGCGAATTTCTCGCCTCCACCATTACTACGAACCCTAACCCTAGCAAGGTACGAGATTTACTTGCCTACATTCTTTTGGCGACTCTGCTGGGGAAGTGAGAGTTTGTAAAGGGTATGCCCACGACTCGAAGTGGCAGAGTTTCGGGAAGAGTTTCACTAGACGTTAGCATCACTTCGCCGAAATTTGTTGCAAGACAAGTAGACTTAAACCGATCGATTGTGGAGGAAGCTTCTGATGGTAGTTTCGTTTCTCCAATGGCGGCCCAACGACAAACCAACAACACGTAAGGAGGTGCTGACAGACAAGGTGACAAGGAACCGACGGTGGCAATGAATGTGCAGATGAAGGTGTTGAAAACATTGAAAGAGGCGCGAGAAGGTCAGGGAATGATGATGAATATGATGCTAGACATGCAAAGGCAGCAGGAAGAAATGACTAGTTTTTGCCAACAGCTGATGCAAGTGCCTGCCTTTAAAGCCATGTTTTCAAGAAGTTCACAGCAACAACAACAAGTAGAAGTTGAGGAGAGTGATAAGAACCATCAGAATGTTTCTCATGGAGGCGAGGCCCAACAGATTCCAGTAGTAAATCTCGAACCTCAGCAGAGTGGTGATGGAGTACAACGAAAGGTAGAAGCGAGTCCCGCTCAGTAACCACTCGTTCCGATTAACCCAAACACCTGACATGACTCTTGGACACTAGCGACTACGCTAGGACCCCGAGAGTTCTGCCACGTATTACTCAGATAGTTGCTCACCGGTTCTTCTCCCCTCTCCAATCCGTTGATCGATTCCGTACTATTCGCCAATTTCTCGCCTCCACCATTACTACGAACCCTAACCCTAGCAAGGTACGAGATTTTCTTGCCTACAATATTCAACAACATCAAAATGAATCAAAGGCACTCAATCGGATCTTACCATCGTCGCCTCATAATTATACCCACTCCAATCATTGTCCCACCTAGCGTAAGGCCGCCAAACTACCTCCCATTTAGGTTGTCTATCAAATTTCCCCCGATAAAAAGATAGATGGTAATGGAGATCATGTTGCCTATCAGAATATTGATGCTTGGACGAGTATGCCCAGGTCGTTATCCTAGGAAGCCAAAATAAAGAATTTTCCCCAGGAGTAGGCCTTCCAATAATAAAATGCTTGTTCGCCCAAATTTGTAACAACGTGACACATTCGTTAACATATTTGATCTTCCTCCTAGTAGATGTGTACAAAGTCCAGTATAAATATACTAAACAAGCTGCACCCCATGCATATGTAGTAATCTTAGTTGAATCATGTACAAAATACATATATCGGTGGTGTACATTATTTCTTGACCTAGTTGGAAATAAAATTGCCCCACATAACCATAGGATGTATGCCTTTGTGTAACGACCCACCACATCCCTACTTGCTTTTGTTGGGCACTTTGAAAAAGTTTACAGTAGCCAAGTTAAGGAAATACCACATCTTTTTTTTTAACGTGTTCCCATTATGAAACCATGCCATCTCCAAAAATGTCTCTAAAATACAACAATGGCGCATCAAATGAAGGACAAGATAAGGGGTTTCCCAATACAGGCAAACCAAAAATAAAATGCACATCCTCTAATGTTACTGTTATTTCCCCACACTTCATATGAAGCGTATTTATTTTTGGTCTCCACCTCTCAATTAAAACGGGCACAAGACTAGAATATGTTTTACTCACAGCTGTCGGATGGCTAAACATTCTAAACCCCCACTTAATTAGCATTTTTTTTGTGATTTGGTAAGTTCCCATTTGTCATACGAGAATGCGGTATTTTGAGACGACAAAAGTGCACCCCTATCAACACCATTCCATACATCCTCTGATGAATGACTTTGTTGGTCATAAAGTACACTAAGGTCAATGGGTCCGGGCAACCAATTTTTCATATTTTGCTTTAAAATACCAACAATACAACCAATAATACTATATTATATAAAAGATTGCATGACAGATAGTATACATGTATGTAAGTAGCAATTATTTCATACTATAATGCATAAAGAATTTATAAAATTTCATTCTACTTGTATCTTAAAAAGAAACATAAAAAAACTACCGATTGGAATATTCTTACTATTTAATAGAGATGATTAAGCAAAGAAAAAGTTGAAAGTTGTTTCTTTAGCCTATAGCGGACAATTGCTTTTTGTCTTCTTTTTTCCCTAGATTCACTTCCAGTGAACACTTGATATGAGGAACGAGCAAACAGATCTAGTTTTGATATATCCCTGGCCACACTAGGCTCATGCGGCCAGGAGTATTTATTAAAATGGTGTCGTCATACGGTTAAGAATAAAAATAAGTAGGGTATGACTGCATGAACCTCATGCTACCAAGGGAAAAAAGAGAGGCTAAAACATTGCCGTTTTTTCCTGGTCGCATTAGGCTCATGCGGTCGGAGGGAAAAAACTTATAATCCCTATATACTGGCCGCATGAGGCTCATGTGGTGAGGGACATGATGGTTATTTCATTTTATTTACTGGCCGCATGATAGAGTTGCACTGGCCGCATAAGGGAGGTGCGATCAGACCCTTAGGCCCTCCCTTTAGCTACAAGATTTTGCCTTCAACGGTTAGAGTTGCGTTTGTTGAAATAATGTCCATATCAAACGTTTATTATGGATCATTACCCTATATATATATATATATATATATATATATATCGTTAGTGGCCCCACAAGATTATATAAAGTGATAAGTATTTTTATTTTTTATACTATTAGACTTCACTAAATGACATATTTATTTTTTAATTTATGTATTTAATCTTATTATTTTGATTTTTTTTTTTATATCTTTAGTTATCTTTTTTTAGGATGGAGGGAGTGTAAGTTAGCTTAAAGTTTTTACATTAAAAATATAATAGATTTAAAGAATATGTCTATTGTCGAGGTTAGCACTACTAAGTTCAACATTAGAGTAAGCAGGGACGGACCAAGGGGGTTCAAGTAGGGTAAGGGGCAGCGATAAGTCAATTGGTAATTAAAGATCATATGCCATAGCCCCACGCTTTTCTAAACCTTACAAAATAGATTAAAACGAGAACTGTTCATTAATTAAAAATATATATACATATATCAGTAATATTAATGGTTAGCGTAATGTTTAAGTAAAAGTTTTTAACATTTTAATTATAGGCTTGAATAATACTGTTATTTTTATATAGAATAATTACTATTATATCTATAAATTGATATGCTATTGTGTATTACATATTTAATTACAAATTTTCAATTATTATTATATATAAAGATTATTAAATTACCCAAAAAATATATATATAATGACAAACAAATAATATTCGTGCCTCACCCAACTAATAGACTAGTATTTATATTTCACAAAACTAGTTTTATGTTACCGTTGAGATCATTATTGCCCTACTTCCACACCCTCCAGTTTTTGTTGTTTCTAATGCCAATCTATTAATCGGATTTATGCTCTGATATCATTTTACATTTATTTATAATAGAATACCTTCATTAAATGTTGTATTACACGGTGAAGAATATTTATACTATTTGATATTACATTAATTACTAATTAAAATAGTTATTGGAAATTGTTATTTTTACAAGACAAATTTAATATTTTCACATATCTTTACTTACATAAACATAGGTTCTATTTAGTATTCATGTGATTTTTTTTAATAAAACTATCAAATTTCCTCATAAAAATATTAATTCTCTAATTAATTAACTCTAGTTAAACTAACCAATCAGCTCATCATAAAACTAACTATTACCTCTTCCAACAAATAGTTTGTTAGGTGAGACATACGACCCTACGTCTCAACTACATAAGTACTTGATGCAATAGTATTTGACAATGATTAGATACCCTTCTGCTGCTAATAGGTACATGGCTTGAAGGTGTTTAATTGTGACAATCTTGTTTTCAATTTTAAGGGTCATTACAGAAAATCGTGCAATAAATAAAAGATATAACATGTATATATTTTAAAGCTATGTTCGAATTCAGTCTGATTTAGCTAACAATTGCAAATACGGGAAGCAATCTCAATATTATCAACCAAATTATACTAAATCAACTTCAACCCTTAAATTAAAAGTCATCATTTTCTAAATTTAAATGTATGATTTAAAAGTTTTCTGCAATTACTTTAACACCAACACCACATTCAACATACATTCTAAATTTTAGTTCTATATTATAGAAATGTAATTACACAAATTAAAAGACAAAATTAAATAGCCTTTTAAAAGACAAAATTAGTTCTATATTCATAATAGTTTGAAACTTTTTTTTATATATCTTTCATCTTGATGTTTGTGTTTTAATGCAATTTGCAAGAGTATGCTTCAGTCTTTAATTTCTAGCGTGGGTTTAATGTAGCTTGGATTTTAGTTGCTGCAATGTGCAAGAATATGCTTCGACATTCACTTTCGAGTTTGGTTTTCATGTTTTAATAATGTATCTTAGGTATTAATAAAAAATTGGCCATGCTTCGACATTCCTTTCCAAATTTTTTGAAATTGGCCATGACGTATTTTCAGGTATTAATAAAAAATTTATTTTATATATATATTGTTTTTTCTTCGATATAAAAAATACTATGAACAAAAAAAAAAAATTAATAAATAATTTAGAAAAATAAAATAATAAAACATGGTACAAATATATATATATATATATATATATATATATATATATTGTTTTTTCTTCGATATAAAAAATACTATGAACAAAAAAAAAATTAATAAATAATTTAGAAAAATAAAATAATAAAATATGGTACAACCACATAATTGAAATAGCGTGGCGTTAAACTAAGGTACTAAAAAACATTTTTTTTAAACGCCATTGCAAAGAGATTATTGCTCGTTCCACATGTTACATTCAAGATATAACAATCAAGTCTTCACGCTTCTATACAACTCAGAGAGCTTGAACATCCTTAAACCTTACAGTGTTTTATCTTTACCGGATACATAAATATACACAACAACTAAATAGCATGTGTGCTTTATCTCTCTAAATATTTTACATCCTGAACATTCACCATTATATGCGGAACTAGTGTAATATGTATATACCAGGCATCTTAATATATTCAACCACGCAAGCAACCAACGGTAATAATATTCCTAAAAGAAAACTGATGCAATCACAACATCACCGACATTACTGATTTATAAACCTATGATATGCATGCAGGCGGCAACCAAGTCAGATTATATCTAACTTATTAAGCTAACGGTGATATATGTAACGGACGGTGGAATAAACTGATATTAATTGCCTCTATTTTGAAACTGTTCTTATGAATAAATATTATATTAAGATATTGATTTTATTAAAATAACTCGAATATATATATATATAATCCACCTGTTCTATTCTAGTATGAGATCGGGTGTTACAGGAGTAACAATATGTGTGAGTAATTTCCTAGAAGATTTCGAGAAGAATTAGGCTATTGTTGGCAAAAGAAGAGGATCGGTTGCAAAAACAATTTGCCACCAAACTAAAAGCAACATAGTAAAAACCCTTCCTTATTCTACTTTAAATACTTTCTAATCCATTCTCGCTCGACTGATCTTTAGGATTATTCAGACATACGAATTCATTAATTTGTTTTACTAGGTTCGAATATGGGCACTATGTATATAACCGCGGAATCCAAATTTAATTTTCTTAGTCCATTTGTATATTGTCCTCGAAAAGTATAATTGTTCTTTCTTTCTTTCTTTCCTTTTTTTTTTTTTTAAAAAATATTAAAATTTGCATGGAGCATATTTTAACATAAATATTTTTCTAATACAAATACTTAGCCATTAAACTTTATATAAAAATCATAAAATATTATATCCAAATATATTTCATAGGAGAGATGGAGTATTGTATAGGAGTATTATATAGGTGAAATGTCATGTTGTAGATGTGTAATACCATATTATTTGAACCGTCTTTAGTCATACAACACTATTTTTTTATCTTCACGAAATTACGAAGACAATGATTTTTTTACATATTACAGAAGCACAGATCCTATTAATTAACTGAATATTTGTTAGTAACAAACACGCAACAGTTGAAGTGTCATCAAACAAATAAACTGAGGAAAAAACACATTTAATGATATCATTATGAAGATATATTAGAAAGATCAATGACTTTCATACGGTACATCTTTCTGATTTTATCATTGACTAGGGATGACCCGTGCCTGAAGACACGGTGTAACTAATATAACAGTTGAGTACTATATCTAATATTTCTAGATTGAAAAATCTAAAACTGTAGTGAACTCTCAGTTCCATAATAGAACTGAGAGTCCAACTATTAATACAAAAAGATTAATACTCAATCCAATCATAGTTTTTTTTAGGCAAACATTAGTGTACTATTCATTTCCAACTTAAAATTAGTTCTTGATAGGTTTGAACAATTAATTGATTGACGATAGCGGACTCAAATTTGTATAATATAATATTTTCGGGTATCCCGCACACCTTTTCCTTTATTGACAAAAAAGGAATGAGAAGTTTGACAGTATTTATTTGCCTCCAGTATTTCTAACAATCAATCAATATGATCAATGAACAGTATTTTCTATGAAAAAATGGTAGTACTGCAAGTCATTTAATGAGATCCAATGAGGGGGAAAAAAGATGTAAAAATAAAAAAGAAAGACTTTTGCATATATACCCAAAAATATAAAATGAGTCCTCTAAGTCCAAACAAAAAAGTATTGTCATAACACCAACTAAATCGCATCACCGTAACATTTTTTCCTCTATATTTTTTCTTGAAATTAGACAAAAAAATTCTCATATCATGAGTCAGAACCTATTACAATAGTTGCTCTCGATATAGCCTGGAAAAACAACAGAGAGATGACTCGTAATTGCCCATGCCTGAAGGCACGACGTAGATTAAAATTTCAAAAATACTCTATTACCTAAAGATTCTTTGCAACATAAAATAACTTATAAATCAATTAGAATAAATCTGAACCGTTCCTATGATTTCCCGCCCAAATCAATTTGCATGTGGAAACATAATGATCGCAATACCCGAAAAATAGAAAATGACATCAATGTTAAAAGGGTAACCCATGTTGTTTATGTGCAATTTTTTTTTTTTTATTATTATTACTACTACTACTACTACTACTACTACTACTACTACTACTACTACTACTATTAGTATTATAATGATTATTACTATTATTATACTAATTATTATTATTATTATTATTGTTCTTGTTGTTGTTGTTGTTGTTGTTGTTATTATTATTAGTTGATAATTATATGTGCATTAGTCCATCAATAGTTTTAGTTAATTTCTGAAAAGTAGTCATAATTTGTTGTGCATGCAATCAGTGGCAGAAATCTAAATTATGATCTTTTATTTTTTAGAAATTTTAGCTTAATTTGTATGTACTCATATGTTTCTTTCTCTTAGCTCTCTATTTGTCTATTAACAGGTATTCTAATTGAACGTAAAAGCCTATCACATATTGAAAATCACTCTACTCAGATATTATTCAACTACATGCTGTTTTTCTGTTTAATTAATTAAAATTATATGGAAAAAAACACTATAAAAAAATGTGCATTTACAAGAGCATATACTCCCTCTCCCATAAAAATAACCGAAATAAAAAAATAATTTGTCTCACCAAAGATGTTTGAAAATACACATGTTAAAGATAAAATGTTAATAAAATTTATTTTATTTTTAAAAATACTTAAGTATGGTTCACTGATTTTATATGAAATAAAGAATATATAGTGCACTTACGCGGCGTTTATAGTGGGTAAAATGAAAATTTATTCATACTCGTTGCTCTTCTTTAAATCTTTTTAATTTGCCAAAAATATACTTGAGATATGTTTTACAGAATATAGAGGCTAATTCAGAACAGCCCAATGGAAGGTAAACCACCTATTACTTGATATTAAGTAATACAAAGCAGTCCAAACGGACATAAGCTCACTTGGAATACTAAAAACCTAATAGTTAACCCAATACATAAAGAAGACATTGAAATGAATTGATGAATGATTAGTATATATTTTGGGGTCCTTTATATAAGTATACAACTTTTAGAAAATAATTACAAAAATAGTGCACTAAAAAAAATAATTAAAAAAAAGTGCACTAACAAAAATAATTACAAAAAGAATGCAAATGAGAGAGAAAGAAAAAACAGAGGAGAGGGAAAAGAGGACACCTGTCCCCTACTTCCTCCCTCCCCCCCGCCTCCTCCCTTCCCCCCGCTCTCGCTCCCGCCTCACGCCTCCGCTTGCCTCCTCCCCTCCTCCGTCCCCCATCCCCCTCCCCCTGCCACCTCCTTCCCCCCTCCCCGCCTGCCTCCGTCCCCCCTCCAACCTGCCTCCTCTTTCCCCCTCCCCGCCTCCCTCCTCCGTCCCCCCTCCCCTTCTCGCCTGCCTCTTCCTCCCTCCCCCCTCCCCGCCTGCCTCTTCCCCCCTCCGTCCCCCCTCCCCCCCTCCCTCCTCCGTCCCCGCCTCCCTCCCCCCATCTCCTCCCTCCTCCGTACCCCCTCACCTCCTGCCTCACCCCTCCCCGCCTCCCTCTCCCAGCCTCGTCTATACAAAGGTAACCAACCCTGTAATACAAAGGTAACCAAATTTTAATACAGAATGTAACAAACCTTTAAACAAAGGTAACCAAACTTTAATACAAGGTAACAAATCCTTAGTACATAGGTAACCAATCCCCTAATACAAAAGGTATCCAACCTTAAAACAAAGGAAACCAACCTTTAATACAAAGGTAACCAAACCTTAATACAATGGTAACCAATCTTTAATACAAAAGTAACCAAACTTTAATATAAAGGTAATCAACCCTTAATACAAAAAGGTAACCAAACCTTAATACATATGTAACCAACCTTTAATACAACGGTAACCAAAAAGTAGGCGAATGAGGCAGGGGGAGGGGGTGGCCACCATGATCAGATCTGGAGCCACCACGAGGGGAGGAGGAGGGGCGGAGTCAGGGGGATGAGGGGCGGGGATGGGGAGAGGAAGGGGAGGAGGGACGGGGGCGGGGGGGGGGGGTCGGAGGGGCTGGGGTGGGGGTGGGGGTGGTGGTCGGGGGGAGGAGGGGTGAGGGCGGGAGGAGGCGGGGGGTGAAGGGAGAAGGCGCGGGGAGGCGGGAGGAGGAGGTGCGGGCGTGGGGAGATGAAGGGTGGGGACGGGGGGAGGCGGGCGGAGGGGATGGGGTGGGGGTTGGGAGGAGGAGTGGCGGGCGCGGGGAGGAGGAGTGGCGCCACTAACTATGGAGAAGAAAGAAGATGGAGGAGATAAAATGGAGGAGAGAAAAGAATAAAAATCATCCAATTTGAATTTTGAAATTTGAAACCAACTACCCATTAAATCACCTAAATAAATTAAAGAAATAAAAATGCACTAATTTATAAATTAAATATTGAAGATGTACTAATTTTGTAAATATTTTATGTATGCACTTTTATTGTAATATTTTAAAAAAATGTATTGGTAAATGTAAATCTCCCTATATTTTGTCTATACTGACATGGCCCAAGGTCAAAAACAAGTTCAACCGACCTACCCATATGAACGAGCTTGGCCCAATGTCAAAAAGAAGTTCAAACGTCCTATATAAGTCCCAAGTTGTTGGAGTGAATGCTGAAAAGTTGGTCATAAGTATGTTGGAGTCTTATTATGTATTGTAATAAATTTACGTTGAATTATAATTGCGAAGTTTATCAATATATGAGATTGGTATGAATTATAGAAGAGACATTTATTACATATCTCTCTAAAAAATTATCACTAACACTTACCCATATAACTAGTAATGAAAAAATCAACGTAAATTTTGGAATATATATCATTTTTTAATATACTGTATCATGGAAAGCTCCTACGGAATTGGCCGTTCCATCAGCGCACTAGTTGGAATTGCACCGCACCCAAAATCCAACCCATAATATGCATAAGTTGGGCTTAAACTTTTTACATTAAATATATATTGGAATTTAAAAAAAAATAGCCTCTGGAATTTTAAAATATACTGGGGTTACTATAAATAGAGGGGTACAACAAACGAGTTAAGAATTAGAGCAAGCAATGCAAAGTAAAATAAAGAGTACTAGCATAAAGAATCTCTAGTAAGAGAAAACTAGTAAGAGAATTCTGGAGTTTCGCTTAATATGGAAAAAATCGAGTGCGATAAAGTAGCTGTGTTGTAAGTTCCTTTGGATACACATTTTTTGTTTTAAAAAAAAAATCTTGTATTTTCTTTATTTAGTGGCTTTTCAAGTTTTAATCTATAGAGAGATTGTATTCCTTATTTTCGAAAACAGTGGAATTACTCATAGTGATGGAGTTTTAGTTTATCTAATGTATTTTTATTTATTATTTATAAAAATCTATTAGAATTTAGATTTACTATTTTTACTTTAAAAGTTTTCGATTAGTCGAAGAAAAGTTAATTTATAGTTTTATTATCCTTTTTTAAAGAAGATTAGAATAGTTATTTTTTATCCTTTTCAGAGTACATAAAAAAAAGTATCTAGGCCTATAAATATACACTGGCTTAAGACTTTTATGTAATCAATTTCAATTAAACTTGAAGTATTAAATAAATATACGTTATCACTTTTTTACACAAAAATAAGAACCAAATGACATACCTCTTGACGCGTGTTAGTCTTTGGTATGAAAAAATCTCGTGCAATTCCACATACTCTACAACCCAGCGGTATTTTCGAACTACAATCATTGTGAGATGAGAATAGAGCTCGATTCCATGGTTCGAAGCAACTAGGAATTCACTCAATATGTTGGGAGCTCGTTGTATTGGCAGTATGTAGTTATGTCTTGATGGAGACATGCTTAGCTTGGAAGGAAATCAAGGAATTAAAGTTTGGGGAGATCCAGTTCAAGTTTCAATTGGACTGGTTACGCGAGTACTAGTCAAACGATTCAAGGAATGACTTGTTAGATTGATTCAAGATATGTGGGCTAATCAAATTGCAAATGATTCACTTAAGGAAGGAGATCTAAAATTAGTTCAACTATTGCAAGTAAGCCCAAGTTAAGTCCAAGCAAAACAAAGAAAATCGATTTCAAAAATTCAGCATTGCGCCCCAGCGCATGAAAATGAATTAGCAAGCTGCGTCCGGGCCAAAAACAACAAAATGTAGGATTTCAGGGATGTGCCCCATCGCATGAATTTGGCATAGAGGATGCGCCTCGGCGCAGAATAGTTAATGCGATTTGACGCATTTTTTTAGATTTTCAGCTTATTTTAGGATTTTTGTTTTCTTATTTAATTAGGTTTCTTATGTAATGATACTTTCTATTGATTGGAAAATCAGGAACACATAGAGTCCTAAAAATATAGATATAAAGCTTTGTAATAAAATATATCATTATTCAATATATTTTCTCGAGAGGTTTATTCTTCATCTTTTGGTTCTTTGAGAATTTCTAAGCTAATTCTTAGTTTTTTATGAGATTCAATATTAACTTATCATGTAAAAATTCATAATTATGTGTGAAGTCTTCTATCGCATCAATCATCAATTGTACCAAGATTCTTATCTCCTTATAGACAACGGGTTGAGGTGTCGTTGGTGTTACATTCAACACAGATTTTCTTACACAAGAAATTGTACCAAGACGGGTTGAGGTGTCGTTGGTATTTCATTCAACTTTGCTAGAAAATGATCCGGGCAGTGTTCACCTTACACAAGCGTACCGTGTACCGTATCAGTTGGTATCAAGAGCTACGTTCATCTAACGGGTTATCTATTGATAAACAGATTTTTATATCTATTTATTAGGTATTTTATACTTAATTATTTGTGAGTTATAAAGTATTTTTAGTGTTTTAGGTAATTTATTTAATTTTATGTATTTTTATTATTTTCAGTAATTTTATATTGTTTATAATTTTATTTTGTAAGAAAAAGTCATTTTTGGAAATAAAGGCACTGCGCCCTGATATAAGTTTTGTGAAGGAAGATTGTGCCCCAGAGAATTATGACCGAGAGGAATGCGCGGACAGTGAATTCAGACTGCGCTCCAGCCAAGTGATTGCGCCCCAACGCGATGTTACAGTAGAAAAGTTGCGCTCCGACGCAATGAACAAATTTCAAAAAAGTCAACGCGAGTTTGACCACATGATTTTGAGCAACTTTGATTCAAATTAGGACTTTATTTTCTTAGTTGATATTATTTCCTTTATAATTAAGTTTCCTATCAATTATAGGAGTAGGATTTTATAGGTTAGTATAAATAGACATTAAACCTTTGTAATTAGAGAGACAAACATACATTCATTCATTAATAGAGATTACTATTCAGAGCATGTCAAGTTAAGTTCTTCAATTCAGTTCAAGGGGATTTCGAACCCGATTGTAGTTAATGGTTAAATTAATTCAGTAATATTATTTATTCTTCCTTATATGAAATTATTCATGATAATCTGTTTTAATTGCATATTTGATATTAAGTTTGATTGGTTTAATTAGAGCTCGTTAGATTGATCGAATTATTATCAATTGCTAGATTTAAAAATTATATTATGTGTAATTGATATTGTTCCTAATTGTCGATAGTGAATAGTGATAGATGATTGCGGTCAAGCTTTTGTTTATTGCTATGGTTATCATGATATAAGTTAAACAGTTCGAGCTTATGAGATTATTGCTAAGAATAATCTAATTTTCTTGTTATTAATGCTACCATTATATTAAATTTAGAGAGCTTATTCTAGATTGTATAATGGTTAGAATCTAATGAAGAGTTTATTTTGTTAAATTAAAATTAAGAAAAATTTCAGGTAGCAGAACTTATTGTTGCCTAGGGTTATTAGTTTCATGAAAGATAGAAATATATTCTAATTGAATGAATTATTAATTGTAAGTGTGAGATTGAACTGAAGAACTAAAGTTTTTAATTTATTGGTTAATCTTATTAATTTACTCTTGTTTATTTAGTTAGTTATAATTAATACAACCCCCCCCCCCCCCCCCCTTTAGTATTTGCTTTCATCTACTATCAAAAATATTAGGATAAATTAAAAACAATATTACTCTCTGTGAGAATGACCCTTGCTTGTCATTATACTGAATTTTGTGTTCATAAAATAAGAGTAAGGTTTTAATTTTGAAAGTGCTAACGATAGCCTACCATTTATCTTTACTTTTCTTGTTCTAGTTTGATTATTTCTTAGTAAAAAAAAAAAAGAGTATAAAAAAAATTATATATATATTTAGATAAATTTCGGTAATTCCAATTTCTTGCAAGTACAAATTTCAAGGCTTCAATCAATGCAAACTTACGAAGATCCAGGAATTTTAAGGAGTTCAAGGCACATTCAAAGGCGAGCAACCCGTGAAATTTGTTGGTAACTCATTAGTCATAATTTGCTATTTATTGTTCTTGATAGTTCTTATTGGATTGATAGATACTGTGATTATGTTTGGTAAATTCAAAAAGAACCTATAGGAGAGAATAATTGAGTGGTAAAAGGCACGAGTTATGATATTAATAGAGGGTACAAGCCAATATAGTAATATACGAGTGTTGAATGATTCATTATATCAAGTGAAACGCATAAGGGAGTGGTGAGGAATTTGTTTTTACCACTAACCTTTGTTTTGCAGCTAATCATGTCTGGCATGAAAGATAAGGGTCTTTTTGGAGAATCATCATCAATGGAAGAGCCAAAGGTAGATTTAAAGTTTGAGATGGATGCCCTTAAGGGGGAATTACATAGATTGTTTGGGAAGATGGATCAGATTAATGATAGATTTTATAAGGTGGAAAGCACTTAAAGGGAGCAATCATTATTGATCATGGGCTTTCAAAAGAAGGAGAAAGAACATCAAAGGGAGACCAAAGATGACGAAGAGGAGTCCGTTAGAGGCAGATTTAGTGAGAAAAAATAGTATGGTCCAAACATTCGAAGGAGACATAGGGATAATGGGAATAGAGATCAAAGAGATAGAGGAGATAGAAGGGATAGAGAAGACAAGGAGAATAGAAGAGATAGGAATCGGGAAGATGATAAATTGGGTAGTATTAAGTTGAAGATTCCATCTTTTCAAGGAAGAAGTGATCCCGAGGCATATCTAGAGTGGGAGAATAAAATGGAGTGGGTGTTTGATTCCCACAACTATTCGAAAGCAAGAAAGTTCAGTTGGTAGCCATGCAGTTCATTAATTATGCAGTCACTTGGTGGGATTAATTGAAGACTAGTCTGAGGAGGTGTAGAGATCGACAAATTGAGACTTAGGAGAAGATGAAAATAGTAATGAAGAAGTGATTCATTCTAAGTCACTACTATCAAGATTTATATAAGAGCTTGCAAACTCTCAAGCAAGACAATCGAAGTGTGGAGGACTACCACAAGGAGATAGAGGTTGTGATGACTTGAGCAAATGTGGTGGAGGACCACAAGGCAACCATGGCGAGGTTTTTTACGGATTAAATTGGGAGATTGCTGATTTGGTGGAGCGACAACATTATGTGGTGCTTAAGGATATGGTACATATGGCCATCAAGATCGAGAAAAAACTCAAGATGAGAGGTAACCAATGATCAATCCCATTACAGATTCATCTTGGAAACCCAATGTTTTGAAAAATAAGGAGAAACCAGTCACAAGCAAGCCCAAAATTAAGCCAAAACAAGAAACATCCAATCGGGGAATTCAAGGTAAAAATGAGTCTTCTTCTAATAGAAATCGTGACATTATATATTTTAAATGTTAATACAAGGGTCATATTTCTAGTCAATGCCCAAATCGGAGGACTATGATTTGTACTCAATGATGGAGAGGTGGAGATAGAGGAAGAGGTTAGTGATGACGATTCTATACCACCACTAGAGGATGTTGGCGAAGAGATGGAAGTTGTGGGAGGAATGTTGGTGACTCGAAGAGCTTTTAGTGTGTAATTTAAAGAAGATGATAGTGTGTAGCAAGAGAATAATTTTCATATGAGATGTCTTGTTCAAGGTGAAATTTACAACGTAGTGATTGATTGAGGTAGTTGTATAAACGTTGCGAGTACCCTCATGGCGAAGAAGTTAAGTATATCGACGATCAAGCATTCCCAATCATACAAGTTACAATGGTTTAATGATAGTGGAGAATAATCAAGGTGACTAAGTAGGTGTTGGTGTCATTTAGCATATGTAAATACGAAGATAAAAAATTGTGCGATGTGGTTCTGATGCTAACAGACTATTTGTTACTTGGAAGACCATGATCATTTGATCGACGTGTGAAGCATGATGGGTTACAAACAAGTACTCATTTGTCTACAAACAAAAGTCAATTATCTTAACGCTGTTGAGTCCAAAACAAGTTCATGAAGATCAATTGCATTTACAAAAAAAATATAGAGAAAGTGAGAAAGAAAAATTATTGAGGAGAAAAATAAGAGTGAAAAAGAAAAAAGTGAGAAAAAAATCGAGAGAAAAGAAAATTTCTTGACAAAAGAGAGTGATGTGAAGAGGAATTTATTTTCTAAGCAGTCGATGATTATACTTCTATATAATGAGACATTGAATACTAACATGACTAATTCTTCTTTGCCCAGTGTTGTTGCATCTCTTTTACAAGAGTATGGTGATGTGTTTTCCGATGACCTGCCAAAGGGATTACCGCCTACTCGGGGAATAGAACATCAAAAATGGATTCCATAGCTGGTGTTACCATTCCGAATTGACCTATATATAGGAGTAATTTGGAGGAGACGAGTGAGTTGCAAAGGAAGTTTGATGAACTAATGGAGAATGGGTTTGTGAGGGAAAGTATGAGTCCATATGCAGTTTCAGCGATTTTAGTTCCTAAGAAAGATAGGATATGTCGCATGTGAATCGATTGTCGATAAATAAAATTACGGTAAAGTATCGACATCCTATTCCTAGATTATATGATATGTTAGATGAATTGCACGTATCATGTATATTTTCTAAAATTGATTTGAAGAGTGGTTACCATCAAATTAGGATGAAAGAAGGTGATGAATGAAAAACTGCTTTAAAACAAAATAGGTGTTATATGAATGAGTAGTTTTACTTTTTGGATTAACTAGTGCACTTAGTACTTTTATGCGATTAATGAACCATGTTTTACGTTCTTTCATTAAAAAAATTATGGTTGTCTATTTTGATGATATTTTAGTATATAGCAAAAACTTGGATGATCATGTTGTGCATTTAAAATTTATTTTAGATATGCTTAGAAAAGAAAAGTTATTTGTTGACATGGATAAATACACGTTTTATTTGGATATAATTATTTTTCTTGGATTTGTTGTTAACTCACATGAAATTCAAGTGGATGAAGAGAAGATACGTGCAATCCAAGAATGACCGAGTCCTACGAACATGAGTCAAGTCCAAAGTTTTCATGGACTCGCGAGTTTTTATTGGTGATTTGTACAGGATTTTAGTAGCATTATTGTGCCTCTAACCAAAGTCATCAAGAAGAGTGTGGGGGCTCAAATGGGGAAATGAGCAAGAGAAGGCTTTTCAATTGATTAAATCTAAATTAACTCATGCTCCTTTACTCGTTTTACCTAACTTTGCTAAGATGTTTGAACTTGAATGTGATGCTTCAGGTATAGGAATTGGAGTAGTATTGATGCAAGAAGGGAAACTAGTGACGTACTTTAGCAAAAAATTGAGTGGGGTAGTTCTTAACTATCTTACTTACGACAAGGAGTTGTACACATTGGTTCAAGCTTTGGAGACATGGCAGCACCACCTGTGGCCTAAGGAGTTCATGATTCATACAGATTATGGATCATTGAAGTACTTGAAGGGTTAACACAAGTTGAACAAGAGACATGCTCGATGGATGGAGTTTATCGAGACATTTTCATATGTCATACGATATAAAGAAGGTAAGGAAAACATCGTGGCAGATGTTCTATTGTGAAGGTATGTATTGTTAAATACTCTTGATGCAAAATTACTTCGTTTTTAACGAATTAAAGAGTTATATGTTAGTGACCATGATTTTCATGAAGAGTATAAATCTTGTGATAAGAATGCAGTAGGTAAGTACTTTAGGCATGATAGATTTTTATTTCATGAAAATAAGTTGTGCATACCTACTTATTTTTTATGTGAGTTGTTACTAAAAGAATCACATGTGGGTGGTTTAATGGGTCATTTTGGAGTAGTTAAGACTTTATCTATTTTGCAAGATATTATTATTGGCCGCATATGAAATGTGATGTTGAAAGAATCTGTGATAGATGTATTATATGTCGTCAATCTAAGTCACGTGTTTAACCCTATGGTTTCTATACACCATTGCCTATACCTAGTGAGCCTTTGATTGATATGGATATAGTGTTGGGTTTACTTAGGTCTAAGGGTGGTCATGATTCTATTTTTGTGGTCGTGGATATATTTTCTAAAATGACACATTTTATTCCATGTCATAAACTGACGATGCTTCCAATGTTGCTAATTTATTATTTAGAGAAATTGTTAGATTGCATGGAATGCCTAAAACAATTATTTCTGATTGGGATACTAAGTTCTTGAGTTATTTTTGGAAGACTTTGTGGTGTAAGTTAGGTACTAAATTGTTATTTTCTAGTGCTTGTCATCCACAAACTGATGGTAAAACGGAGGTAGTAAATAGAAGTTTGTCATCATTATTAAGGGCTATAATTAGAAAGAACATAAAGCATTGGGAATAGTGTTTACCTCATATTGAGTTTGCTTATAATAGATCTGTTCATTATGGTACTAATTTTTCACCTTTTTAAATTGTATATGATTTTAATCATTTAACTTCGTTGGATTTATCACCATTACCTGTTTATGAATTTACTAACATGGATGGAAAGAAAAAGGCTGATTTTGTTAAGCATTTATGAGAAAGCTAGACTCAATATTGAAAGGAGGACAAAACAATACGCGAAGCACACGAACAAAGGGCGTAAACAAGTTATCTTTGAGCCTAGTGAATAAGTGTGGTTACATTTGGGGAAAGAAAGATTTTCAGCTCAAAGGCGTTCTAAATTGTTTCCACGAGGAGATGTTCCTTTTCAAATTCTCAAGTGCTTTAATGATAATGCCTACAAATTGGACTTACCTGATAAGTATAATATTGGCGCTACATTAAATGTTTTCTATTTAAGTCCATTTGATACAGGCAATGATTTGAGGATAAATCTTTTTCAAGAGGAAAGGAATGATGATGACATGCTTAGCTTGGAAGGAAATTGGGAATTAAAGTTCTAATTGGATCGGTTACACAAGCACAGGCCAAACAATTCAAGGAATGACTTGTTGGATTGATTCAAGAGATGTGGGCTAATCAAATTGCAAATGATTCACTTAAGGAAATAAATCTAAAATTAGTTCAAGTATTGCAAGCAAGCCCAAGTCAAGTCTAAACAAAACAAAGAAAATCAATTTCAAAAATTCAGCATTGCGCCCCGATGCATGAAAATGAACTTGCAAGCTGCGCCCCAGCCAAAAATAACATAATGCAGGATTTCAGGGATGTGCCCCGGTGGACAAATGATGCGCCCCAGCGCATAAACAGTGAATAGTCAACGAGTTTTGATGCATTTTTTGAGATTTTCAACTTATTTTAGGATTTTTGTTTCCTTATTTGATTAGGTTTCTTATGTAATGATACTTCATATTGATTAAAGGATTAGGAACACATATTGTACTATAAATATAGATCTAAAAATTTGTAATCAAAAATATCATTATTCAATATATTTTATTGAGAAGATTATTCTTCATCTTTTGATTTTTTGAGAATTTGTAAGCTATTTTTTAGTTTTTCTTGAGATTTAATATTGACTTATCATACAATAATTCAGAGTTGTGTGTGGAATCTTCTATTGCATCAATCGTCGATTGTAGTAAGGTTCTTGTTTCTTTATAAACAACGAGTTGAGGTGTCGTTAGTGTTTCATTCAATGCAGATTTCCTTACACAAGCAATTGTACCAAGATTCTCGCTTCTAAAATAGTGACGGATTGAGGTGTTGTGCGTGTTCCGCAATACAACTTTGTTAGAAAATGATTCGGGCAGGGTTCACCTTACACAAGCGTACTGTGAACCTTATCATGTCTATTTTCTCTTTTTGTAAGAGTACTAATCATCTGATGATGTACTTTTGAGATTCGTAGGTTTATATGGGTGAAGTGGTTTAAATCACTTCCTAAAAACTCTTCAACAGACAAGTCTAAACAATGTTTAAAAAGTTAAACATAAATTGACCAAGTTTGCTGGGTAGTCTAAGCAACAACCAAATGAGTCGGACCCTCCATATGCGCCCCATTTGAATACCCAAAATTTAACGTCTCCCACTCGCCCATAGTGGGGACAATGTAATCATCACATCTGCCAAAAATAGCTCAAACCAAAACTTGCAAATCTTTATTTGTTGGTCCGTACAACTGATGAGTTCACATGTAATGTGAGTGCTCTGTATCAAACCCATTAAGGCCAACATAGAAGCATCTACCCTTCAAATAAAAAATAGTGTGGGAGCTCTCATGCCAAACTCAATTAGTTTACGTAGAGGCTGCAACCCATAAACTCAGAGTACCCCAAACACATTTGAATTTTTATTTGGTTAAGTATCTTTAATCTCTCAAAGAGCCATACTTAACCACCTTTGGGCTTAAGTTCATTTCGTATCTCACTTATTACTATACCACTATCGAAGCGCTATAGTTGTCGACAATAAGTGTAGAGCAAAGTGAAATCAAATTGTCTTCATTTTGCCCTAATACTACCAAGATATGAATCAACTGTTTTTCCATAATTAGTCTTTATAATCTCATTAATCTTGACCGTAGGAATTGAAACCAAAGTAGCAGCACTAATCCATGACTTTACAGTATAGTCAAAAATTAAAAAGAGTACTTGATGTAGGAATAAGGATCTTGTCCAACATGACTCACACAGTGAGAAAATAGAGATTTATTCTCTCACCTCCTTTACATGGTCGCTAAGCACATGTAACACTCTCACATCATACTATTTATAGCCTTGTTTCGCGAACCTCAGTCTAGGCACTATTAGAGCACATTTAAAATTTTGTGTTCGGTTATCATGTCACGATAGACTGTACAAATCTTAATTATGTTGCTTCATAAGCACCTAACTCGAAATTTCAAATTACTCGTTTTCCTAAATGCCAACACTGAAACTTCATATCCAGCTATCAGTACAGGTTAATATAGATGGTAGGGGCATATTATATTTAGTTAATCCAAATTAATCTCATCTTGGCACATGCCAAGATAACATAATACTTAATTTTGCTCACTACTAAGAGCCAATTGAATGAACTGTCTTAACTTTGCTAGCTTTTTAAAGCGCCAATAGTGATTGCTCGTGTGAGTGAGCCAATCAACTTATTGACATATATATAGTGTGTGCATATCCAATATGCATAATAATTGTGTGAACTATTATTATTTATCATATGCGTTAAAAGAACGCAATCATAAATGGGAACCAATGAATATCGCATAAATAATAAATGTCTCAAAATAATAACGAATATTTCTAATATAAGCCCAATAATAAGTGATATATAAGAAAATAAAAAAGTACATCAAACCCTATGAAACCTTAACGAACTAACATTCCTACAAAAAGTATCTATGGGAATTGGTTTTGTCAAGGGATCCACTATCATAAGGCTAATTGGCATGTACTCTAATATCACCTCATTATTTGCTATATTCTTTCTAATTAAATTCATCCTCAAGTTAATGTGTTTCGCCATGTCGTGATACTTAGGATCCTTAGTGTAATCTAGGGCCGCTATGATATCATAGTAAACAGTCACAGGATCCGAAGCATGTGGAATGACTCCAAGATCCTCGAAGAATCCCTTCTGCCACATGTCTTTTTCAACAACTGACTTACATGCTACAAACTCTGACTCTATCGTCAAAAGAGTAATGCAAGTCTATGTTTTTCTACTCCAGGTGATGGCACCACTATGTAGTAAGAATGCATATCCTAAGGTCGACTTGCTCATCCCCTAGTTACCTCCCCAACTGGCATCGAAGTAACCAATCAATCGTAGATCCGATCCTTTATAGCACAACATGTAGTCCAAAGTACCCTTCAATTATTGTAAGATGCTCTTGATTACCCTCCAATAAGAAATCCTAGAGTTTGACTGATAACGATCGAGATAACCGACTGTATATACTATATCGGGCTGAGTACATATAACTGCATACATTACCTTTCCTATATCACTGGCATACAGGTAATGAGATAGTTTTTCAATCTCCTCGGGAGAAGTAGGGCATTGCTTGAGTCTAACGGCATTGCCTTTAGCGATAGGAATGTTTATAGATTTACAGTTGCTCATTTAGAATTATTTCAGAACCTTTTTAAGGTAAGTCTCTTGAGACAAACCAAGAAGCTTCTTTGAGCGATTTCTATAGATCTTAACTCCAAGAACATACCAGGTAAATGGGATGCAAAAATAATAGCAATCATAGAATCCAAGAATCTACATTAGATGAATATTCAAAAGCTCTATGGAAATCTGCTTACATATGAGCTAGAGCTAAATCAAATAGCAGAAACAATCTCTGAAGGAAAGAAGAAAGATAAAGGTGCAACACTTAAGACTACTGAAGCTTTATCTAAAGTCATAGCTGAAGAGGAATCTGATGAGGAAAATGAAGAAAGTGATTATGAGAATGTTGCTCTCTTAGCAAAAAGGCTAAGGAAGTTCATGAAAAAGAACTACAACTGAAGGCTTAAGTGAAATCACACTAACAAAGGAAATAACAACAAATAACAAGAAAAATATCTCTGTTACAACTGTAAGAAACCAGGTCATTTCATTGTTGAATGTAAAAATCCTCTAAAGGAAGAGTTAAAGAAAGATAAGAAGAAGCTCTAATCAAAGAAAGAATTCAATAGCTACAAGAAACAACATAAAAAGGACAAAGAATTTGTTGCATAGAGTTCATGGAATGATTCTGAACATGACATTAGTATAGAATCAAGTGATGATGAAGAACCTCAAGTTGCAAATCTATGTTTGATGGCTATAGATGAAAGTTACAGCAAACCTATCAATCGTAGAAAGATAGATATAAATGAGGTATTTAATTTAAACTCTCCTAATGTTGATATTGATGATCTAAGAATTGCATTGCATGATATAACTTTTGACTTGCATCAATACATGAAGTGGTTCAGGGTTCTATCAAAAGATTATTCTCTTCTTCAAGAGGAGAAAGAGAAAATACAGGTAGAGTTAAAAGTAGCTCTATGAAGAACTGCCTCTCTATCCAAACTTGAAGATGAAAATAGTAAATTGAGATAGATAACTAATACCAAGGCACACAGAGAGTCTACTTTAGTCTCTAAGATACAAGAATTAGAAAGAACAATCTTTGTATGAAATATATCTACCTCATCTATGGACAGTCTGATCACTAGTCAGAAAGTTATTTCTGATAGATCTGTGTTAGGGTTTGAGGTCTTAACTTCACCCTTGAATGTGAAAAATTATTTGAAAACTAACAAAGTTTCTTCTCTCAATAAAAAAAATTGTGTTTGTAAAATCTACAGATACAGCTGAACCCGCCAATATAAGTTATTCATTCTCTGCAGATCAAAATATTGTTCAGAAAAAATAATAGATCACAAACTGGTCTTAGATTTATAAAAAAGCAAAGTAAAATAAAGTCAACATTCGTACCTCAAATGATCATAAGGTTAGGTAAGGCTAACTATACGAATCAACCAAGTCTAAATCGTGGGGTTAATTTTTACTCTACAAAACCTCAAAATCATATAATAGTGTGGAAGCAAAAAAAGGTTCGACCAAGGAAATAGTATAACCCACATGTGTTTCAAGTGAAAAGAAATCCACACACATACACTTACATGCAAAATATTAAATGCTATAATTGTTATGAAATTGGGCATATAACTGCATTTTGTTCTGTGCATCATCTACCCAAAGTCAAGAAGATTTAGGTTCCCAAGGAAACTAACAAAGATGAACCCAAACAAGTATGGGTACCAAAATGAATAATGATTATCGTTGCAGGGTTTGAGGTCCATTGAATCTATATGGTATCTAGACAGTGGATGCTTAAGGTATATGACTGGTGACAAAAATCATCTATCTAATTTCAAAGTCAAAGATGGACCAACAGTAATATTTAGAGATAATAATTCTATAAAGACCAAAGGTTATTGATCAGTTAGAAATGGTGTTGTTTCTTTCAACAAAGTAGCCTATGTTGAAGGACTAATGCACAATTTGCTAAGTATAAGCGAACTTTGTGATAAGGGTCACCAAGTTCTATTTCTCAACAATTAATGTCAAGTTCGAGACTTGGAAACAAATTCCTTAAAGTTAATTGGATCAAGAAAAAAAATGTCTATGTAATCAATCTTTCAAAGCTCAACTCCTCATCAACAACCTATTTCTTTACTAAAGCTTCAAAAGATGTCAGTTGGCTATGGCACAAAAGGTTATCTCATTTGAACTTTAAGAGTATGTCAAAATTGGCTTCCAAAGATCTAGTCAAAGGATTGCCTAAACTAGAATTTGTCAAAGAAAGGTCATGCAAAGCTTATCAACTTGGAAAACAGACTAGAAGTTCATTGAAAAGAAAATAGGCAAACTCAAATGAAAAGCCTTTACGCTTACTTCATATGGATTTATTTGGACCAGTTCCAACAATAGGCCTTGGAGGAAAGAAGTATGCACTTATAGTAGTAAAAAATTACACCATATTCACTTGGTTTTTTTTTTGAGCTCAAAAGATGAAACCAGTTCACAGCTTATCAGCATTTTCAACTAAATCGTGAATGAAAAGGGTGAGAAAATCAAGTCAATAAGAAGTGATCATGGTCGAAAATTTGATTACTCAGAGATGAACAAGTTCTATGAAGATAGTGGAATCAAACATAATTTTTTAGCCCCAAGAACTCCACAACAGAATGGAGTAGCAGAAAGAAAAAACATAACATTAATTGAAGTAGGAAAAACACTTCTTATAGCATCATATCTTTCTGAGTACTTTTAGGCTGAAGTAGTCAACACTATTTGTTACACATAGAATAGATCCTTAATCCATCCATGATACCCCCAAATCATTATACTTAATATAGCTGACTTGGTGCTCACTATAAATGCTAAATCATTAGGTTTATAGATGATTTCATTTATTCATAAACAAAATTCTTATCTTAATTCCCAAAGATCTTTCATTATTTCATACCAAGTCCTTGTAATCGATGCAAGGGACTTAATACTCAATCATAACATTTTATCCTTAATATTTAGATATTCTATAACTTTACATGTTTCAGCATCCACGACATTAAATCATTAGGACGGCTCTTGGCAACAGAGAATCTCGCGGTAAATGTTTGTATCTTCACCTGTGATAAATGCTTTCATCTTTATCCATGACAAATGGTTGTATCTTTGTCCGGTACAAAATTTTATTTCCGTACAGAACATTACCGAACTAGTTCATTCAAAATATATTTGGTTATAGTGATATCTCTTCATATTAATAATCTTACTTATCCGACATTCAGAATAGTAATAACGAGTTATACGTGGGTCCGAGGAACCTTAACGATGGATTTGACCAGTCAACATCACTTAGTCATATCTCAAATGTACAGCACTCACAAGTTATTTACCGATCCTCATCCAGATAAATAGATCATTATCAATACTATGTTAAGTTTTAACAATTCTAGGTTTAATCAAAGTAAAGACGTAACAAGAGAATATGATAAAAACATGATAATATTTATATAATATTCAGTTACATGTGTGGAACTTGTTCTTATTACAAAATGTCTTTATGACTACAGTTAAGAACAATTAAGGAAAGCAGTAAACTAGTCTACATATTTTTCTTTCCTTTCTTCTTTAAGCCGGAGCTCTCGAGTTTGTCTGCAATTTAGGTTTATTTGCAAGGGTGAGTTAAAATGCTCAGCAAGTCTTAAACACATAGCTTAAAAGTGAACTCATACTGATATGGATTGTAAGGATTCATGGTACAACAATTGATATTATAAAATATTTTAACATTGCAAGACTGAGTGGTGGTTAGACCTTGAACTGCTCTTTGTCTTTCGACTTAGAACCATTTATAGTGGATATAGAAAGGGGATCAACCTAACGACATCCTATGTTTTACCAAATCTTCTAGAAGCTTCCCAGGCTATTTTGTCATTATTTCTTCCAATTAGTTAAAATTTTGGTATATCAGATAAATCGCGTGCGATTAATTTGAAATATTTTGCATCAATAATATTAGTTTTAATTAGCTGTAAGTACTTTATTCATAAAATACTTTATATATTATTAATATGATGTCTCGTGTAAGCCTTGTAGTTTATACCTTACTTTAACCTCGGATACACTTTCGTATATTTCTCGTAAAGCGTGTTTTTACGTATTTCTTTCTATATTTGTTCGATTTAAAATTTTCATAACCCCACAGTTATTTTTTCATAAATATTTTTATTTGTGAAAATATCTCCGTTGTCCGTAAAAACGCTGTTCAGAACTGTGAATTTTTAAAATTTAGAAGATAGCGTCCAAATAAATAGTGTTTGCACGTATTTTGAGACAAAATATTTTTATTGGCTCATTAACATCTATACCTCATAAGAATACGATTTCGTGAAATATACAAAGTTGAAATTTCGAAAAGAATGTTCAAAAAGGCGACTAACGTTTTCTCGTAAATCGTGTTTTTTCCATCTTTTTTCCTATTTTTTTATTAGTTTCTTGACATCTAAACCTTATATTAACACTATGTTGTGAAATGAAGAAGTCCTACAGATGAAAGTAATAATCAAACGAGTGAAAAATATCATATCGTGAATAGTGATTTTACACGTTTTTTGAGAAAAAAAATTATAGGGTAAATAGCATTTATACTTCATATAAACGTTATTTCGTGAAATACGATATATCAAGATGAGTTAAAAAGGTTGAAGAATCTTCTAGGTTATAATCCTTATGTTATAACCCTTAGGGTTTAGGTTTTGACTTTAAATTGTCATTCCGATTTAATATTTAAGCGTTAAGTTTTACTACTTTAGTCAAAATACATAATCCTACATGTAGAATTATCACATAACACATTATGAATCTTAATTGAACCTTTATTTATTCACATAGAGTTGGATTGCAGGAACATTAGAAGTTTGGAATATTACACATCCTTTACACAAAAAGACACCCTATGAGCAATGGAAAGAAACATTAATTACTTCCATACATTTAAATGTGCTTGCTATATTCTGTACAATGGCAAGAAATATCTAACCAAGTTTCAACCAAAAACATATGAGGGAATATTTCATGAATAATCCATATAAAGAAAGGCTTATAGAATATTCAGTAAGAACTTATTGACTGTTGAAATCTCCATCCATGTCACTTTTGATTAAACAAATCAGAATGAATCAAGAAAAACTACTGATCTCATATAACCTGACCCTCTGACCATTCAGCAGAAGTGTCATACGATCGCAAATGATGAATTCGTACAACCAGACCCCTCGATCATGATACCAGACACGGAGATCGTAGAGACTGAAACACCTGAGCAGAAATCTTATAAATAAATGTAGTTGTTGATCCAGAACCCAATCTTGAAGAGCTTAGATAAGAATGAACAAGGACTGATATTCCTATAGGGAGAAAATGGGCAAAGGATCACACTCAAGATCTAAACATTTGTGATCCTAATGCTAAAGTTAAAACAAGGTCAACCACTCAAAATGAATGCCTCTTTCTCAAATTTCTATCTTAAATGGAACCCAAGAAGATTGAAAGGCACTTGAAGATTCAAATTGAATTGAAGCCATGCAAAAGGAACTAAACCAATTTGAAAGGAATAAAGTGTGGAGATTAGTTTCAAGACCTGACAATCATCAAGTCATTGGAACTAAATGGGTATATAAAAATAAGATGGATGAAGCTGGCATAATAACAAGAAACAAGGGTAGGCAGGTTGCTAAAGGATATTCACAGGAAAAATGAATTGATTATGATGAGACCTTTGCACCAGTTACAAGATTAGAGGCAATCAGAATGTTTATAGCCTATGCAGCCCATATGAACTTCAAAATCTTTCAAATGGATGTCTAGAGTGCATTCCTAAATGGATAATTGCAAGAAGAAGTCTTTGTGGAATAACCCCCTAGGTTTTTTCATTCCAACTCTATCAAATTATGTTTATAAATTGGATAAAGCACCTAGAGCATGGTATGAAACACTCACCACCTTTTTAATTGAAAATGGATTCACTAGAGGAAGGGTAGACACAACTTTATTCCTTAAAAAGTATAAAGATAAAACCTTATTAGTTTAAATCTATATAGATGATATTATTTTTTGTTGTACTGCTGAAAAATTGTGTGAGAGATTTGTCAAGTTGATGCAGAGTAAATTTGAGATAAGTATGATGGGAGAACTGAACTTCTTCCTTGGACTTCAAGTTAAACAAACTGAGGAAGGAATTTTCATAAGCCAAGCCAAAAACATCAAAGATTTTCTTAAGTATGACTTAGAATCATCTACTCCCATGAAAACTCCTATGACCTCTGTAACTAAACTTGACAAGAATGAACAAGGTAAAAGTATTGATATCACTCAATATAGAGGTATGATTGGATCTCTCGTGTACTTAATTGCTAATAGGACAGATATATTATTCTCTACTGGAATTTACGTTAGGTTTCAATCTGATCCTAAGGAATCTCACTTAACTGTAGTTAAAAGAATTTTCAGATATCTCAAGGGTACTCCACATTTAGTATTATGGTATCCCAAAGAGTCTTCCTTTGACCTAATTGATTATTCAAATACTGATTTTTCAAGATATAAAATTGACATGAAAAGCACCAATGGAAAATGTCAAATGATTGGAAATAAACTTAGTTTTTTGGTTTAGCAATAAGCAAAACTCTATATCTACTTCAACTGCAGAAGCTGAGTACCTTGCTGCTGGCAACTATTGTGCTCAAATTTTATGGATGAAGAATGAATTAACTGACTATAGGTTTGAATTCAAATATGTCCCCATATTATGTGATAATACTAGTGTTATTTCAATTACATATAATATTGTCATGCATTCTAGAAAAGCACATAGACATCAGATATCATTTTATAAGAGATCATGTGAAAAATGGGAACATATTTTTACATTATATACCTACTGAAAATTAACTTGTAGATGTGTTCACTAAACCCTTGGATGAATCCAAATTCAATAAATTAATTAGTAAGTTAGGCATGTTAAATCTATAAACCTAGATTATATGTTCTAGATAATACTAATAGTGCAAAAACTTTCAATTGTAGTTTGAGAATGTTCGTAGAGCAAAATTATGAATTGTATAGTGAATCACAAATCGTTGAAAGCATAAACAATCAGAAAATAAGCTCACTTTATAAAGCAAGATAAGAAACTCTTAAATCACATAGTAACCTGTGTAGAGTTACTATACGATTAAGAGAAGTTTAAAAGACTTTCATCAGACGTGTGTAAATTACTGTCAAAGAAAGCAAGTAATTGGACAAAGTTACTGCGTTACAATTGTAATTGAGGCCATTTAACTTCTGCCATGTGCCCCATTTTAGCAAAACAGAGGGAAGTCTCTTAAAAGATCTTTTGAAATTTCATTCTACACTTTACTATTCAGAAACTTAGTATAAACCCTAGAAATTGAATACTTAGTTAATCCAGAAAACTTAAGCACTTTATTGTTTGTTTCAGTTTGATTTCAAAATACGATGGCAGGATATCAAGTTATCATCGAAGATCAACTATGCTTTGAGAAATTTAGTGCATCAAAAAAGAAATTCAGAGACGTTCTTACTCTTATTCAGAAAGTGGGATTCAGAGAAATTCTGGAGGCCAACACCAAAATCTACACCAAATATGTTGAAGAACTTTATGTTAATACCAATATTGCTGAAGATGTTCTCACAATGAAGGTGAAAGGTCACACTCTGAAGATCACCATGGAAGAATTAAACCATCACATGGGTTTTATAAACAAACGCATTACCTCTTTTGATAATGTTGATGGTGAGGAAGGCATGACATTGATGCAATACCAGAAGAATTCACAACTCAAGGGGATGAAGAAAAAGGAGTTCCCCCTGGATACAAGTTTTTGGATGATATTGTGAGAAAGTGTATTCTATGCAAAGATTAAGTAAATGACTCAGTCAGTGAACTTCAATTGAAAATCATGACTGCTATATTCAACAAAGTGGAAATAAATTTTGGCTTTATTATGATGAAGTGGATAGCCAAATGGGTGAAGGAGAATGCAAAAAGGAAGCCAAACAAACTAGCCCTAAAAATGTACTATGGACGAATTTTGAGTGGACGAATTTTGAGTCAACTTTTAAAGAAAATGATAAAGAAATAGATTAAAGATGATGAAGGGGAGAATTTGAATATCAAAAAGAAGAGTACTCCAAAACTTTTTAAAAATTAGAAGAAGAATCCAATTTTGTTGCATCGGTCATATCTGGAGGAAGTGAACACACTGTTAGTGAAGTTAAAAAACCTTCTAAGGTTCAAGCCAAAAGAAAGGCATCAAAGATCCAGGAAGCTAAGTCTCAAGGCTTTGCCACACCTCAAACCTCTAAACAAGAACCCCTGAAGAGAAAGAATAAGGTAGAAGAAAAGAAAGAAGAAGAAATACCAAAGAATTCTCCATCAGATTCTGAGGAAACTCAAGATGACCTCACTCTAATATCTCAGATTTTAAAGGAAAAGAAAAGATGGGGAAGCATGAAACAGAGAAGAAGCTCAGTGAAATTAGTAAATCTTAAAGAACAATGTGGAAAATCGATCGTAGAGAAGACACCGATCGTAGAAGAGATTTCGATTATAGAAAAAACAAGAAGCTATAAATAAAGAGATGGTTGAGAAGGCATCTAAGCCTGAGCCTCAAAATGATGAAGAGATAGCTAAGAAGACATCAGAGCTTAAGCCTCAAATAGTTGAAGAAATGGCTGATAAAGATCCTAAGGCAAATAAATTAAAAACAAAATTGAGAAAAATGGTGAAAAGAAGAAGGAGAAGAAGTCAGTGTTGGTTTGTAAAAACATGGTATATATATAATCAAATTATACAATGCAACGAAAATATGCAATAAAACGATTTAAAAAATTTTTTTTACAAACTAAAACCAGGATCTTTCTTGTGAAGTACTATTAATTGAGGAAGGATTAAGAGTTATACATTTGTAGAATCTAATCTTTAATAGGTACGAGTTCACCTTCAATTCCTTCGTGTTTCTCTTCAATTTCACTGATTAGAATCTTTAGATCAATGTTAACTACACAAGTGTATAGCCTCTAAAGGTGATCTACCAAAAGTAACATGAATTTGAAAAGGTAATTTAGATTTTTCTAAACTTTGGGTAGCTAACCCTAATTCTCTATCTCTAACTCTTAGAAGTAGAGAATTATGAATTACTCTCAATACTTATAAAAGTGTAAGTAACCTCAATTCATAATAAGACTTTTTTTATTTATAGATAGAGTCAACCCTCCTAAACTCTTTAGGATTAGGGTTTTAATTTAACTCCTAATGTAATTAGGAACTAACTTATTTTTAATATAATAATTACAATTCCAAAACTCTTTAAAAACTTAATTATTTCTTATGAGAGCACTCTTATTAATTAATTCCTAAACTATTTAGGAACTAAATAATAATAATAATAATAATAATAATAATAATAATAATAATAATAATAATAATAATTGAGTGTGAACAGCTAACTCAGCAGGGGATTTCAAGTTATACTGCCATTTTAAAATCCAAGGAATTTTATATTTACTACAAAATTGCAACATAATTGGGATTCCGTCAAATTTTGGATTAAATGGGGTCTTAGTACTGAAATGGTTTACTTGGTCTTGGAGTGGTTCAGGAAGAATAGCAAATGTTGGTCCATATTTATACCACCAAATTATGAACCATAACAGAATCTAACTTTTGAATTTGTGGTTAAACTAAATAAACCACAAATGACTAAATGACTGGTTTTGGCACAAGAAAATTTTATTCCAACATTTCATATAATCAAAATAACAAAATTTATTATTATGATTATTGAGCAACCTAAGATCAAAAGTGTGTTTTCCCTAATCTGTCATGGACAGTATAACTGTTTTATGTATAGGTAGTTATAAAGGACTTTGGACTCTTCATTCCTATCATAAATGGGCTTGATTACTATTGACTCGATTTAGAGCAAAATGTCTTTGTAATAAGTTAATAACTTGTATAGGACAAGTGGGATGAAGTGTCAACCCAGGGGAAAGAACTGGGAAGCAAGTTTTACTGGGTCATTTTTTGGGCTCATAAAGGGCACAACAAAAAATAGATTTGGCCCAAAATTGGGTAGGTACTCTATTTTTTACTTTTGAAATTTGGGCTTTTGGAGTTCTGGTTTACAAATGTCAAAAGGCCTGAAAGGGTCAATTTGGCCCGAAAACACCCTTCTGATCTTAGGTTGCTCAATAATCATAATAATATTTTTTGTTATTTTGATTATATGGAAGTTTGGAATAAAATTTCTTGTACCAAAACCAGTTATTTAGTCATTCGTGGTTTATTCAATTTGACCACAAATTCAAAAGTAAAATTCCGTTATGGTTCAAAATTTGGTGGTCTAAATATGGACCAACATTTGCTATTCTTCCTGAACCACTCCAAGATCAAGTAAACCATTTCAGTATTAAGGTCCCATTTAATCCAAAATTTGATGGAATCCTAGTTATGCTACAATTTTGTAGTAAATATAAAATTCCTTGGATTTTAAAATGGCAATATAACTTGAAATCCCCAGCTAAGTCAATTGTTCACAGTTCTGGACAGTCCCAAGCTACAATTACTCACCATAGTCAAATCAATTATGTTTCTCGAATTTTCTTTATTAAATGATGGGATAAATTTGATATTAATAGAA
The DNA here is from genome assembly GCA_947179155.2 of Hedera helix. Classification (NCBI taxonomy): domain Eukaryota; kingdom Viridiplantae; phylum Streptophyta; class Magnoliopsida; order Apiales; family Araliaceae; genus Hedera; species Hedera helix. Next base: position 23,772,267 of record OX359275.1, on the reverse strand, counting down.
TTGTGAGCCAAGTTTAAAAAGAATTCCCTCCAATTCCAGTTGTCCCAGTCAAAATCCCCAAAACCATTCAATCAAAAGATAAAAAGCCCAGTCCTAGCCTTTCATCTTCCTTTGATATTAATTTAGTAAAAGAATATTCTGAGTCAGAGCTAAAATTATTACTCTCAGTCATTAATAATAGAGTCAATGAACTTCACAAGGAAACTTCTGATGAAAAATCCTCAGTCACTAGTCCCAATTCAGTTACCAGAGACCTTTACGGAAGTCAGTCACTCCAAGATGCTCAGGACCCATACGCATTATGAGTCCTTATCTGTCAAACAACTTTCCACCGAAAGCAAAGATGCTGTCAGCTTTCCAACCCAAAGTTCTCACTCAGTAAATCAAAAGTAGATGCTGTCCCCCCAGACATTCAGCTAGCCGAAAGCAGCCAAAAGTAAGAGTAGATGCTCTCAGTCAGCAAAAGTAAGAGTCACTATCCATAAAAATGATGTTGTCTCCTGTCTAATCAACGCGTGATTCTATAGTAAAGATGCCTAGACAACTTTTATTGTTTATTAAAAAAAGAGTTTTTTTTTGTATGCGTGTTTTACTTTTCTTTTCTATATAAGTTATGATGTTTATGAGTTCAAGGCATGTCTTGTTCTCAGTTCTATTTTCTCTCTCTATTTGTTCCTTCTCTACCTTCTCTCTAAACTTTCAGTCCTACTTTCAGTCCTTTTATATTAGATTAGGACAGTTATGATTCAAGATTACTAAGCTATCTTGTAAGTAAATCTTGTAATCTATTTCAGTTAATATAATTTCTGTTTTATTAATAAACCATTTCTATAAATATAAGAGTTATCTTCAGCGCTATACGTGAAGATCATCTCTCTACTTTCTGTAAGCACTGTATCTTGAGCGCTATACGTCAAGATATATATATATATATATATATATATATATATATATATATATATATATATATATATATATGTGTGTGTGTGTGTGTGTGTGTGTGTGTGTGTTCTTCTTTGTAAAACAAATCTATGTTGCAAACTTTTTTATCTCTCCGTCATTTGGTATATATATATGAATCATAATTAAGAAATAAAAAATATAAAAAAATATTTTTTATAACATAAGTTGTTACACAACCTCACTAAAAAACTATTACCCTAGTTCTTGTGTATTAATAATATAGATTAATATCAAATATATAAATGCAAGAGATGTTTTGTACAATATTTTTTGTGTGTGTGTGTGTTTAGTTTTTAGTTATAACTCGAATTTGTGATAATATACAATTAAAAAAATAGGTTTTACTACTCGGCTATATATTTAAGAGTAATTCAGTATAGAATAATCAAACTTGAAATTTTGGAATAAAAATCGTTAGTCACCTGAATATTTTATTCGTTTTAAAATTAAAAATATAATTTGACTTTTGATGTCAATCGACGACATATTAAATTTTAAATTTATGTGAATTTATTTAATTTTAGTTGATACAATTATTATAATTGTATAGTATATAACAAAAATTATTAATCATAAAATTTATTTTATTCTAAATTTTATGAGTCATACTAATTTTAAAATTTAATATGTCATTGTTTAACTTTAAAAATCAAATTATATCTCTAATTTTGAAATTGATATAATATATAATAATAATAATAGTAGTGTGATAAAGTGAAGTATATTAATGGATAGAGTAAGCAACTACATGTATAAACTATTTGAACTTCTTAGAGAATCGAAATGAAGTGATTTCTAGTTAGATTGGCACTTGTATTCTCAATAGCACAAGTACGTATCTTCTTGTATATTTTATCGGCAGACCAAACACTTTTACCTGTCCTCCTTTCTTTTTCTTTTTTTTTTAAAAATAAAATAAAATAAAATAATCCGAACTTGTTCCAAGTCCCAGTAACAAAAGAATCAGTATGCACTGAAGATGATTTTTAGTTTTTAGAAGTCATGTACTGGGGAGTTTTTAGAACATTTCTTATACTTCCATAGTAGTCAATATTACAAAATTCTTTAAATATATTTAGACAGCATAAATATTACTTGTATTATATAATTTATTGGGGAGTTGTAACTATTAAAAATGAGTTTATTCATGCAACAATTTCAAGCAATGAAACCTCAAAAAATATTATTGTAACCAATATTTGAGAATTAGTTAGTTCTATTATTCATTTTATAACATTTTTATTCTTATGGATATATTTTTTTTCCAAATTTGTCATTGATGATATTTGTTATTTTCGTCCGATTGAATTTGACATGAAAGATTTTGTTCATTATTTATTTAGTATTGAAAAATATTTGTATCATCATTAGATTCATGAAAAAGATAAAATTGAATTAATTTCACAAAAACTTGGTAGATATGCATTTAGATGGTGGTCTAACATATATTTTGGAAGATTGCGTAAAGCTATGGGTAAAATTAAAATTTATTCTTGGTCAATGATAAAATTTATGATGATTCAAGAATTTTTTCCATGACTATGCATACATTACTTCTACACTGAATAGACCAGTTGTAAAATATTTAAGATATTATGATAAGTTCTTTGTTCAGCCATACATTGATATCCAAAAACAAGTGAGAAAAGTTTGTAAGGCCATGCGGAAGGTTGAAATACGGTATCGAAAATGTCTAGCTAAATGAAAGATCGATTGTGCATCGAAGAAAATCATTAAGGTGCCAGAAGTTGTTCAAGAGTTGAATGTTAATGTTACAGACTGTGAGTTGGAGATACATATTGATACCCTAGAAATTATCGAATACTCAAAGGAAGAATTCAAAGCAGAGATATTGAAGAATGATGAAGCGCTAATTTTAGAGGTTCATGAGAGTTTTATTTTGGAGTAAAATCAAGTCAAGATTAAAAGTACTAGTATTGTTAAAGAATCTCAAATTCCTAACTAGTTGTTCATTATTAAGGAGAGTATAGAAGATGTCACAAAATTTAAGAATGGAGATACAACGAATCGGGATACTCCAACCGACAAAATTAGCCATGAGATTATTTCAGTGTTCGAGGACATCAAAATTATTGATTTTGTTATTCCTAAATTTGTTTTTGTTATACATATAAATTAAAAGATATTATTATTTTCTCATTTATTTTTATGATTATTCTTTGAGAAGAAAGTGCATGAAGTTTTGTTCTGCGAAGATTGAAGATTCATTCTAGGTGTTTGATACTCGTTTGTTTTAAAATTTGATAACGAATTTTTTCTAAGAAGGAGAATCTGATACAGTGAAAAATTACAATGAAGATTAGAATTTCTATATATTTTATTATTTATGGAGTTTTAGTTTATCTGATGTATTTTTATTTATTTTTTAGAGAAATCTAGTAGGATTTAGATTTACTATTTTAACTTTAATAATTTTTAACTAGTCATAGGAAAGTTAATTAATAATTTTATTATCATTTCAAAGTAGATTAGAAGAGTTATTTATTATCTTTTTCGGAGTAGATGTAGAAAAATACCTAAGCCTATAAATACAGGTTGTCTTGAGACTTTTATGTTACCAATTTCAATTCAACTCATATAATACATTTATTGTTTCTATTGGAGAATTCTTTATTTTTTCTTGTGCGCAAAGATTTATTTTGCCTTTATAATTTGTGTTAGTAGTAAAATAAACTAATCATCGTAATCCGCTACGTCACATAGTGATTTGTAGTTGTTATCATTTAAGAAGGTTTTCAGGTAAATCTTTGTGTCCTTGTGTTACTGTTGGAATTTTATTTATGGAAGAATAATAAATCATTATTATTATTATTATCAGTTTTTTTAATTTACACGAAGACAGATATTGAGATTGTTTAAAATTTTCATTCAGATAGAAAATGAAGGAGTTGGGTAACGATCGGGTAGAACAGGATATTGACGAAAGATCGGTGATTATTTAGAATTAAAGATGACAAATTTTTAAAGCATATTCAATTGAGTAATGATAGGAGTCTTAAAGTTATTTTAAATGATATAGTATTAAATATTTTAATTATACTTTATAGCATATTCAATTATATAAGATCGTTTCAATCAATGTAATGATGATATATTATTTGACACGTTCTATTAGATTAAAATTTTAAAATTCTTATGTTTTGAGAGTGTTGTAGTTGCTGAAATAGTATGCAAGGGTGTTAATTGATGGGGGTGCTTCATCTCATGGCCTCGTTGAAATGTTGCAGTATTAATCAAAGGGTTAGATTTAATTTTAATTCTATAGTTGCAACATATTTCTCCATACATGATTTGTAGGAAATAAACTTGTGATTCACTAACCATGTTCAAGGGGTTTTCTTAATTTTTAAATTGTAATGTTTCTAATGATTGAGGTGCGTGCATGGTGGGTTTGTTGGGATGAGATCTGTCAAAAAAATTGACAGTCCTTTTAAGATGTTGTACATCATAAACAAATATTTAAAAAAAATAAAAATAGATCCAATCAAAAGAACAAAAGAAATTTTAAGGTGTTGATGTTACATCATAAATAAATAATTGTTCTAGCGATCAAAATTAAAAAAATAAAATTAGATCACTATCGAAATAACAAGAAAAATTGAGGAAGAATTCGCTTTCACTATGGTTTAATTTATATATCTATTCTCATACACATAATTATTTATCATTTTATTTTTCATACACAACTGCTTTGTCCATGGAGTAATACACACTACTACTGTCTACACATGGATAGGAAACATCTTCAAAATTAAATGCTTGCATCGACCAGCGCAAAAACAAATTTTTCCACAATAAAAACTATTTCCTACCCTACTTTTAACTTGGTCGGTTTTCTCCTATTAATCTTAATCTATTGGTTTGTATGTTAATTTTTTTTTTAACTATAGTTAGATATATAGCAAACACAAACAATTCAATATTTCAACAATTCTTTCCCACCAAGCTGGTCTTTTACATTATAATTTTCTCTACCCGATCCTTCAGTCATATGAATGAGTTAATTTGCAATATTAGTACTTCGGAACATAAACATGTGTGGCAGCTAGATATATAGCTAGGGATAAGTATACATACACTATATCGGACACAATATTTATCTCAATTATTAAAAAGTAAAGCTTGACACAAATTTTTGTGTCAGATCACATTTTTTAATGATTGAGATCAATATTATGTTCGGTTGTAGTGTACTTAGATTTTTCTTTACAGTTTTATTTAGTTCACACCAATATCTCACAATTTGTATATATATTCTCCTGAATAAGTATAATTGTTCTATTTTTCAAAATATTAAAATTTGCGTTGAACATATTTCAACATAAAAAAAAAAATTCTAATAAAAATATTTAACCTTTATATTTAAACTTTATAGTGAAAAAAAAAAAGTCATTAAACATTACATCTAAATATGTCTTATCCAAAAGGAACCTTTTCTGGTTAGGATAGATGGAGTATTATATAGGTGAGATGTCATGCTGTGAATGTACGTAAAAACATATTCAATGAACCGTTTTAGGCATGCAACTTTTTTTCTCTTCACGAAATTGTGAAGACAATGATTTTTTACCCGTTACAAACGCACTTGACGAGGATCCTATTGACTAAATATTTGTTGTTAAAAAATATGCTACAATTGAAGTATCACCAATTATAAAAACTAAGGAAAAGTTTAATTTTATGGTATCATTATATGAAGAAAATTGAAAAAACCAACGCCTTTCGTATAGTACATCTTTCCTGATTCTGAATTATAAGATTATTATTAATTTTTTAAAAATTAATTTGATATATTTTTAAATTTAAAATTGACATGATGTGTTTTAATTCTTAAAACAATAAATCTTACAACTAGTAGTAATTTTTAGGCAGTTTATGATATTTATAATTCTATTGACATAAACTAAAAAAAAAAATCAGTTTTGAATTTTAAAATATTTAAAATTGACTTTCTAAAAGTCGATATTAATCTTATAATTTGGAACGGAGATAGTATACATTATTCTATCAATAGTAGAATAGTCACTACTGCTGCATTTATCATAAAGGTTAACAAATTATTTAAATAGATATAAATATCTATGAATTCCAAAATAATGAGAAGTGAACAAATTAAATTTATGAAACTAATATTTCTACATATATTTTTAATATTTCTATATAATCCTCTTTCATGTGAGTATAAAATATAACTCACACTCGTATAAGAAGAAATCATGCGAAAGTATCAAAAAAACATATAAATAGTATTCCCCTGAATTTAGTATCATGCCTTTCAAATTGAATAAAAGTTTTTTTCTTTCTAAACGCAAATTGAATTAAAAGGTTAAATGTAAGGATGAAAAATTGAACCGAAACCAAATTGAAATCGACCAAACCGAATAAAACTGGCCAATTTTTAACCGAATTAATAACTATTGGCCAGTGTAGTTTTGATGCAAAAATAAATAAACTGCATGAAATGCGATGCGGTAATGGTAACGTTGTTGAACCAGTGGTGCACTGCATTAAACCTGTATCGCACTGCACCAAATGCATGAACACGATGCAGTAATGGTAACATTGTGAACCAGGAGTGCACTGCATTGAACCTGTATCGCAGTGCACCGAATGCATGAACAGTTGGTTCATTGCCTTTGAACCAATGTGTTATGCATATATTAAAATATTAAATAGGCTTTAGTGCGTTTGTATTAACTTATGATGATGAAATATTTAAGATACTTGTTTCCTATATAAATTATCATTAAGTTTATCGTTAAGTTACGTAAATTCTTAATTTTTTGATTTTACTTTACTTCTTAAAATATTTTAATTTACTTAGTTATAAATTTGTCGTTGTCATTCAAGTGAATGAAGTGCCTGCTAGAATTTTGATATAGCATTTTCATGAATCGAGATTGATACAGTTCAATATTTTGGTGCAAGCTTTATTGATATCAGTACAATATTAAATCACTTGATAACCGTTATCACCATTTAATCCCTAGTTAAAAGAGAAGCTGGTAACCTCTTTTCTGGAATGTACTTTCTAAAATAGGCCACAAGGTATTATTATATTAAAGACTTTTCTTGAAAACGAAAAATCGTGAGAAAGAAGATATTGAAGGAAAGGCCCAAAACAACAGCCCACCTACGTTATACTATTTCCACACCCACATCGCAGTATGTTTAGTTATTTAACACTATTTCCAAATGTGGAGAATAACAAGAATGTGAATCTCATTCCTATTGTAGTAAGTTTCTAATTTTATCTGTTTGGATCATAGGAACGAAGAACATGAATGGGAATCTCCTTCCAATATTACCACATTCCTAGGTTTTTGTTTGCGTAATTGTTAATGTGGTCGATTACAATTATGAAATTTCCACCATGTAAATTTCGAGTATGTATATATATAGCAAGTATCTCTTTTCTACAATAGTGAGAATTGTGATTTTCATAAAAAAAAAATATTGATCTCGCCCACAAAAGAATGGCACCTTCTTATTAGTATTTTTTTTTATTTTGTTATTTTTTTTTTACTTATTATTTATGTGATAAAAAATTTGTTTATCTGTAAACAAGTTCTACCATATATTGCTAGAGTTTTTTGACAAATTATTATTATGATGTACATCAATATACGGAATTGGGCAGAATTATAAAATTGGCCTACTATAGCAAATATATTGTTAAAATATTATCAACTATAATTATCTACATAATTCGCAACTAAAATATTGATATATAAAGTTACAAGATATATTATTATGTTAGAATTTAAGATCCAAATATAACACAATCACACAAAAATTAGATGAAGAACGAAAAAATAAGAATAAACGATATACCCAAATTTACTAATTTGGCTAGTTTTGTTTGTCTCATATATTTATTAAATCTCACACGCTCTATAATGATCTACACACCAAACAATATTTTATAGTAACTAAATATGTTATAATATGGGTTCAAACTCAATACATTAGTAAAATTTAGGACCGGACCACTAATAAATTTTCAAACCCAAATATACCTTGCACTTGGCTTCCAGAGACGTTGTCACTTTGCAATCCCTGCCAGCTCACAGACAAGTTGGGTATTCACTCGCTCACCAAAGACCGAGACCCCAACTATCTTGTTGTAGTGACAATTAATCGGATCCGCAAAAATATGAGTCAATTCCAACATAACATTTATAAACATATTAGTTCGCTAGTGAATTTTAACGACAATACAGACTAAATATCTCATTCCTCAATAATTTGTTCCTACGATTGAAGAACTAACAAAAATTATCAAAATGTATACACTTAATTATAAATTTGTCAAAATCATTCATTATTAAAAAACGGACAAGTTCAAGCCCCCTGAATAATTAGTAGTTACATGCTTGCGTTTTAAGGAACTTTCACAAGGGCGAATTGGCCACCGAATTGTCGAGAAAAGTATGTATGAGCCAAATTTTGAGATCCGGTGTGGAACATTTCAAGGTTGGGTAATTAATAAGTTGAAGCAAATTATAAGGGAAAATGGAAGCTCAAAAATATTGTACTAAAAAAATGTAAATAATCACCCTAATTAAATAGAAAGAAGGTAGATAATGATATATATTATGAATGTTTACGTCGATTTTTTTATTGTCAGATAAGTGGATGTATCCATGATAACTTTTTTGAAAAGATGTATAATAACTAAGACCCTCTTATAATTTTAATTTTATCTAATTGCATGTATTGATATATTTCACAATTATAAATCGACACAAATTTATTATAATACATACCAAGCCGGAAAGAACATAGCATATAAAATCTTAGTCTAATGAATAAGACAGAAATCCTCTGATTTTTAGGTTTTATTTTGATTCTCACCTCTATGTATCTTTATTTCTTACTTTGTATAAAATTTGTTTGTTTATAACTTCTCGCCGTTTGTTTGAGTTTACTAATGCTTAATGTAGATTATGAGTTTAGTAGAAAATTGTGAGGATATAGAGAATGTGTCTAAATTTGTAAGTAAAAGTGAAAATGGAGAAAAGATAAAGGGTACTAACATTTTTTAGTACGAGACTAGTGTGCTCAAATCCTCCGACAACATTATCTGAGATTATTAAAGAAATAGTAATGTTATGAATACAAATTATACACACAAAAAATTACGTATAAATAGTATAAAAAGAAAAAGAAAAAATAGTAAGCAGGACCTACTGTGAGATATTTTACACATTTATATTGATAAATAATACATGGGTAACTTTTTTTGTATAATTTGTGCACATAGTACTATTTTGAGATAAATGAATGATTTTTTACTATATGATAATTATGTAACTTATTCAGTTAAAAAATAAAAAATAAAATAAAATAATTATGTAACTCTGGAAGAGCATGTTTGGTTTGGGCTTTTGGAGACCAAACTCTTGTTTGTAAATACAGCTTATTTTAATATATTTTTTTTAACTAATAAACGTAACTTTTAAAGTTTAAACTCATCGCACCATTTTTCCAAAACAAACGAGTCCCCAATTAAGGGCATGTCCAATTTGATGATGTTCTAGCACAACAATTAAACAAGGGACCTCTTGTGTTAAAATAGAGATATCAAGATGTCGTATCAATTGTTGATTGAATTGAAGTTAATAATTTTGGTATATCTAAAAGAACAATAGTCCAAATTGAGACAAAATTTAAATAAAATTTGTGGAGTAATGAGCAGTAGCGTCCAGGGCACTACTTATGGTCGGGGAATCCCTTCGCCCCACCTTACATAACTCACCCCCTTCGTTCACGCTACACCACACACCCTTTACTTGCACTCAACTTGATTGGGTTTTACTCACCTGTATACCGTGTTACCTTTATTTATTCTTAGTGCCCTTCTTGACAAAGTAGTCTGTCTGTCAGCGAAATGAAATTTCAACTTCCCAAAATTATTGGCCGACATAAGTAAAGTTTCTTATCCATGAAAGATTAAAAGGAAATTGATATTTTTATATGAATTTTTGATATTTTTATATATATAGCCTACATATTCTTTTTTAGTCGGATTTCATGTGTTTTATTAAATGTGGGTCGCACATGTGTAATGTTAATTTTCATGCATAAATATCAATATCACCCGCGTGTGTTTTTTGTTAGTTTCATATGTAGAACCCATGTTTTTAAAAAGATGTGAGACTTGCATCCAAAAATATCAAAAACTTTGCGGAAATATCAATTTCTAAGATAGCTAGATGAAGGGAAGAGTATCACAATGTGATGCGTGATTAGACCGGTTCATCGTAGAAAATAAAAGGTGAGCGTATTGGTTTATTGTCGTAGGCATCCAAAAATAAAATCTTACGTTATAAAAATATTTATGTAAAATTGCAAATACGAGTCAATCCCACAGAGAATGATTAATTTAATTTTATATTTTGTAAACTAGAATGGGGAATTTTTAATTAAAAAAATAGTTTAAATAACGTTAACTAAAGTAAACAAATATGCAATTAATTTAATGAAATAAATCAGAAGAACAAGTATTGGTTTAAGTAAATATCCACCATCAAGAATTTACAAATGATCATTGATACAAGAATAAATCAATTAATATTTTGAATATTCAACGTGGAATAATTACTCTCATTCGAATAATTTTCATATATCTCATAATTTATAGTTAAGTAGAAACACGTGCTCTAAATAACCCTTATAACTAAATAACTTCAGACACGTGCTAAAGATTTAATTTAATAGCAACTTGAAGAATTAGAAATATCGTTGAATTAAAAAACACAAGTCACGCGTTTGCATTTAATTTAGATGAATATTCTTCCTAAGATATATTAATTTTTTGATCTCTAAAATAATTATTAATCTTAATTACTTCACAAATTAAAATGACTAAACAATTACGGATTTGATATTTAATTTAGCAGTAAATTAATGCGAATAATAAACTAGTAGGCCTCCTAGCAATTAAACGAATCAATCATAAAAATTAAGCATAGAAGAATATTTAATACTCAAAATATAAATTCAACAATTAAAAAAAATTATATCTCATAATGTATTAATCTTGATGGATTCAGTCACTTAAACCAAAAACAATAATCTAGCCACACATAACAATGAAAAGTACCAAAAAATAATAAAGAGAATTTTTTAGCAAAAAAGGTACTCTTAATTGTGTCTAATATCCTCTATTTATAGGTACCAAAATAATATTTAACCTAGAAGGAATAAAAAAATATCACAAAATTTGCATCCTTTCTTGGCTTAAACGGCGACCAGCGTTTAAACAACGATTTTTCTTCACGTTTGGGCATTTAAATGCCTACCTTCAGTGTCCCCTTCTGGTCCAGGACGTTTAAATGCAGCTCCTTTTGTTAATCTGGATGTTTAAATGCCGGCTAGTGGCAAGATAATTATAAAAATGCCATTTTTGCTTATTTTCTCCTTTTTTCTACAAAATCAAATTAAAATAAATAATTAGTGTAATTAGGTACAAAATAATTATTAAAATTAAGAACTATGGAATAAAAATATAATAAATTTTTTGTTCCTATCAAATTCTCCCACACTTAGCTTTTGCTCGTCCTCGTGCAAATGCCAAAAACAAAACTATAAAACTAACACATAAAAACACCTATAAGATACTCAAGCAACAAACCAGCACAAATTGAATCAACGACCTTAAAAATTATATGACATAATTCAAAAAAAATCTGAAAACGCGACAAAATTTAAAATCCCAACATAATCACCAATTCTATAAAAATTTAATATTCTTTAGTGCGTGTGCGCGCCCCTACTGTTTCAATTAGTTAAAATCTAGATAAACTCATATAATCAAACATTTGATGGACGACTCTATTTCAAAAGTAAAGCTTTATTTTTCACATCTCTATCAACTAAGTAGGGCAATCATATAAATAAATGATTACACAGATTTAACATGTGAGCACTTTTACTTACTTTTAAGCGAGTACATATAATTTTCTTTCTTTCTTTCATCTCGCTTCATATGCGTGTATATAGATGAATGCATTTTACGCTACATTTCACCCTCATACATTTTTCTTTTTTTTCCTCTTTCTTAGTTAGTGCATTTTATGCTCCATCTCACTTTAATTTGCATACTTTTGTGCAATGTCTAAGTTTATTAGATTTTTCAGTGCTACTCATAAAATAAACTTTCGACCAATGACTCCCAAACCAGTTGATTTTAGGACATTAGATGTAGAAACATCCCTAAAGGCTTACTCATCCAAGTAACAAAGGCCACAAAATTTTGACTAAGTCAAGTTATTTAATATCATATATTTTTTCCCCAAATTTATACATTATCCAATATTCCCCAAACTTATATAAAAACCTAAATTTAGCACAAAATGATATTTAAATTTTTTAAAATTTTCAATGGTAATCCTCACAAATATCACACCTAATAAGTTCTCTAAACAATAACTACTCAAATAGTAGGGTATGTGCTCATGAATGCAAAATAATCGTGAATATCGCAAAATCATCTCAAATGTCAAAATATAAACCGCGCATGTTCATCAATTTCCCTTAAATAACAGTGAATAATCAAAGTATTATCATCGGCCTTATCCCAATTCACAAGATTAATTACTCAAGTAACTACTACTAATAAAAAAATGAAAAACAAAACATCTTAACTAGGGGTGTTCAAAATTTTCGGTTTTTTATCGAACCGATCGGTATCGATTTTTTCGGTATCGGCTTTTTTCGGTACCGGTTTTTTCGGTACCGGTTTTTTCGGTTTTTTATATTTTTCGGTAGCGGTAGCGGTATAGGCATTTTTGAATTTCGGTTCGATTCGGTATACCGAAAGAACTGAATTACATAATATAATAATAAATTTATATTAATTATTATCTAATTAATAATAATTATATATATTATTAGTATGGGGATGGTGATCTATCTGAGAAGAAGATCAACAGTACCCTTCGGCACCCGAAGGAGTCGGACCTCCAGTCAGACGACGCTGGCCCCACAGTCATCATCAGATGCGCATGCATCCGACAAAGTCAATCAATCAGCAGAAAGCAAAAGCAGATGCCCATCAGTCTGCAAAAGCAAATGATGTTGTCCCCCAGTCAATCAGTCTATCAGAGCCAAGTTATTGTTGTATGATCTTCTTTTGGTTTGAATTACTATGAACATAATTTATATCTAATCTTCTGCTGTCTATGTTTGTTTTCCTTATCGTTGGATCACCTTTCTTGCTGTAGACCACCTTGAGATATTCTGAAGCAGTCGTAAGTCTCTTGGCTTGAGCAGTGATTCTGCAATTACAAGAATACATCACTATGGTATGAGTCTACATAAGTAAGTGGGTCTGTATCTGAGACATATTGGTTGCAACAGATAAGTGGAGACATGGATATTGTTATGTCACTGTAATCTCAGACTATTAGCTAGTTTATATATCCAATCTTGTGCTCTATTCCTTTTGTTTTGGCAGTGGCTTCTTTTGAAGTAACACATGCAACGAGAATCCACTCTTTGTGGCTCCTAAATCCCTCAACTAAGGATTTAGTATCTCGATTTTCCCTTTCAATCTTCTCTTACTTTGCAGATAGAAGACCAGCCTTGTGGAAAAGGGTTTTTCAATAAATTTCTATGAATCGTTTATTTAGATCTACTTCTTCAGTCAGTTCTAGATCATCTTTATCTTCTATTCCTGACATAGTGAATCAAGAAGAACATAGTTATGAAAATTTAAGTCAAGATTTAGGAAACTGGAATATCCCCAGTATTTCTCCTTAAGAAATTTACCAGTCTACTTTCTTAGACAATTTTAAGTCAGATTACAGTGTAAAAATTGTTGAGAAAATTTATGCTATTAATAAAGACCATGAAACTTGTAGTTTGCTCACTACAGAAGTCATCAACAAACAAAGAAAAAGGGGATACAACTTTATCCATATCGGATTGATTCAAGTTGCTATTAACCCTTTAAGTATAAAAGGTATTAATTCGAGTATCTTGTTGTGTCTTAAAGACGCCAGATATCTAAATTACCATCCTAGTATCTTGGGAATAATGGAATCTAGTTTGCATAATGGACCTGTCCATTTTAATTGCTTTTCAGATTTTACATTAAGCCTAAGTGACCCTCATTTATTAAAAGCTTTAACTCTGAATATTAAAACCGCTGGTGAGATTACTCAAATGATTGAAGGATCTCAAGCTCTAGCTTTAATCTACAGAATTTATTACAAAACAATGAAAACCAATTTAAATGTAAAGGCTTTAAGTAAAAGTCCTAAAGACAAAATTGTTTTAATTCAAAGTAGTACCAGTGATGCTAATATTCAAGTTCCAAAGACTCTTCTTTGGAAAGATGTGACTATTCCCAGTCAATGGATATTAGATAATGAGGTACCACAAAGACCTGTCATTAATGAAGTTATTAACTTTGATAATGTTAAACAATATTTAGATGGTACTGTTAGAATAAGTTTTGATGATTCAAGACTTAGACGACCACTAATTATTGAAAATATTACCAGTCAGTCTTCCATTCAGAGCAGAAAAGATTCTGACCTCTTAGGAAAGACTAATTTACCTGATGTAAAATTAAAAGGAATTTTTACTGATGGACAAACAAGTCATCCCTGTTATGATAAGTTTGAACCAGTCAATCAACCTGAGGATGATGAATCTCAAAATTTATCTCCTACTCAATCTGATTTTGGACCTAAAACAGTTCATCATCAACTTAGAGTTATTAAAAAAGAATTTACAATTAATGATCGATATTTAGTTCATGATTTCAACTCTAAAGAAAATAAGCCTAAAAGACATCTTTTTCGTGCCACTCATAGCGAAGCAGAGAGAGAAAAAATAGTTAAAAAATGGAGAAGATTTGTGACTAAAGAAAAAATAAACATTACATTTTATACATGGTATGATACATATTATAGAAAATGTAATGTTATAACTAAACATAAATGGACTAAAGAAGATAAAACTACTGTATCTTCTAGTCACCCTCCTCTTGAATCAATTGTTATTACAGTTAAAGATGCTCATGTTACTGCTAGTCCTTTCAAAGAACCTGAAGGGAGTAACAAGAGAATTATTGAACAAAACAATTTTACTAACCAGTACCTTGCTTCTATAGGTAAACAGTTAGATAAAATTGAAGAAAAATTTGATGAAAAATTAAATAGCCAACTAAGTAAACCTGAGAAACCTGTACTCAGTCTCCCGGAAAAAAGAGTTGGATTAAGTTTACCAACTTCAGATAAAGAACTTGCTAAAACTATTAATAAACTTATCAAAAAGCTTGATAAGCCAGAATCTAGTGAACCAAAACTGTTAGCTGTCATTGACCAAACTCAAGAGCAAAGTCAATCAGATACTTCGTCTGATGATTCTGAACTTGATGAAACAATCAATCAGTTTAGTAAATTAACCTTTAAAACTCTGAATCCTACTAGTACTACAAAAAATTGGTATACTAGACCAACCCCTCCAGACTTACAGTTTGAATAAAGGAATCTAGATAATCAATTTTTTGTTTCTGCTAATAAGATTTATGAATGGAATATTGATGATTTTAGTGAGCAACAAATCTTGAACAAGTTAAATCATATGTCTATGGTAGCAAATAGTTATTTGACTAATTTCCCTGAAATAAGTCAAGCTGGTGTAGTTGAGTTATTAGCTACTGATTTACTGGAACACTTAGAAGTTGGTGGGAAAATCATCTTACTGAAACTTCTAAGCATTCTATAATTCATGTTATCCAGGTGGATCATGATGGAAATCCAATAATCAATGAAGTCTTAGGAATTGGCCCCCCTGATGGTGTCAATACTCTTATTTACACTATAGTTAAACATTTTATTGGTACTCCTAGCAATATTACCAATAGGATCCATGACCAACTTAGTAACCTTACTTGTCCGACCTTAAGTGACTTTCCCTGGTATAAAGATGTGTTTATTAATAGAGTTATGATGCGTGAAGATAGTAACAAATCAATTTGGAAAGAAAAATTCATAAATGGTTTGCCTAGTTTATTTGCCCATAAAATCCGTGAAGAATTATCTAAAACTTTAGGTTTTATTGATTATGATAATTTAACCTATGGTGATATAGTAAGCCAAATTCAAAAAACTGGTTTAAAAATGTGTATTGATTTTAAAATTAGTAAACAGGCCAATAAAGATAAAAATAGAGCCAAATATGAATTAGGAACATTTTGCGAACAGTATGGTTTGCCACCTATTGCCCTTCAAGAAGAAAACATATTAAACACCATAAAAAAGATAATTACAAGTCTAGAAGAAAATATAAGAGTTATCATAAAAACGATGATTATTATAAACAATCTTCTTATAAGAAAAAACCTTATAAAAAACCTTCTTATAACCCTAAGAAGAAGAGTTATAAAAAATTTGATAAAAGTAAAGTTATTTGTCATAACTGTGGCAAGCCAGGCCATTACAAAAACGAATGTAAAGTAAAAGAAAAACTTAAACAATTAAAAATCACTGATGAAGATATTGAACACATTTTAGAATTAATGAGAATAGAAAATCACTCTAGTAATGATAACTATAATGATACATTTTCTGATAATTCTAGTAGCAGTAATAATCCAGATGTCACCCTTGGATGTGTGGATAGTTGCTGCAATAAAAAACTTAATGTTATTAATAAAGTTAATGTTCTTACTGCTAACGAAGAAGAAGAACAAAATTTACTTATTGATTTGATAAGTAAAATTACTGATCCAAAGTTAAAAAGAAGATACACCAAACAGTTAAAAGAATTACTAACAAAAGATAATCCTGTTGACAAAATTAATAAGGTTAAAGAAAAACATGTTTTCAGCCTTAATAAAACTCTTGAAAAGTTTAAGAGTCCTGTCAAAGAAATTACTTTACCAGAATTACATTCTGAAGTAAAAAATATGAAGAAAGAAATTTCTGAGTTAAAACATGATATTGAAAAAATTAAAGCTGATAAAACTATTGCTATTAATGATTCTAGTAGTAGTAGTGAAAATGAAGAAGAAGAAAATGAAACTCCTAATGAAGATGTTTTTGAATCTCCCACTAAGGATGAAGCTGAAACTTCAAATAGTCAATTCGAACTCATTGAACAAGGTAATTCTTTAAAAATATTAAAAGATATTACTATTCAAAAATGGTATATTAATATAACATTAGTTATTAATAAAACCTTTACTTTGGAATTTCCTGCTCTAGTTGATACAGGTGTTGATCTTAACTGTATTCAAGAAGGATTAATTCCTACTAGGTTTTATGAAAAAACTAGTGAAAAACTTAGCTCTGCTAATGGTAGTCAAATGGAAATAAAATATAAATTACCTAAAGTTCATATTTGTCAAGATAATGTTTGTTTTAAAACATCATTTGTTTTAATAAGAAACATAACTGATAAAATAATTTTAGGATTACCATTTATATATTTATTATATCCGTTTACTACTACCACCAAGGGATTGTCTAGTAATCACCTTGTGCAAAAAGTCACCTTTAAGTTTATAACTGAACCTAAAGAGAGAGACCTTCGGAGTATCCAAGATCAGTCAATCACCAAATACTTAAATATATTAAATAATAAAACCCAACACCTGAATTATTTAAAAAATGAAATTAATTATAAAAGAGTTGAGGAACAATTAAAAAATCCTAAACTCCAAGAGAAAATAAAAGATTTTCAAAATCTTTTAAGTAAGAATGTTTGTTCTGACTTACCTCATGCTTTTTGGCACAGAAAAAAGCATATTGTTAGGCTACCTTATGCTAAGGAATTCAAGGAACATTTAACTCCTACTAAGGCTAGACCGATACAGATGAGTCATGAATTAATGAAATTTTATAAAAAAGAAATTAATGATTTACTTAATAAAGGTTTGATTAGAAAGAGTAAATCTCCTTGGTCTTGTCCTGCTTTCTATGTCGATAAAAATTCTGAAATAGAAAGAGGAGTGCCTAGATTAGTTATTAATTACAAACCTTTAAATAAGGTTCTGGAATGGATTAGGTATCCATTACCAAATAAAAAAGATTTAATTAGTAGATTAAGTCAAGCAGTTGTCTTTGGTAAATTCGACCTTAAGAGTGGATTTTGGCAAATCCAGATTCATGAGGAAGATAGATATAAGACAACATTTACTACACCTTTTGGTCACTATGAATGGAATGTCATGCCATTTGGCCTTAAGAATGCTCCTAGTGAATTTTAGAATATTATGAATGATATTTTGAATCCTTTCAGTCATTTTGCCATTGTTTATATTGATGATGTTCTAATTTTCTCAAATTCTATTGAAGAACATTGAAAACATCTAAATTCATTCTTTAGAACTGTTCAATCTAATGGATTAGTTCTATCTCAATCAAAATATAGTTTATTCCAAACTCAAGTTAAATTTCTTGGCCATAACATTCTGTATGGTCAAATTCACCCAATTGCTAGAGCTATTCAATTTGCCAATAAATTCCCAGATATTATTACTGATAAAAATCAGCTTCAAAGATTTTTAGGTTCTCTAAATTACATTAGTGAATTCTATAAAAATCTGCGAATTATCTGCAAACCTCTGTTTGATCGATTAAAAACTAATCCTCCTCCCTGGACAGATATCCATACTTCTGTCGTCAAAAATTTTAAAAAGCATGTTAGGACTCTTCCGTGTCTTGGAATAGCTAATCCTACAGCTTTCAAAATAGTTGAAACTGATGCCTCTGATATTGGGTTTGGAGGTATTCTTAAGCAAAAGTTAACTCCTACTTCTTCTGAGCAAATTGTCTGTTTTTACTCACATGCTTGGAATCCAACCCAGATCAATTATTCAACTATTAAAAAAGAGATTTTATCTCTAGTTTTGTGCATTAACAAATTTCAAAGTGATTTATTAAATCAAAAGTTTTTGGTTAGAATTGATTGCAAATCTGCAAAATATGTTTTAGAAAAAGATGTTGAAAATATTGCCTCTAAACAAAATTTTGCTAGATGGCAAGCTATTTTATCTATTTTTGATTTTGATATTGAATATATTAAAGGAAGTCAAAACTCTATCCCAGATTTTCTGACTAGAGAATTTATCCAATCAGGTACCAAATATGAGTGAAAGAGAGAAACAAAAACGTGATCATGGTAAAGCTCCTGTCTCCGGACAGCCCAGTAAAACTCCTGTCTCTGGACAGCCTGGTAAAAGTAAAGGGACTATGGTTCCTATTCCTCATCCCAGTTATCTAATTAAACCACCTTCTACTCAGTTTTAGGTTTTAGGCCAAATACCTAAACCCTATAGTTCAGCTCTTGCCAGTCAACCCAAACCATATGATCCTTTTGAATCTCAGGCCCAGTCCCAGATCCAAAAACCCAGTCAATTTAAACCTAATTCCCAGTACATTCCCAACTATGAAGTTAATTTATTTTATATTGAGCCCTATATGGACCCAAAAGATGATCCAGTTAAGCTTGCTGCCCAGTTTTACCCTCCTGGCTGGCATTTCACTCCTCCAGCACCCTACAAATCCCTTTCTTATTATAAAAATATTCTTCTCAATACTGAATCTATTAATATTAAGCCTATATTTGATAAGAATGATAATTCAAAAATTGTTTTTCATTCCTTATATATTAAGAAAATTATTTCTGGGGAAGAATGGGAAAACCATCATATTTCTGATTTACGGATTCTTGATAAAAGTCTTGATCCTTCTTTTAGTAATTATTTTTGCTACTTTGATTATATGGATGCTTGTCATAAAATCTTCTTGTACCAAAGCTCCTCTTTCAGTCACTCCTGGTTCATTCAATTTGACCACAAATTCAAAAGTCAGATCCCGATCTTGTTCACCCTTTGGTAGTCTAGATATGGCCCTACTTCAAAACTCTTCCCTAAGCGCATTCTAGCTCAAGTAAACCATTTTAGTAATAAATCCCCATTTAATCCCCAAATGGAAGGTATCTCAGTACTGCTTCGTTTTGTTAGTAAATACAAAATCCCTTGGATTTTGAAATGGCAGTATAATCTTCCTCCCTCTATGCAGCCTCCCGCAGTTACACGAATCTTCTTTATTAAATGGTGGGACAAATTCGACATTGATAGAATTGTCCAACAAGTTCTTAAAGAGTTTCCTGTAACCCCGGTTACTCCAGTAAAAATAGAAAATGTTGGCTCCTCCAGCAAGTTCAAAGTTAAAGGCTTCAGCTCCGGTTCTTCTGTTGCTGCTGCCCTTGCAGAAGTTAAAGAATACAGTACTGCCGAGCTAAATATGTTAGCAAAGGCAATTCAAGAAAGAGTTAAATCCATCAAGGAAGAAGATACTTCGTCTTCTTTAAAGTCTTCCCAAACATCAGTTAATCAGGACCCTTACGGCATAGTTGATCTCCAGGATGCCCAGGATCCATTTGCCTAGTTTCACGGCTCCTATTCTGCTCCCATGAGCATCAGTCACCTCCGGCCCCTGCCGACAGTCAGAATACCAGTCACATGTTGTGGCCCCCAGTTACAATCAGTGCCCGTGTACTCTTTAAGCATCCAATGCTTTCTGGCCCCTACCCCTTGCACACCGAGTCAAAAGATGCTGCTTTTCTTCCTTTTTAAAAGCAAACAGTAAAAGTTGTATGTATTTAGTCAAAAGTTTTTACTGTTCATTAATAGTAATATGTCTGTAATCATTTTACTTTTCTTAAAGTAAGTTGTCAGTCTGTAACAGTAAGATTCCGAAATAATTGTAAGCAGCTCACTCCTTGTTCTATAAAAGGATGGCTCGCTCTTAGTAATAGGCAGACTTCCTTAGGCAGAAACCTTGGAGAAACTTCGTAAGACTCAGAGCTCCTTCTCTGACTAATCTTAAGTTTCTTTTCTGTTTCTTGAGTCCTTCTGTCCAGTAATCTAGTTAGTTATTTTATCTTCTGTTTATGTAAATTTACTTTCTGTATGTAAATATTTTATGTTTCAATAAA
This sequence comes from Hedera helix, assembly GCA_947179155.2. NCBI lineage: Eukaryota > Viridiplantae > Streptophyta > Magnoliopsida > Apiales > Araliaceae > Hedera > Hedera helix. The sequence goes on along the minus strand of OX359275.1, from coordinate 23,751,318 downwards.
TATATTTCAGATTCCAGTTTATATATTCAACTGTGCGGTCCCTTTCCTACTTCCCCTTGCATCATGCATCATTTATCTATGAATATGATCTGTGAGTAGTTAACCCCCTGTTCCACCAGGCCAAGGTCACTATCTGCAAAACCCATTAATGTGGTGAGTGGTGAAAGCCCGTACTTTTGGTTCACTCTGATTATTTTATTTTTGTTGTCCTTCCGCCCTCATGGTATATAATAATATATATAATTAATAATAATTATATATATTGCTAATCGGTAAAAACCGAAAACTGAACCGAAAAAATCGAACCGAATTTTACCTAACTAGTACCAAAACCGGTAATTCGGTTCGATTTTCGGTTCTTGTTTTAGCGGTAATTTTGATTTGGTACCGGTTTGGTTTTTTACCGATAGACACCCCTAATCATAACTTCCCATTTTCATTGGTATCACGATTAGACTTAGTATGTGCAACAAGTCTTTAAACCCCAATGTTACCTCAAGTGGACGAGTTGAATCTCGTGAGAGTTTGTAGTGAATTTACCTACAAAATTAAAAAAAATTAAATTTTTTAACCTAACTAAACCTAGATAACCTAAACTTAAATTCATTCCCTCACACTTAAAATTTATATTGTCCCCATTGTAAAATAAAATGTAATAAAGTAATAACAAAAATAAATATAACGAGAAATGAAAAGAAATTTAAATTTGATTTCTTGGGTTGCCTCTCAACCAACACATTTATTTATCGTCATTGGCTCGACAAAACGCGTAAACATCATGTAGCGTAAATTGGATCCTCAAGGTCCACTTTATTCGCATCTTCTTTTTGAAAACTCTCACAGAAATACTGGTCATTCACCTTGAGTACTTTAGAAGTTTCTAAACTTTGAATTTCAGCTACACCATAAGGAAAAACATTAGTAACAACAAAAGGTCCAATCCAACGAGAAAGTAACTTACCTGGAAACAATCGGAGTTGAGATTGATATAAAAGGACTTTTTGACCGAATATAAATTCTTTTATAGAAATCATCATATCATGAAAAATCTTTGTCTTTTCCTTGTAAATTCTTGCTTCCTCATAAGCATCGTTTCGAATTTCCTCCAACTCTTATAATTGCAACTTCCTATATTCTCTACTTTCACTCATCTTCATATTGAAACTCGTAATAGCACAATAAGCCTTGTGTTCTAACTTAACAGGTAACTGACATGGTTTCCAAAATACCAATCTGTAAGTTGACATACCAATAGTGTAAGACCCCGACTTTTATGAAATACAAATTAAATTTTTCTTTATATATTTTCTTCTGAAAATGATAAATGAATAAATTGACAAAAGTAAAAATTAAGAAATGTTTGTACAAATTTTATCTTGTCGGAGAATATTCAATTCGTACGACGGCACCGAAATAACCAAATATTGGTGGACCCCCACAACGAATTATTGTCAGATATAGAAAGCGACATACATAACATTTCTAAATAAATATAGTCAACGGTACTATCACTTTTAACTGTTAAAATAACCGGTGGTAAAACAATAGTAACATACGGTATTGCACAATAGCACACGGTATTGCACAATATTTCATATTATTGAACTAATAAAGTGGCTATTGTACTATATTGATTTTATTGAACCAATAATTGTCACATGAATAATAATTTATATTATTGAGCTGATAATTATCACAGTAGCATATGCACAGTAATTCACATTACTTATTCAATAATTGTCATTACACAGTAACGTGCTTATTAATTTTCAGCATTATTGTTATCTCTTTTATGATGTTGATTAAACTATTGTATTCTATTATTAGTTAATTTCTCTACTTATCTAACTCAGAAAGCCAACTACACTGCATTTATAACAATTAGTCATAATAATGAATAATTGTGAATTATTGTTGAATAATTGAATTGATAAAGTTATTTGTTTTTATTATAATAAATTATATAAAGTTATTTATTTTTATATATAAAGTTAATTGATTTATATAAAGTAAATTGTTTTATATATAAAGTAAATTGAATGGTATAGATTAAAGATGATCTTTAAATGAATGGTTTAGATTAAAGAAATCTTAAAAGATGAAATGAGTGATATAGATTAAACATTATCTTGAAATATACGGTTTGGATTAAATTAGAAAATCTTGGTTTATGATAAGATTTTTGGCTATAAATAGAGGCCTTAACTTAAGGATTTTTCATAAAAACTTCCTTGCTTATTTTTTCTTTCAATCTCCAAATATTTCTTTGTATAAGTTCTCTTTGAGTGTGCTAGAATCATCTTGAGTATTTGTGAAGATCTGTAAGTGTACGAGTACTGACCAAGTTGATCAACTTCATATTCAGTCACGTGTTAAGGTAAGGGATACCATCTTTTTTATCTTCCACTATTCAAACTTACTGCGGTAAGGGATTATTATTCTTTGATTTTTGAAAATAATATCGTTTCTTCCTTACTTGTAACATGTGTCATTTACTTTCATGTATTAATTTGTGGGGAATAACCTGACTACGCGGACTACCGTATGTTTGGTGAATAACCTTTCTTATTCATTTGTGGGAAATAACCTGACTACGCGGACTACCGCATGTTTGGTGAATAACCTTTCGTATTCATTCCTTATTAATTTGTGGAAATAACCTGACTACGCGGACTACCGCATATTTGCTGAATAACCTTTCATATTCATTTCTTATTAATCTCTGAGAATAACCTGACTACGCGGACTACCGCATGTTTGGTGAATTACTCTTCATATTCATTTCTTATTTGTCTCTTGTTGGTAAAGTTTCCTGAAATGATTATATATTCTTAATAGTTTGCGCTTTATCTAATATCATTTTTCTAAATTTTTCTATTGAACTTAACTGTTATTCTAAACTGTGGATCTTGAATTTGAGTCCACATCATGTTGACAAATTGGACATTATTTGAATCTGTACAAAGAAAGATCATAAACTTTTGATATTTATTGATCATACTGTTTCTTCTGATTCATCATCTATATCACTGTTGTTATTCTAATCATCAAGAACCATGTTATTGTGAATATCTGTGGCCTGGGGCACAAATGATAGGATACAGGCAATATAATTGTTGTGTTTTTTAGGGCACGTGGTGAATGTTCTCTTTGGCCGAGGGCAAAGAAGAACTGTCCAAGAGATAGTTATTGTAGTCTTCACATGTTGTATATAGTGTGGCAATAATAGTGAAGACTTAGTTGTGTATTATTGAATTCTGTATTTCTGTTCTATGTACTGTTTGTATTAAAAATCGTGTATTTTATGACGTCTCAAATTGGGCTATGTGGGCCTAGATTTGGGGGTGTCACATTTGGTATCCGAGCTTAGGGATATTATCTTTAATGGAGATCTGGGGTAGAAGTAGGAGGAGAGAGACGAATAGATTACGTCAATAGTATGTCCTATATAAATAAAATTTTGTTATCTAATAAGTTGGCTTGAATGTGAGGACGAAAAGTGACGAGTCAGTTTGTTTAACTAACCTTTATTTTATAACCGCAGTTAAGAATGACTTCTGAAAATCAGAGAATGAATTATCCACTGCCCGAGGCGAATATAGCTGAGAATCAGGAAGCTACAAGCAATCCTCCTGCAGCTTCAGAAAATAATGTTGGTCATCATGCAAATCAAGATGATTTCTTTAGAAACTTCATGCAATTTATCCAAAATCAGTCGAGGGGAGATTGTAACGGTGGAAATGCTTATAATTCAAGGATTGTCACCATTAAGAAATTCAAAGAGTTGGGACCACCTGAATTTTTCAGAAAACCTGAACCACTCAAAGCGGAAGCGTGGTTGAAGCAGACGACAAAAATACTTGATGTCCTGCGATATGCAGATAATCAGAAGGTGTCATTCGCCACCTTTATGTTTCGAGGGGAAGCAGACAATTGGTGGGTGGAGGTAAAACGCATCCATCATTCGACTCTCGAAATGTCTTGGCTCGAATTCCAAGAACTGTTCAACGAAAAGTCCTTTCCAAAAAGCATCCGCCATATGAAGGAGGTGGAGTTCATAAAGCTAGAGCAAGGAAATATGTCAGTCTCACAATATGAAGCTAAGTTTGCCGAACTATCTTATTTTGCGACCCATCTAGTGAATGACGAAGCACGGATGAGTCGGATGTTCTTATGAGGTTTGAGATTCAAAATTCGTCAACAACTTAGTTTTCATAAATTTAGTTTGTATTCAGATGTTGTCGATAGGGCTCAAAGGATAAAGCAAACAGATGAAAAATTACAGCCAAGAGTCAATGATCAGTGTAGAGAGATAAATGACAACAACCACAGGAACGAGAACCATAGGGGAGGTAACCAGCACTTCGGTGGTAATCCTGCATCGAATAACAGAAGAGGAAAATCCAGTGGAAATAATTTCAAGAGAAAGAGATTCCATAATGATTATGAAAGAGCATCAGCACCAGTACCAAGGGGAGGAGATCGACCACCGGTAAGATGTTATAGGTGTGGTCAGGAGGGCCACATCAGCCCAAATTGTACTCAACAGTCCAAGTTGTGCTACAGTTGCGGAAAAGAAGGTCATGTGGCTCGATTTTGTCCTGTTTCAAAATCAAGTCCAACTGCAGTGATGGTACCAAAAGCTAGCGCGGATAAGGAAAAATCTATAGTTCAAGGGAGAGCTTTTGTTGTGACATCCCAAATGGCATGAAACCCGAATGAAGTGATAACCAGTAAGCTATTCATAAATTCTCATGAAGTCTATGCCCTGATAGATACTGGTTCTACCCATTCTTTTATCTCACCTACGTGTGCTCAATAATTAAACTTAACTCCTGAAAATTTGGATTTTGACTTATCAGTTGAAATCCCATTAGGAGCAATAGTCATTACATCTACCGTATATAAATCTTGCTTAGTTCAAATCAACGGTTTTATATTACCTGTTGACCTTATTTCTTTGAAAATGCATGAATTTGATGTGATTTTAGGAATTGATTGGTTGACTAATCATCATGCTAAAATTGATTGCTTTCAAAATATCATTAGTTTTCATATTCCTAATCAACCTGTCATAGAAATTCAAACCATCAAACCATTAAAATCTATAACTATCATTTCTAGCCATAAAGCCACACGTTTATTGAAAAATGGATGTCAAGCCTTTTTAGCTCACATCACTGACTTGAACAAAGATGTGTCAAACTTGAATGCTATTCCTATTGTTAATGAGTTTTCTGATATTTTTTTCGATGAACTTCTCGGCTTACCTCTAAACCGGGAATTTGAATTCTGTATTGATCTTGAACTCGGTACTAAACCTATTTCCAAAGCCCCATACCGAATGGCTCCTATTGAACTTCAAGAGCTAAAGGTCCAACAATAAGAATTGTTAGATACTGGTTTCATTCGTCCGAATGCATCGCCTTGGGGTGCCCCTGTTCTTTTTGTCAAGAAAAATGACTGGAGTATGAGATTGTGCATTGACTACCGAGAGTTGAATCATGTCACCATTAAAAACAGGTACCCGTTATTTCGAATTGATGACATGTTTGATCAATTGCAGGGTGCTCAACATTTCTCAAAGATTGATCTTCGCTCTAGATATCATCAGTTAAAAGTTAAAGCTGATGACATTCCAAAGACTACTTTCAAAACTCGCTACGGGCATTATGAGTTCTTAGTCATGCATTTTGGATTAACAAATGCTCTTGCAGCTTTCATGGACATGATGAACTAGATATTTAAAGAATATTTGGATCATTTTGTGATTGTATTTATTGATGACATTCTCATATACTCCAAGAGTCGTGAGGATCATGAACAACACCTGAGATTAATACTCCAAAAGCTATGTGAGAACAAGTTGTATGCCAAGCTGAAAAAGTGTGAGTTTTGGCTTGAGGAAGTCACGTTCATTGGGCATGTGATTTCCAGTCAGGGAATATCAGTTGATCCTGCAAAGATTGAAACAATATTAAATTGGGAGCAACCTCGATCAGTAACTGAAGTCCGAAGTTTTCTGGGCTTAGCTGGTTATTATCGGAGATTCGTAGAAGGATTTTCTCGAATCGTTATTCCATTAACTCAACTGACTTGGAAAAGCACAAAATTCATATGGAACGAGGAATGCGAGAAAAGTTTTCAAGAACTTAAGAAGAGGCTTATTTCAGCTCCTATTCTGACCATACCATCAGGATCGGGAGAATTTGTTATCTACAGCGATGCTTCAGGCAAAGGTCTAGGCTGTGTACTTATGCAACATGAAAAAGTTATAGAATATGCCTCTCGACAACTCAAAGATTATGAAAAAAATTATCCTACTCATGATTTAGAGTTGGCAGCGGTCATTTTCGCATTAAAGATCTGGAGGCACTATTTGTACGGGGAGAAAGTGGAAATCTTTACGGATCCCAAAAGGCTCAAGTATTTCTTCACCCAGAAGGAACTCAACATGCGGCAACGATGTTGGTTTGAGCTGTTAAAAGATTACGACCACACCATCCAGTATCACCCAGGAAAAGCAAACGTTGTAGCTGATGCTTTAAGCAGAAAATCTTATGCGAGTACAAGTGCAATGCTGACTACGCAGAAGTGTATTTTGTATGACTTACAAAAGATGGGGATAGAGTTAAAGCAACCAGGGACCCACATGAAGATTGCGCACATACAAGTAGAACCAGTTTTAATCGATAAAATTAAAGTTGTTTAAGCTACTGATCCAAAAATGATGAACATAATGAAGAAAATACAAGAAGGTGCTATTCCAGAAGTAAGAATCGACGAGAAATGAATACTTCGAGTCAACTCTCGACTTTGTGTTCCTAACGACCCTGAATTGAAGCATAAAATTATGATGGAGGCACACAATACTTCATTTGCAATCCACCCGGGAAGTACCAAAATGTATCGTGACCTTCGACATACATTTTGGTGGAACAATATGAAGAGGGAGATTGTAGAGTTTATCTCAAGGTGCTTAACTTGTCAACATGTCAAGGCATAGTATCAAGTGTCTAAGGGTCCATTGCAATCACTCGAAATTCCAGAATGGAAGTGGGAACACATCACTATGAACTTCGTGATGGGTCTTCCCAAAGTTTCTCGAGGCTTTGATGCGATTTGGTTCATCGTAGATAGATTAACCAAGTCCACTCATTTCTTGCCTATAAGAGAAAACTTTTCACTCGAGCGTCTGGCCGGTATGTACGTAAATGATATTGTAAGATTGCATGGCATGCCAGTTTCCATAGTTTCTGATTGAGATCCTAGATTCACTTCACGCTTTTGGATCAGTCTACAAAAAGCTATGGGCACCGAGCTACGATTTAGTTCTGCATACCATCCTTAAACGGACAGACAATCTGAAAGGACGATTCAGACTCTCGAAGATCTTTTGAGACTTTGCGTGCTAGACTTTAAAGGAAGTTGGGACAAGTACTTGTCATTGGTTGAATTCTCCTACAACAACAGTTACCAAGCAAGCATAGGCATGGCTCCATTTGAGGCTTTGTATGGATGAAAGTGTCGCTCTCCAGTATGTTGGAATGAGGTAGGAGAAGCAAAATTGTTGGGACCTGAGTTGGTACATTTAACAACAGAAAAGATCCAAACAATTCGACAACGAATACAAACCGCACAAGAACGACAAAAGAGTTATGCTGATCTTCATCGAATGGATGAAAGTTTCAATGTCGGAGACCATGTATTCTTACGTGTTTCTCCATGAAAATGAGTTACGAGATTCGGAATGAGAGGAAAACTCAACCATCGATTTATTGGTCCATTTAAAATTCTAGACCGAGTAGGAACCATGACCTACAGACTAGCCTTACCACTAAGTATGTCTCACATTTATAACGTTTTTCACATATTCATGCTACGTAAATATGTGAAAGATTCGAATCACATCATTGAGTTAGAGCCATACGTTATAGCAGAGGATTTAACATACGAAAACGTACCTGTCAAGATCTTAGATAAGAAAGAGCAGATCATACGCTCAAAGGTTATACCTCAAGTCAAGGTTTTATGGAGAAACCAAGATACTGAGAAAATGACCTAAGAGCTAGAATCTGAAATGAAATCTAAGTATCCTTATCTCTTTGAAATACCAGGTACGTCAATTTTGGGGACGAAATTTCATAATTAGGGGAGGTTGTAAGACCCCGACTTTTATGAAATACAAATTAAATTTTTTTATATATATTTTCTTCTAAAAACGGTAAATGAATAAATTGACAAAAGTAAAAATTAAGAAATGTTTGTACAAATTTTATCTTGTCAGAGAATATTCGTTTTGTTAGGGAATATTCGATTCGTACGACGGCGCCGAAATAACCAAATATTAGTGAACCCCCACAACGAATTATTGTCGGATATAAAAAGCGACATACGTAACCTTTCTAAATAAATATAGTCAACGGTACTATCACTTTTAACTGTTAAAATAACCGGTGGTAAAAGAACAGTAGCACACGATATTGCACAGTAGCACACGGTATTGCACAATATTTCATATTATTGAACTGATAAAGTGGTTATTGTACTATATTGACTTTATTGAACCAATAATTGCCACATGCATAATAATTTATATTATTGAGCTGATAATTATCACAGTAGTATATGCATAGTAATTCACATTAATGAATCAATAATTGTCATTACACAATAACGTGCTTATTTATTTTCAGCATTATTGTCATCTCTTTTATGATGTTGATGAAACTGTTGTATTCTATTATTAGTTAATTTCTCTACTTATCTAACTCAGAAAGCCAACTACACTGCATTTATAACAATTAGTCATAATAATGAATAATTGTGAATTATTGTTGAATAATTAAATTGATAAAGTTATTTGTTTTTATTATAATAAATTATATAAAGTTATTTGTTTTTATATATAAAATTAATTGATTTATATAAAGTTAATTATTTTATATATAAAGTAAATTGAATGGTATAGATTAAAGATGATCTTTAAATGAATGGTTTAGATTAAAGAAATCTTAAAATCGTCAGTCTTGGTAGCTTTGGCTTCCACCTATTTCAAAACATAATCGATAGCAAATAAAATATAAAGATAACCGAAAGATACAGAAAACGGTCCCATGAAATCAATGCACCAAATATAAAAAATTTCACAAAATAGTATGAGGGTTTGCAACATCTCATTTCATTAAGATATATTACCTATCTTTTACCAATTATAACATGACTTGCAAAACAAATACGAACTTGGAATAGAAATGGCTAATAAAAATCATAGTCTAGCACTTTTCGTGTTGTCCTCTTAGAACTAAAGTGACCTTCACAAGCATATGAATGACAAAAATTTAGAATAGAATCAATCTCATTTTCAGGAATGCACCTTTTAATTACTTGATTTGCACAATGTTTCCATAAGTAGGTATCATCTCACACATAGTACTTTATATCAATATTGATTTTATTTGTTTGAGCTTTAGACAAATCAGGAGGCAAAACAAGTAACCAAATAATTGACAATATTAGTATACCAAGGTAATTTTTTATATGTAGAGAATAGTTGTTCATCAGGAAAAGTCTCTTGCAGATGAAGCTCATCCTTCACATTAACCAAACGACTTAAATGATCTACAACATAATTTTTCGTTCCTTTTTTATCTTTGATCTACAAATTGAATTTACTTAAGAGAAGTATCCATCTTATCAACCTTGGTTTTGCATATTTTTTTATCATCAAATAACGAAGAGCTACATGATCAGAGTAAGTAATGACTTTAGTACTAAGCAAATAAGATCAAAAAAATTTTAAAACAAAAATAACAGCTAAGAGTTCTTTTTCAGTTGTAGAATAATTTTTTCGGACATCGTTCAAAGTCCTTGAAGCAAAATAAATAGCATGAGATGCTCTTCCAACTTTTTGATCCAAAATAACTCCTACTCCATAATCACTTGAGTCGTACATAATCTCGAAATGCATATTTCAATTTGGGGGTTGAATAACTGGAGTAGAAGTCAATAATTCATTCAGCCTATCAAATACTTTCTTACACTCCTTATTAAAATTGAAATCTGCATCATTTTGTAGCAACTAGCATAAAGGTGATGTTATTTTGGAAAAGTCTTTTATAAATCTCCGATAGAAACCTACATATCCAAGAAAAGAACGAACTTCTTGTATACTATTGGGATAATGTAGAGATTGAATAAGATCAATTTTAGCTTTATCTACTTCTATTCTCTTAGATGAAACAACATGACCACATACTATACCTTGTTCAACCAAAATTTGGTGGGCTGTAACATGCACCCAAAAATAAAATCTTACGTTGAAAAAATATTTATGTAAAAGTGTAAGTAAGAGTCGATCCCACAATGAATTATTAATTTAATTTTATATTTTGTAAACCAAAATTGAGGGTTTTTAATTTAAGAAATAATTTAAATAACGTTAACTAAAGTAAACAAATATGCAATTAATTTAATAAAATAAATCAAAAGAACAAGTCTTGGTTTAAGTTAACATCTATCATCAAGAATTTACAATTGATTATTGATGCAAGAATAAATCAATTAATATTTTGAATATTCAACGTGGAATAATTACTTCCATTCGAACAATTTCTCTCTCTCTCTCTCTCATTATTTATAGTTAAGTAAAAACACGTGTTCTAAATAACCATTACTACTCAATAACCTCATATACAAGCTAAAGATTTAATTTAATAATAGCCTGAAAAATTAGAGAGATCTTTGAACTAAATAACATAAGTCACGCGTTTGCATTTTATTTAGATGAATATTCTTTCTAAGATATAATTACTAATCTTAGTTGCTTCACAAATTAAAGTGACTAAACAATTACAGATTTGATATTTAATTTAGTAATAAATTAATACGAATAATAAACTAGTAGGCTTCCTAACAATTAAACGAATCAATCATAAAAATTAAGTATAGAAAAATATTCAATACTCAAAATATAAATTGAACAATTAAAATAAATTAGATCTCACAGTGCATTAATCTTAATAGTTTCAGTCACTTAAACCAAGAACAATAATCTAGCCATACATAGCCATGAAAAACATCAAAGAACAATAGAGAGATTTTTTTAGCAAAAATATACTCTCAATTGTATCTAATATCCTCTATTTATAGGTACAAAAACAATCATTAACTTAGAAGAAATTAGAATCCAAATAGGAATTAAAAAAAATATCACAAAATCCCCGTCCTTTCTTGGCTTAAACGGCAACTAGCGTTTAAATGCCGGTTTTCCTTCACATTTGGGCATTTAAATGCCTACTTTTAGTGTCCCCTTCTGGTCCAAGGCGTTTAAACGCAGTTTCCTTTGTTAATCTGGGCATTTAAACGCCTGCTAGTGATAGGATAATTACAAAAATGTCATTTTTGCTTATTTTCTCTTTTTTTTTTACAAAATCAAATTAAAATAAATAATTAGTGTAATTAGGCACAAAATAATTATAAAATAATTATAAAAACTAATAACTAAGGGATAAAAATATAATAAATTTTATTGCTATCAAGTACCAACACACATAATAAGCTTTTTCCTTGGAAAAAGAATGTGGGGAGTTCGGACCACTTCCTCTGGTGCAGAGGAAGGGCCAGTAAGAAACTTGTCAAAGATTAACGATGCAAATTTTAGAACTTTATTTAAGTAACTGCCAAAATGCCTGCAAGTAGATGGACTCACAAGTGGACTAGAAGGACCAGCTAAGTGTACTAGAGGCCCCATTCCCCCATACCTCCTCATTACTAAAAAGAACATGTAAATTCCCTTTCAAATAGAAGTTCTAATTGAACTACACTATCTATTTTTATATGATCTTCATAAATCACTTAAACAAGTAAATATAGACAGCTTTTATATGGCCTTAACACAGCAAAAACTTCACAAATAAGCTCAAGTTTATTTACTCTTTTAATGAAGTGAGCACTTAAGGTTCAAGCATGGGAAAGAAATGGGCTTCTTCGCTTTATGAGGCATGGATGTAATGGATCCCCTTTGGAAGATAAGTCGATAAACTTTATATGATAAGGACAAGTAGATCAATGGAAATTGATTTTAAGACCATACCATATCAATTATGAAGCACAAAAGGTTAAAGTGTCAAGTCCCTACCTCTCTTTTTGCTGTGGTCAGTCATTTTCCATTAGTTGGATCATTTGGCATTTTTTTCCTCTACCAAATTGGCAAACACTCGAAAATCCTACAGATAATTGTCCAAGCACTTATCCAAAGAGTACCCCACTGCAAAAAAGAAGTGCATATATGTGAGAAGAATGATATTACCCAATTAATAAGCTACAATGAATCATATAATTCATGTGAAAACAACAAATAAGTAACTAATCCCACATTCTCTAATTTCTCTATTACTGACACATCTTAAGAACCTTTTCTGTTTTCTACCGAGTTTTAATCAATCATGGAGGGATAATAGAGCAATGTAACTCAAACCATATGGTATAAAAAGTCCGACAAAACCATAGCCAAGCTACTATGTGAGGGAAATGGCAGGGAATGTAATATGTACTTTTTCTGTTAAATTCAAAGGTTAGTTTCGTGTTTGGCTGTTAAAGTACACCACAACAAATTTCAACATTTTACCGTATTCCGGTCATGGTTATTTGACAGAATGTCTTGAAATTGTATGCTAATGATTTCCCAACTCAGATTAAATAAAAAAACATAAAGAAACAGACCAACTCAAAAATAGAAAAAATAATAGTAGTAAATCTCCATGTAAATGTGTGTGTGTGTGTGTGTGTGTGTGTATGTGTGTGTATATCACCCTATCTCATCCTTAAATTCATAGAACCTGCAGCAGTACTCGCAAGTTCACATAAATATTGCTCCCACCACTGCATTTATACCATTCAGCTATTAGTCTCTCTAATTCCTTCTTGTCAGTAACAAAATCTCAGTTAAAAACACAGCAAATTCATTAAATACGTGAAAGAGTTTCAAGGTTATAAAAAAATTTGTACTTCTTGAAACCAGAGAAAGTTTGATTTTTGACATCCCAGAAAATATTATACCGATGACAATATGTATGAGTTTGAGTCGCTCCATTAACTAGGATTAGATAGGATAGAACAGTAGCATGGTACAAACCTCAATATGTCGAGCTCTAGAATTACCTTATTCCTCTTGCTTCTCAATATCTCCTGGTTCCCAGCCATTTCTGCTTTGAACCAAGAAGGACTATCTCTCCTATCATGGCTTTCAACTTTCAACTCTTCTTCTTCTGCAACTTTCTTCTCGTCATGGAATCCGACAGATCAAGACCCATGTGAATGGGACTACATTGTATGTGCTAAAAATGGGTTTATTTCCGAAATCACAATCAGCTCCATCAATCTCCCCACAACTTTCCCCACTCAATTTCTCTCCTTTAACTTTCTCACTAGTCTTATGCTTTCAAATGGAAACCTCACCGGAGAAATTCCACCCTCCATCGGAAACTTGTCCTTGCTGATGACCCTGGACCTCAGTTACAATGCTCTAACAGGAAAAATACCACTTGAAATTGGAAAGTTAGCTGAGCTGCAGAAATTATCATTGAGTTCAAATTCCATAGCTGGTGCAATGCCAGCAGAAATCGGAAACTGCTCAAACCTTCAACAACTTGAATTGTTTGATAATCTGCTATCTGGGAAAATCCCTGCAGCAATAGGCCAGTTGTTGTACCTGGAAATATTTCGAGCTGGTGGAAACTCAGGAATTCATGGAGAAATCCCATTGCAGATATCAAACTGCAAATGGTTAGCTTTTCTTGGTCTTGCTGATACTGGAATTTCGGGACAGATTCCTTATAGTATAGGAGAACTGAAGAGTCTCAAGACTCTTTCAGTTTATAAAGCAGATCTCACTGGTGAGATTCCACCAGAAATTGGTAATTGCTCAGCCTTAGAGAATTTGTTTCTCTATCAAAACCAAATTTCTGGGAAAATTCCAAGTGAACTTGGCTTTCTTAAAAATCTTAAAAGGGTGTTATTATGGCAGAACAATTTGAGTGGGATCATACCAGGAACTCTTGGGAATTGTTCGGAAATGAAAGTAATCGATTTCTCGATTAATTCTCTGACAGGTGAGCTTCCTCTATTTCATGCAAGTTTAGGTGCATTGGAGGAGCTTCTTTTGTCTGAGAACCAAATTTCTGGCCATATCACACCCATCTTTGGCAACTTGTCCAGCTTGAAGCAACTCGAATTGGACAATAATAACATTTCTGGTGAGATTCCGCCTGACATTGGGAAGTTGAAGGACCTTTCTTTGTTCTTTGCCTGGCAGAATCAGCTTCACGGAAGTATACCTACTGAATTATCAAATTGTGTGAACCTTCAAGCTTTGGATCTTTCACACAATTTTCTAACCGGGTCAGTTCCAAAGTGTCTCTTCAATCTCAAGAACTTAACCAAATTGTTGTTGTTATCGAATGAACTATCTGGTGAAATTCCACCTGATATTGGTAACTGCACCAGCTTGACTCGTTTACGCCTGGGATCAAACATGTTAACTGGTCCTATTCCCTCAGAAATCGGGCTCTTGCAAAGTTTGAGTTTTCTTGAGTTGTCCCAAAATCAATTTAAGGGAAATATCCCCCCAGAAATTGGCAACTGCTCACAGCTAGAAATGGTTGATTTGCACGAGAACAAGCTCCGAGGAATGATTCCAAATTCCTTTGACTCTCTTTCTGAACTTAATGTTTTAGATCTTTCCATGAACAGAATTTCAGGCACCATCCCGGAGAATTTGGGGAAGCTCAGATCATTGAACAAACTTGTGTTGAGTGGAAACTACGTCACTGGTTTTATTCCCAAGTCATTAGGCCTCTGCAAGGATTTGCAGTTCTTGGATATAAGCAGCAATAGAATGACAGGTTCAATCCCAAATGAGATTGGCTACTTGCAAGGACTAGATATCATGTGTAATTTAAGTTGGAATTCTTTGACAGGACCAATCCCTGAGGGCTTTTCAAATCTTTCAAAGCTCGCAAACTTGGATCTCTCTCACAACAAGTTGACAGGAAGCCTGAGAGTTATCGGTAACCTCGACACTCTTGTTTCTCTGAATGTCTCGTACAATAATTTCTCAGGTTTTATTCCTGATACCAAGTTCTTCCAGGATCTTCCTGCCACTGTATTCATCGGTAATCAAAAGCTCTGCACCAACAGAAGTAATTGCCATGTTAGTGAAAGCCTACATGTCAAAAAGTCCTTCAGAAATCTAACAGTCATTGTTGTACTCAGTACAATTGTAGCTATTACAATCTTGACTATTGGGGTAATTTTATTCATCAGAGCTGGTGGTGCCACAGTGAGGAAGAACGATGAAGAGAAGGGACTGGTGTGGAATCTCACCCCATACCAAAAGCTAAGCTTCTCGGTGAATGATATCGTAGGAAAGCTCTCCGATTCCAACATTGTTGGAAAGGGTGGTTCAGGAGTAGTTTATCGAGTCGAGACTCCAATGCAACAGTACATTGCAGTGAAAAGATTATGGCCAACAAAGAGCAGTGAGGTTCCACAAAGAGACTTATTTTCTGCAGAAGTTACAACATTGGGATCGATTAGACATAAAAATATAGTCAGACTTTTGGGAAGTTGTAGCAATGAGAAAACTAGATTGCTATTGTTTGATTATATCAGTAATGGGAGTTTGGCAGGATTACTCCATGAGAACAGGATAAATTTGGACTGGGATGCAAGGTATAAGATCATACTAGGAGCTGCTCATGGTCTAGCTTACCTCCATCATGATTGTTTTCCTCCAATTGTTCATCGCGATATTAAGGCCAACAACATTTTGGTAGGTCCGCAGTTCGAGGCTTTTCTCGCAGATTTTGGACTAGCAAAACTTGTTTCTTCTCCGGATTGTTCAAGAACTTCAAACACAGTTGCAGGTTCTTATGGGTACATAGCTCCTGGTAAGTACATTTTCCACCCCTACTGTTTTCATGTAAATTTCAATATGTTCTTCATTAACAAATATACATAATTCAATAATAATAATAATAATAATAATAATAATAATAATAATAATAATAATAATCCTTTAAAATTCCTGTTGCATATAGTAGAGCACATTATCAATCAATATTACATCACTAGATCACAATACAATCAACACTTCCACAAGTTTTCATGAATACCATCATGTATATTCGTAAATACTGTTTGAAATTTTGAATTAGTTATATCAAGTGATCGATACTTACCTAAATTTATCTCCTAATGTCACCAGGAACATTTTTTATAAATTCCAAAAAATTTAAAAAGTTTCTTGTCACATTTCAACATGAATCTAATAAATTCCTCATTTTGAACAAGGTATGTGCACCCATAATGACAAACCTAAGGTACTAACTACAGTTGCTCCAAAAATTGCAGAATATGGGTACAGTATGCGGATTACAGAGAAGAGTGATGTGTACAGCTACGGCGTTGTGCTCCTAGAGGTCCTAACAGGGATGGAACCAGCTGATCGACGCATACCAGAGGGCACTCACATTGCTAAATGGGTTAACCAAGAACTGAGAATGAAACACAAGGAAGTCACCACAATTCTTGATCAAGAATTACTCTTAAAATCTGGTACACAAATACAAGAAATGCTTCAAGTCCTGGTTGTGGCGCTCCTCTGCGTCAACCCTTGCCCAGAGGAACGCCCCACAATGAAAGATGTCACAATGATGCTCAAAGAGCTGAGGCAAGAAAACGACGACTGTGAAAAACAAGATACTCACAGCGAAGGATCGGTGTCGAACCCTAAAGTGGCAGTACATTGTTCTAGTTTCTCTAGATCTTCTCAACCTCTAATTAGATCACCTCCACAGTAGCCATAGTTACTCAAAATCCGTCTTAGGTTGATCAATTCTTTTGAAGAGAAGTTATATATTGAATTATTTACCAATGTCAGAATTATTTGTATAGATTATTGAGATATTTAATATTGAAGTACTAATGGTATTTTCCCTATTCACAATTCTACTTTCCAAGTAAAAATCCTTGGGAGAACAACAATTTAAACATTTAGAGCCAGTTAAACTGATAACATGTATAAGTTAGAGACTTCAATAAACTCCATAACTATGTTACACGGACTCTTCACTGTGTCGTAAAGTACCCGTGTCCAACACTTGACACTCGACACGCACAAGGGTATGCGTAGTGGACGCTTCACTTTAGTGTAAAAAAAGTGGCAAAATTGAGGAGTACAGATGTCGAACTCTTCAAAATACTATGTCTAACCGGACATTCCATCTGAGTTCGTGTAACATAGCTCCATAGATACTAAATTAAATGTGAACAAACTGTCAGCAAAAAAAGCATGAAAAATGCTTTAATATGCAGCAGAAGGTACTTTTAGTATGAAGAAATGAGAAGTGCACAACACCAAGGGCATATGAACATGGCTCACCTTGCAGATACAATTATCTAAATGGGGTCCTAAAAAAGAGATGCGTAGCTTTCATACCCATTGGGTGGTATGTATGCATATAGGTTGATAATAAAACAGCCATGATGGTGACAAAATCTTGGTTGGCATGAACCAATGGTACATGTATTATGGGAAAGCAAATGAAACAATCATTCCCCAAGGATTCTGCAAAAATCTCTCACACTATAGATATATAGACACCATGCTCCATGTGCTGGAAAGATACATTGCTTTTGGACATGTTACATAAAACCATTTTTGGCCCACATGTACATTACGGTTCCTTATCAAATATCTATGGCTAAGAGTATATGAACCAATACCATCCACAGTCAATATTTCATTCATGGTGTTTAAATACTCCCTCTTCTGCTCTATAAAAATGAGTCTCATTTACTCTTTATTTTTTAACTAAAAAAAAGAAAAAAGAAAATCTTATTTCTATTAATGATAGTATATACACAATTCCATCAAATTTACCACGATATTTACGTTATCATGTCATCATTACTAAACTAAACACTCAATAAATTTAAGAGTATACGTGAAACAACAAAAAAATAAAATTGTAAATTTCGTATATGGGACCTTTTTTGTGTAACAGAGGGAGTATAAACGTATGCATGCTGCAATCTTCACATGGATTCTACCCCTCAACTTTTCACAAGTACTTGTCAGTAAGACTGTAAGCCTTTTCCCAGATCTTTCATATTTCTTCTTTTATGTTCCTCCTTGATCTTTACAATCACCAATCAAACCATAGTTCTCCACTTCCTCTTTGTTGTATGTCTGTTTATCCCTTATTTTCTTTATTACTTCATTATTATTAAACCTTTTTGATGACTAGTACTGCAAAACTTAGTACCCCAGAAACAACAGCTTTCGAAACAGTACCTTTACTGTCACCACACCCATAACTTCTGGCATATGATCAAGATGAAGTAACAAAGTCAAATTTTTCAGCTTATGGTCAGCAACATAACAAGTGGCATTGAACCACAGTACTTGGTTTAGGTCTAAACCCAACTCAATATATAATTATCATGAAGACAGGAAAAGGCACATGTAATTATATTGTGCAAGTTTTTTTTCATTCAAGAAAAAGTACAATAAGATACAAGAGATTTAGAAGAAACAAATCAATGTAGCAAATTTATAATTTGAGTTTCATAGTATATAATATAGTACTCCCTCCTTACCATAAAAAGAGTCTCATTTGAAAGAGAAAAAAATAATTTTCCAAAAAGAGTCCTCTTTCTATTTATGATAGTATAAAATTATATAACATCCTCAGGTATAATAAGACAATTGCATTCCCATGTCACCAATACTAAACTAAACACTCATTGTATTTGGTGATAAGATAGAAGAAAATATATATCCTTAAAGTTTGAAAATAAAACTCTTTTCGTTCAACAGAGGGAATAATAAAGAAGTATAAGCCACTACTTTCACCATTATAGAGTGAAAATGGCAAGGTTTAAAACTACATGGACACGTAGCACATGCAGCGTATTAACTGAATGTGCAAAGGAATATGATTTACCAACATTCCACCCCAGGCAACTGCAAAACTAGGACTAATAAACTCTAATAAAAAGTCCCAAGCTCACTTGTAACACACTCAATTCTAAATCCAACATAACAACCTATTGTAAAACAGTTGAACCAGTGACAGAATGGGCTCGTGAAGATCATTAGATCCCACATTGGCCGTTGCTGGGTTCGCAAGGGGCTGCAGCATCAGGTATCATTACAGAAATTACACGACAATTTCTGGTTCAGTCAGCTTGTGTCCATTTACATTTGTATGTATGGACAATGTTGTTCACGCAGCTGCCAGGTGGTTCAATAGCAAACCCAGGGAGAAAAGTGGCCAGCTTCATGTCGGAAACCATGTTATAAAAGATGAACTCCTGGCATAACATGGTGCAGTATACAGAAACAAGAACATACTCTGGTAATAATGATATATCTAGAAGAATTAAATATTCTCATACACTTGTATGCATATGCGGAACAAACAGAGACAGGTCATAAACTATGAATCTAGATCTTTAATATACATAAACACTTATTCACATGTCCTGAAAAAAAACTACAAACACTTCACACAATACTTTGTCAGGATATGTCCATGCCAATGGTCCAACATTTGACCCATGATCCAACATTTGACTTAGTAATGAACTGTTTCACTAATAACATAACGTGATTACACAAAACAAGAACCACGTGAGCACATTCAACCAAGTAAAAATCAGAAAATAAATTCAAAATAAATTTCTCTTATGTTGAACAAGAAAATAGTCGGTGTACAGACCTTTAAACATTACATACATTAAAATGGCATTGTACAAATTAATATGACAACAGATAACACCATCTTCTGTGCGTTGCGATCCATGATTCAAAGACTGCAGTGGAAACACAGGAATTCTTGAGGGGCAGAGAAAAAGCTTGACAAGCATAACAATTTTAACACTCTGCAGTGCAATGCTAATAAAATAAAATAAAATTTAAAAGAGGGAAAGAGAGAGAGATCCCAACACTCCTTAAAGCTTTGCTGACTCCAACCTTGGGTAAGGTGAAAACCAACATTACAGATTACCCCCTGGATGCCACTTTATGCTGCATCCAATACTTCCAGGAAATGGAGAGAAGTGTTTTCAGATTGTGATAATGGATAAGAAATACAACGAATCACCAGCGCATCCTTGAGTAGAAAATAAATAAGACAAACCATAGCTTTCAACATACCTGGGTTTTTGAGCTGATAATACTGGTTGGCAACTAAGAACACGGTCTATTGCTAGGCCTAAGTCCCTAGACAAAGTATTGACCACGCTGATTAAGAACTTTAAAATGCCAAAAAGTTAAGGTGATGAGTAATATCGATTTGGTTTAATTCATAAAGCAGAGAATAGAGATCAACCTTCCTGTAACAGGTATATTATTGCTTGGCCGTGAATCATCAAACTGCCCATGATACACCAACTCAAAGGGCCTACGACCATCCTGTGACAAAATAATACATTATGTTGAAATTCAAATAGTTGGTTGTGCTTCACTGAGAAAGAAGTGTATGCTTCATACTCGATTCAATTTTATTGTTCCAGCATATGAATTGGTGGGATGAGTAAACTGAGTACCTAACAAAGTTAAATAGAACAAATATTACATAAACAATTAGTGCAGGTTCTATTTACCTTTTTAAATAAGAAAAACTCAGGTGTGCAAACAGCACCAAAATCTCTTGCAACATCCTGTGACTGCAGATGAACACACCGAGCTCATAAACTTTTGGGGGAAGATACATTAATCAGTTTACAACTTTGAGCAAGAAGATATTTCATTTGACAAGAACATGATGGCGCCTACATGGTAAAAGATGTCTTTGACTCTTTGTGCAGGATCATATACAAATAGGTGAACAAAGTAGATTGAATCTCAAAAGTTGCATCGAGCCAATCATCGCAGTTCATAAAGGTATTGTATTAAATCTCAATCGGAAAGCTAAAGCTAGATGTGGAACCAAACTGCCTATGTCATCTTTGCAAAATGGAAGAAAGAAATGATTTACTAAAGCAGCTATCTGGATTACTTTATGCTGACTATTTTTTATTTTTTTTATCACATTTAGTACGACTATAAAAATCCCTCTTTAAATTAGCAAGAGATGCTTACCTCATCATAGAGATATGGGAAAGGATAACTATAGAGTCTAGCTTCTTCTGCCATGAAATCTGGTCCATCCTGTGAGGAATAATTCAATGTTGAACAAATCATACGATGACTTCTATGCAGCTCAATCTGAAGCTATAGGGATAGCTGAACCTGTGGATGTGTTGCCACAGAGTTCGAAGATATTGCAACTACTGCGAGGCCTTTCTGCAGCAGAGAACAAGAAACTTTTAAATATATATATATATATATATATATATATATAATTTCTTCAATGTAGACATTAGCTCATCTAAGTGCATTGTCCAACTAACATGCGAAGCACAAAAATTAAAAAGAAATTGATCACCTACTGACCTACCTGCATATAAAAATTTGAAAGCTTCACTATAGCTTTTTTCAAGTGTATGACAAAGGGGCAATGGTTGCAAATGAACATAACCTGCACCACGACAATGTTAAATGTTATTTCATAGTTCTCTACATTGATAGAGAAAAAATGGCTAAAGAATAATCTCAGGAGGGACTAGGGAGTTGAACCATTTGAAAAGCCTTGTTTGGGTGGCCATGTTAGGAATGGCAAGCCCTACAGAGTCCAAATGACTATTGGCAGATAGCACCTTTTTTACTAAAATTACGATGCTTAATAAACATTATTGGAAAGAGTCACTAGTAGATACTCTCATGATGCCTATGCAATGCTACTGCATTTCATTTTCATGATTTTAAGGATCTTGCCCACACCACAAAATTTGAAGACTCGTTTTGTGTTACGAGCTTCTATGTGATGTATTAAATCTCTTACCACCAGAATCCAGATGAAATTGTTGTGGATTATAAATTCATAAACTGATCCTGGGGCACAAGAGCACTGTCATCCCCAGTTTAAGACTAATGTTACGTTTGGATTGAAGGAATGGAATGAGTGAAGGAATAGAATAGAGAATAGAATGTAATGGAGAATTGAATGATTTATTTCATTCCAGGTAGAATAAGTCGTTCAATACCCTCCTTCAAAGAATAAAATTCATAAATTTGAGAGAGATGAGAATGGTCAAATTCCATTTCAATGGTACAACTAAAAACAATTTTTTTTATTCCATAAAAATGAGTCATTCCATTCTTACATTCATTCCTCCAATCTAAATGTAGTATAAAAGTTCTTGAGGACAAAAGGTGTTCCCTCAGAAGAAAAGAGGATGTGCCCAATGGTGGTACTACATAGAGTTGGGGCCAGGCCATGGCCCCAACCCAATTTTTTTGTTCTTTTCCAACTAGTATGTAGTTAATTTCAATTTCTGAATTTACAAACACTCTTTTAATAAAAAAAATTATTTTTTTCCAAAACATGTTTTAGGTGTTTAATCCTTATTTATACCATTTTTCCCCTCCAAAATTCATTTATTACACATTCACTCCACTATGGACTCTCACTCCACCACTCTAGCTTACTATTAATTTTTACATAATTTATCTTTAAAGTTAAGAAATGTGATGAGTATATTATTGTTTGAGTTTGTGAATTTTTTGTATTAATATTTTGTTATTGTATGTCTTCAAAAAATATATGAAATTAATTAGGACTCCACAATATATATTAGAAATCGTAAATTAGGTCCTTACAAGTATTTATATTGTTGGAATATAATTCTTAAGGGTAAGCTTATGGTTGAATAAGTTTTCATTTACATGTATATGTTTAACACTTCTTACCCTCTTTTAAAGTATAACATATAAGTGAAAAATATTTTGTTGTGTTTTTTATGCAATTTATATATTCAAAAAAAAATTTATCACTTTTTGATGTGTAGTACACTAAAAAAATTACCCACAATTTCATTAAAAAATCAAAAGATCAATTTCCTGATTTAAAGGAGTGCTTGATTATAAAAAAAAAATAGCTTAAAATATGAATATGATTTTATTTATATTTTTTATTTGTCTATTTGTCCCTTTCTAACTCAAAATCCAGGTGTCGCTGCTGGATGTGCCAGACCTTCAGTCTAAGATTTCAAGCTACAGATCACACGGCTAGAACAATATGAAAGGAAATGTGCATATTACATGAAACAAGTCTTTCTAAAACTCTAATTGCAATTACATCGAAGTACTTTTACAAACTCATAATAATGTCACAAGACTTTAAATGATTATATTTTCTCTGGTCGGATGATGTCTTCTTTGTCGCCACTATCTGTTGCTTCAGACACAGAATATCAGAATGCTAACCCATTCTATCCTTGCTTCTTCCTGATTTTGAAGCACATGTCCAATTGGAACCTCCAAAGTTTTGTTAAAATTTCAAAAACCTTTATATAGTGGAACTCTTCAAAAACCTTTCATAATCTAATGAATCAATTTTTTTAAAATTTCAATGTATATTCTTTAGCAAAAACATCACCATATGCTAGTCCCTCAAGCATCTGGTACTTTCTAGTGGCCAAGAACTCATGAAAGCAATGTGATCGCTCAAGTTAAACAATTGCAAAAAACGAAATACAATTCGTTTGCACAAAGCCTACCTCTATAACCATAAGTGTTTTGTGGGAAAATCTTGTGTAAATGAGCTGTGGAAATCCCTTGTAATTAGTCAAATAGATATATTAGGAAAGTATATATTCTAGGTTCCTAGAATTAAGCCTTACAGCTAATTTTCCTAGAATTAAGAGAGTTGATGTTTATTGTTTCCTAACATCTCGTGTATAAAGCCTAATATTTGTAACAATATTGTAATCAATATACGATTATTATTCACTCAAATTCTAGATGGTATCAGAGCAGTTCTCTGGGACTGCTTCTGTTTGTGCCTGAAAATTCCTGATTTAGAGTGTGAGAGTGTGCAGCCTACAACCTTCATTGCTGAAATTCCCTTGCCCTTCTTCCCAAAACCAGAGAGCCTATATTTTTCTGGTTTGACTATGCAAAATGTCGGAAGTTGAAGACATCATGACTACAACCCAGTCGGAGGAAGGAAGCCATACACAACAACTTGCAAAACATTCAGGCAACCTATAGACTAAATGGGAATAATTATCTCAAGTGGTCTCAACTTGTTCGTGCGACATTGAAAGGGAAAGGGGAGATTAGTCACCTTACGGGTACAGGGCCCAAAGAAGGAGATCCTCGATTCGAAGCTTGGGATGAAGAGGATTCCATGATAATGGCGTGGTTATGGAATTCAATGACCCCTAACACAAGCGACATTTGTATGTTCTTGACTACTGCAAAGGACATTTGGGACGCTATTCAACAAACATATTCCAAGGTGAGAGATGCTGCTCAAGTGTACAAGGTTAAGATGAAAACAATGGCAACACGGCAAGGATCCAAGACGGTTACTGAGTATCCCAATCAGTTGAAAGCTTTATTGCAAGAACTTGATCATTATAGGGTAATTAAAACCAAATGCCCTGATGATGTAGTGGTGCTAAAGGATTTCATAGAGCAGGACAGGGCATATGATTTCCTTTGTGGATTGAATCCAAAATTCAATCAAGTAAGAATCTAGATTCTAGGAAAATAAGAGATTCCGTGTTTCAACGAAGTGGTTGCACTTATTCGAGGAGAAGAGAGTAGAAGAGGTCTGATGCTTGAATCACAGAGCACTAACGGCTCTTCCATGGTGGCTAGTGGCAACAAATCTGTCACAAGTCTAGAGAAAGAAGTAGCTCTTGAAGCAGAGAAAGGCACCCAGACGAAGTCTCAGAATCGTGAAGAGTTATGGAGCACCTACTGCAAAAGGCCTCGTCACACTCAAGAGAAATGCTAGAAACTTCATGAAAAGCCTCCAAAAGGAGATCAGACACGGAACAGTGGGCCATCTAACCTGGAGTGAACTCAGAAAGGAGATCAACCACAAGGTGGTGGACAAGCTCATATGGCTGGAAGAGAGTCTAGACCGCAGGGGCTGAGTAGTCTCAACCAGGAGGAGATTGAGAGGGTGAGGTCTCTTATTAACAGTCTTGATCGGCCTTCAAATACTTGTTCCTTGGCATATTCAGGTAAGCTTCCTATTTCCATAGGATTGAATGCTTCAGATATAACCTTTAGTAATTCCTGGATCATGGATTTTGGCGCCACTGACCACATGACTCATTCATCCAAATGTTTCTCAACCTACACCCCATGTCCTAGTAATAAGAAAATAGGTACAGCCAATGGATCCTTAACAACTGTAGCCGGAATAAGAGATGTTAAGATAAGCCCAACATTGACCTTGAGAAATGTTCTCCATGTACCTAAATTATCCACCAATCTTGTCTCAATACAAAAACTTACTCGAGATTTATGTTGTAATGTGATTTTTTCACAATAGTTATTGTGTATTTTGGAACAAGGATTCGGGGAGGATGATTAGACGTGCTAGGGAAAAGGATAGCCTCTACTATCTTGAGATGTCAAGTCAGTCAACAATGACCAAGAGTGAAAGACCACATTCCTTTATCTCAGAATCTGTCATGTCCAATAAAGAGAAGATTTTGCTTCATCATTCATTCATTCGCGTTTGGGACATCCATCGTTTATGATCATTAAGATTTTGTTTCCCTCGCTGTTTACAAAACTGAATGTTGAGAATTTTCATCGTGAGGTGTGTGAATTTGCCAAACACAAATGTGTACCTTTTCCAATTAGTAATAAAAGAAGTTTTGTTCCTTTCTATCTTATCCATAGTGTTGTTTGGGGTCCGTCTACTGTCCCTAATGTTTCTGGGGCAAGATGGTTTGTCTCTTTTATTGATGATTGTACTCATGTCACCTGGCTTTTCTTGCTTAAACATAAGTCTGATGTTTTCCTTGATAAAAAAAATCAATTTGGAGTCAGTATCAAAAGGTTTAGGTTAGATAATGCCAAAAATTACTTCAATCAAATCCTTACCCCATACTTTCAGAAAGAGGGAATAGTCCATGAGTCATCATGTGTTAAGACCCCATAGCAAAATGGGGTAACAGAAAGGAAAAATGGTCATCTCCTTGGAAAGACACAAGCACTCTTGTTTCAGAAACAAATGTCCAAAGCCTTTTGGGGGGAAGCGGTTCTTACAGCAACTCACCTTATAAATCGATTGCCTTCTCGAATCCTGGGTTTCAAAAGTCCTATGGATATCCTCTCATCTTTTTACCCGAACTTAAAGACTACAAACAACATTACTCCAAGAGTTTTTGGGTGTACGGCCTTTGTTCATGTCCATGGTCCAAACAGAGGGAAATTAGATCCAAAGGCTCTAAAGTGTGTTTTCGTGGGCTATTCCTCAACGCAGAAATGGTATAAATGTTACCACCCCCCATCAAAGAAGTTCTATGTCTCGGTGGATGTCACATTCAATGAGCAAGAACCCTATTTCACCAATCCTTATCTTCAAGGGGAGAACTCAACTAGGGAAGATAAGTAAAGTTTTTTGGATCTAGATCTGACTGTAGATCACATGCCTTCTAATTCCACACCTGAAAATTCTACTTCCACGCCTGAAAATCATCCGAAATCTCCTGGTTTGCCACCTTCACCTCCTGAGTCTCCCAATTTGTCTCATGTCCTGAGTCTTAATCCTTTGTCTCACTCAACTCCTGGAAATTGAAGATTTGACAAGGTGTTTGCAAGAAGGAAAGTGGTTGTCCCAGAACCTATGCAGTCTCAAGAGTCCAACTTGAATTCTTTGAATAAGGTAACAATTACTAACCCTACATTACAAGATGAAACTGAGTTTCAGGTGGATGATGATTACCTAAACCTACCAATTGCTATTAGGAAAGGAACTCGAGTGCACAAAGTGTCATTATACCCTCTTGCACATTTTCTATCCTTTAAAAATTTCTCACCATCTCACAAAGCCTTTCTTGTAAGCCTGAATTCCATTACCATTCTTACCAGCTTATTTGAAGCTTTGTCTAATGAAAAGTGGAAGCAAGCTATGAATGTGGAAATGGAAGCTTTAGAAAAGAATCAGACTTTGGAATTGGTGAAATTGTCAACAGGAAAGAAACAAGTAGGTTGCAAGTGGGTGTATACGGTGAAGTATAGAACAGCTGGGTCAATTGAGATATACAAGGCCCGATTAGTAGCCAAAGGGTATACGCAAACTTATGGGATCGACTACTTAGAGACCTTTGCCCTTGTTGCCAAAATGAATACAGTAAGAGTGCTATTGTCAGTTGCTGCTAACTACAATTGGGAGTTGCAACAATTTGACGTCAAGAATGCATTCCTACATGGGGATTTGGAGAAGGAGAATTACATGGAGATTCCACTAGGCTATGGAAAGAATCTAGCCACTCATATTGTGTGTAAATTGAAGAAGGCGTTGTATGGCCTTAAGCAATCACCACGAGCATGGTTTGGGAGATTTGCAAGAGTCATGTTGACTATGGGATACAAACAAAGCCAAGGGGATCACACACTCTTTATTAAACACTCTCTGACAGGGGGAGTTACTATTCTTTTGGTATACGTTGATGACATAATAGTGATCGGAAATGACGATAGAGAGAAACAAGTTTTGAATTGGTGCTTGGCCAAGGAGTTTAAGATCAAGGCATTGGGAAGGTTGAAGTATTTCCTTGGGATTGAGGTCGCACACTCCAGGAAAGGAATTTTTATCTCTCAACAGAAGTACGTTACAGATCACCTCAAGGAAACAAGAAAGACTGCATGTAAGCCAACGAGTACTCCCATAGATCCTAATCTCAAGCTTGGAATTGCAAAAGAGGATGCAGTAGTAGACAGGGAAATGTATCAACGTCTTGTGGGAAGACTTATCTATCTCTCTCACACATGACCAGATATAGCATATGACATGAGCTCAGCCAGTTCATGCACAGCTTTTAGGAGATTCCTATTCACCATCTTGAGGGGGAGTATGGGAAAACCTTGTGTAAATGAGTTGTGGAAATCCCTTGTAATTAGTCAAATAGATATATTAGGAAAGTATACATTCTAGGTACCTAGAATTAAGCCTTATATCTGATTTTCCTAGAATTAAGAGAGTTGATGTTTATTGTTTCCTAATTTAGTGTAGGGCATCTCATGTATAAAGTTTGACATATGTAACAATATTGTAATCAACATACGATTATTATTCACTCAAATTCTAGAGTTTTTCTTTTTACCATATCAAGTTTAGCAAAGTACTCAAACAGATTGCAAGTGAAAACATATGAACCTCAAGTAAGGACTAATTTTACCAGTAATGCAGGATGTGCCTCAAAATCCTCCAATTCCCACACTTTTCCCGTAAGCGGCTCTGAAAGCTGAATCACTCATTTTAACACACAAAAATCATAGCTAATCAAAATTCCAAAGGATTTAAAACATAATGACACACATACATATTACTCCCTCCCTCCATTCCAAAATTAGAGATACATTTTGAGGTCAATTTGCAAAAAAATTAAAATTCAAAATTAATACAAACTTATATAAACAAATAAGTATTGTACACTAGCTAAAAAAAACTACTAATTTCATTAGTATGTGTTACTTGCAATGAATCAACTTCGAATTTTAGGATTTTCAATTTCAAAAAAGTCAAAATGCATCTCTAATTTTGGAACTTGGGAAACCAGGAGAGGAGAAAAGACCTGGAACTGAGGAGGTCGGAATCCGAGGGAGACCCCTTTGGTCTCAGTTCTGGCGGCTCGAATCACGAGATTTCTCGATGGCGGTAGATTTTTCGTGTGCCGCAGAGGATAATAACCCAGTTTTGATGAACCCCGTGAAAATGATGATGATGATACAGAAGAACAAGACCTAGAAGTTGCTAACGTGCGCGGATGGTTCAGCAATCGTGCGCCGGATGAACACAAAGTTACTCGCGCAGCCATTGTGAAGAAGAAGATGGAGTTTGAATTATAAACTCTGAACGGTCAACTGTCTCTTTTTTTCTGGTTCACCGGGGCTCTCAACAATATCTAACAACGAGAAGGCTATATTCGTCTTATTGGAAAGTTATTTGGTGTATTCGTTTGGTCCGGTTCGTGTTGAACGGCCAAAGATTAAGAAAGGTGAATAACTGATAAAAACAACATTGTTTGTTATTTTCTTTTTAAATTTTTTATGAGTTCACAGGAATTCAACAGTCTAGACGAAATAATAATCAACAATTTTTTACAATATATAATTATATAATATGTATGAAAAGACTAGTGATTATTTTTGGTTCTAGGGAGCCAAAGGTTTTTTATTACTTACTCTGTCCATAAAACGAGCCTCGTGTGTATATATTTTTGTTACGTATTTATCCTAAAAGACTATATTTTTGTTACATGCTTATTCTAAAAATATTTGTATACTTCATGTGTAAAGCAAAAATGCACTTGCTTTCTCGTCAAATAAATTATTTCATGAACGGTTAAACAATTCCAAAGTTATATTTAGAGGTTGAAGGCCGTTAATGTTACGTTTGAATTGAGGAAGGAGAATAGAAGAAAAAATATAATAAAAAAATAGTGTATTTTATGATCATTTTAAAAAATAAATTATTTAATAAAATAAAATTTTATTTCATCTCTTTTATTTTCATTTCGTGTGAAATGCGGTAGAGTAGAATTTATTTCAATAGAATAGACATGTGTAATAATTTTGTCATCATATTATACCACACACCTTCACTAATGACCAAACATATACTTGAAATATCTTCTAATTATTTCATTCATTTTTCTATTACATTTCTTCAATCTATATGTTGCATAAAATTCATATCATAAGAGTTTGTTAGTGTGAATAGTTTGATCGATCGAGTTTTCAAAGACGAACTTTTGACGCATTAACATATCAAGTTAACATTGCTTTCGAGTGTAGTTGTAGAAGTCGATCCGATAATCGCACTTCTACAGAAAATAGGCAACTCCAACCCGGCCTCTACTTCCCATATCATTGTCGTCTAGGTATGGGAAAATTTTCTTCTATTTATGACACTTTAAGAGCATCTTTCTCCTTTGTATCTTGGTGTTCCTCCAAGTATACTGAGTAGTGAGTACTAGTTTTTTACCAAAACTTAATATATATATATTTGTATCTTGTGATGGGATCCTAGTTTTACGTCCTACTGCGCCTAGACACGCAAGGTAATCTTGATTGTTTTTCAACCCACTTAAACAGTCAGGAAAGCTAAAGGATCACTGGAAAGTTTAGTGATGACTTGTAAAATAACAGTAGAATTGTTGGTTGTAATTAAGGATCGGTCAGAACCGCCTATCCCAAAGTGAGATGTCCACGATTAAGACTACTGAAGCGAGTTTATTGATGATTAAGGAGTGGTTCGGAAATGATTTTTTTTTTATAATTTAAAATTAAAATTTTAATAGATATATAAGTTAAAATTTTAGTAATTTTATAAATAAAAGTATTCTACATCACTTTTATTTATAAATCGAGAATTATAAATAATAATTGTGGATGTGTTCGGTTAATAATGACTTATAAATTAAGTAAAATATAAAGATTACTAAAATGTTCTTTAGTAAGAAGAATATTAGAAAAATAAAAGAAGACAATTATATCATTTCATAATAGTTGATTGACTTAAAAATATGACTTATAAGTAATCTTTTTTAAGCAACAAAAATTTACTTATTTTTTTTTTACTTTTTTAACTTATAAATAAGAAAAAAATTGTTCCCGAATATGTTTTTTAACTTAATTACTTATAAATTAAATTGATCAACTTATAAGTACTTCCAGAACGCCTCCTAATGGTACTGAAGTGAGTCGTCAAAACAAGATTGAGATTACTAAAGTGAGTTGTCAGCGACTGAGACTATTCCTGCTATAATTTTTTAAGAGTAGCAATTGAACAAAGAAAATGCTAAATAGACGAATAAGCAAATGACCAAACGAAATCCCCAAAACAAAAAAAAAAAATTAATTAATTAATTTCATTTAATCTCTTGTAACTAGTGGATAATATTTATCTAATAAATTAATACCTAACTTCTATTCACATTCAACGGCTATCATTTAGCAATGGTTTGACCTTTCATTTTTCAAGTTTAGCAATGTATAGGAAAATTTACCATTTACAATGTATACCATTTACGTGTAATTTGGAGATGCTACTCGCAGCTAATTAGCCCGGTAACAGTTATATTTTTAATTGGATAGAACAGAGATGGTATTTAAATCCATTAATACAAGTTAAATAATATTACGTGTAAATGGTATAATTATTGTAGAAAATAGGCTAAATTATGATTGATTATACATATTGTTTTTCTTGTTGATCAGTCTAAATCAATTATATTATCTAAGGGAATCAATCGCGTTTAGACTTCATCTTTTTAATAGCAATTTAAGATGAACTATAGGAATAATTGGTACTTGGCTTCCCTCTATTATATATTTTCTCTGATGCATTATATTTTTATAGTTTTGGATGGTATAATTGAAATTAACATTAATCAATTAATTTATAATATTGAGTAGTATAATTATTTTAAAAATAAAAGTAATTCGACACTTTTTCACCATTTGATAAACACTTTAATTTTTTATCAAAATTTTAATGATGAAAAATTCTTTTAAACAAAACTCTTCCAGAAATAACAAGAGAATAACCCTTCCACTTGTTGGAATACTCATCGAATCTTATTCACAAAATAATTGTTGATATAGAAAGGAAGAAGTACTGTTTATAATAGGAATATTATTATGAGAATGGATCTTATTTTTGTAAGAGTATTATTGTAAAAGTGTCCTAATTAAATTAGAAAAAATGAGTTGTAGGTGAAATATATATAGGCACACTTAGAAGAGGAGTTAAATAAATAAGTGAGTAAACAGTATCCGATTTTTACAAATTACTAAAACAGTTTATAATGCAGTATGCTGGATTATGAAAATAATTTACTAAGTCTGAGAATTAGTCTGCCGGATAGAATTTTTAGTCTGCTGAATATGTAAACAGTTAACTATATCGTGAATTTAGTCTACTAAAAATAGAAACAGTTTCCTGTAAAAAGAACTTTAATTTGCTTTATATAAAAATAGTCTACTGTATTAAATATTTAACTTGTTATATATTTGATACAATGAACCGTTTAGAATATGTTAATGTATACTAAAAACTTAAAACATACAACACAATAAATATCAAACAATCACAAGAACACTACCATTTTTTACGTGGTTCGGCCCCTAACCTCTATTCTAGTGGTCTACTCCACGTCCAATGTCAATTGATATTGGAGATTTCTTTTACTTATAAACTTTTTCAAATACACTTTACAATTCAAATTCCCAAACTTTGAGGACCTATCCTTCTTGAGCACTTATGCTCACTTATGCAAACCAATACACCCTTTGAGTACACTTACTCACCAAGCGTCTAAGCTCCCTTGGAATTTAATTGAAAAATCACCTAACCCAATCGATTTAGACAACACAGAATATAAATGGGTTACACAATAACTATGGGTTACACAATAACTATGATCAAAGCAAAGAGAGATAAATCAATTCAAGGCTCAAATTCTATATGCAATAATGAACTATGAGAGTAAGAGATATCACCAATAAAGCTCACAATATAAGGATGTCGAAAACTGAATTTAGTTGCTTTGATTTTAATATTTTCAGTAGTGCAAGACTTCACCCGATGAGAATAACAATTTAATCACAGAGGATGAAGTATAAAGCTCAATATAAATACTTTTATATATTGTATGTTATCTCTATTCAGTGTATTTGTAGCACACGGTATTCCACAGTAGTACACGGTATTGCACAGTGTCTCATATTATTGATCTGATAAAGTGACTATTGCACAGTATTTATTCAATGATTGTTGTTATAGAGCATTTTACATTATTGAATTAATAATTGTTATTGCACTGTAGTTTATTGAACCAATAATTATTACATTAGCTCATGCACTGTATTAAACTAATAATTATCACAATAACGTATTCATACATTATTTTTGAATTATTGTTATCACTGTTGTATTATTACTTTAATTATTATATTCTATTGTTACTTGATATTTTGGGTATTACGGCAGATTCATTATTTGAAGAACACTAAAATCTGTGATATTAATACATTAAGGCAATAATATAGAAGATAAATAATATATAATGTTATTTATTTTATTATAATATAATATATAAAGTTATTTGTTTTATTATAGTTTTCTTTTATATGGACTTCAGAAAATTTGCATAAATTTTTTGCCGACCCCCACCTACTAATACTTTCAAATTTCAAATTTGGTGTGCCACCCACCGCACACCATCTCTTTTATCAAAACTAGTGTGCCCTTTCAACACAATTTGACAAACTTTGCATATATCACTTACCCTATAAATAGGGTGCTCGGTTAAGCAACTAAACACACACTTTTCTTTTCTCCAACTGATATATTGAGAGTATACTTCGAGTGTTATAAGGCTATTATGAAGTTTTGGTAAAGCCAAAATGAGTGCAATATTTTCTTAAGTGGGTCTTTTCTTTAAAGAGTAATAATTGCACAAATACTCATTTCACAGGGTGTTCATAAATATTCTTTTGTAAGACTCTTCATTTAGAAGATTTATTTTAAAAAGCTTTCTTTAAAAGATTTTATTTTGAAATATTATTTCAAAAACTATTTTTAAGTTATTGTATTTTATTTTGTACACTACACAAATTTATATTATATAAACACTTTTGATTATTTCATAATATACGAGTTTGTATATACCATGAATTTTATATGTGGTAGTTACTAATTAAATTATAAATATACATATAGGTTGATCAATTTCATAGAAATCAGTATCCAGACACATGATAAGGTAAGGGATATCATTTTATTTCATACTCTTAAACTTATTATGATAAGTATTGTTGGGTAATTCCTGAAATCATTAATAATTTGCGCTTCATTTAATATCGTTTCACGTAAACCTTCCTATTTTGCCCGATCCTTTCTATTGAACTTTAACCGTTATTTTTGAACTATGGATCTTCAATACAATTCTTGAATTTGACTCCATATCATGTTGACAATTTGAATATTATTTGAATTTGCACAAAATAAAATTGTAAACTTTTAATATCTATTATTTATTTTATTATCCTCTTTCTTTGTCCTTATTTATATCATTATTATTTATTCTAATCATCAAGAATAAAGTTGTTGTGAATATCTTTGATCTGGGTGCAAATATAATATAATTGATGAATATCTATGGCCTGGGACACAGATGATATGATTGGTGAATGTCTTTATCCTGGGGCAAAGACGATATTATTGTTGAGTGTCTTTTAGGGCACGTGGTGAAAGTTTTCATTGACATGGGGCAAAGAAAACTGTTGTTTGGCATGATCATGACCAGTGATGCTTCAGATAATAAAGTTGATGATGATTTTTCTGAAAAAAGAAGTTAGTAGACATGTTAGTCTACATAATTCTCCTAATGGATTGCTTATTCCGCTACAGATATTTGTTGAAAACTTATTGTCTATTATATTCTATCATTCTGCTACAGTTGTTGATCTAAAATTCGTTGTTTATTGTATTCTATCAAGAAATCATCACTGTTGAAGACTATTAATAATTTATTTATCATTATCTTAGTCATGATATTATTTACTGAGCTATGTGAGCTCACCCTTTCTTTTTATTCCGTTGTTCTTCAACATGAAAAAGTAGCTGGGACTAGTAGGGGATTGGAGTGAAGGTCAAAGGGATAGTTATAGTAGTATTCACATGTTGTAAAATAGTATGGCAATAATAGTGAAGACTTAGTTGTATATTATTAAACACTGTATTGCTGTACTTGTATCGTATTGTAATAGTTGTTGAGTAATTTGACGACTCAAATTAGGGTTGTGCAGGCCCAAATTTGGGGGCAACACAACATTCACCTTACGCAAGCGTACCGTGGACCTTATCAGTTGGCATCAGAGCTACATTCATCTAACGGGTTATCTATCTTTACTTTTATTGTTCTAGTTTGATTATTTGTTAGTGAAAAAAAAAGAGTATAAAGAAGAAAAAAATAATATATATATATATATATATATATATATATATATATATATATATATAAATTTTCGTTATTTTAAAAAAAATTCAATTTGCGAATTTTGGAGGCTTCAATCAAGCAACAATTAATGAAAATCAAGGTATCTATCAAAGAATTAAAATTTGTGAGGCTTCAATTATATTCTAATCAGATTCATGAAGTGAAGTTGGGAATAAATTTGAAACGTTCAAAGGCAACCTGTGAACCATGTTGGTAAATCATAATTCATAACTTGCTCTATATTGTTCTTGATAGTTATAGTTGAATTGATAGATTCTTTGAAGAAGAAAAAAATTGTGAATTCAAAAAGAACCTATAAGAGAGAATATTTGAGTAGTAAAAGGCAAGAATTGTGAGACTATTCGAGGGTAAAAGCCAATATTAAGCGTAAACACGAGTGATTGAGTGAAACATTGTATTGAGCAAAACACGCAAGGGAGTGGTGAGAAAAATTTTGTTTATCTATTAACCCTTGTTTTGTAGCAATTATATTTGGTTACAAAGATAAAGTTGTTTATGAAAGGAGGTGGTGGAAGAAGAATTGTTTTCAAGGCACGAATGATCCTAAGGTGTATTTAAAGTGGGAGAGAGATGGATTGGGAGTTTGGCGATTGTAATTATTCCGAGAATAAGAAGTTCGATCTTGCAACTAGGGAGTTCTCTAAAGAAGCGACTATGTGGTGGGATGAATTTGTGATTAATCGGAGGAGGTGTGGAAAGCATCAGATTGAATCATGGGAAGAGTTAAAGAACGTGATGAGAAAATATTATGCCCCAACCTACTACGATCAAGAGGTGAAATGGAGAAAAGAATATTCATCCATAAGGCGTTTGGAGCAACCCTAATGGTGTGTTTGGTTGGTGGGAATGGAATGGAATAAGCTGGGAATGGAATGACCATTCCTTCCGGAATGACTAAAAACATGTTTGGTTAGTCAATTGGAATGGGCATTCCATTCCTTTAGTTATTTTCAAACTTATCTTAATGCTATTTTTCATTCCTTTATAAATAGGTAGATTTATTGCATTCCTTTCAGCTTGGTTAAAAAACATCATATACTACTTATGAGTTCTCTGTCACTTACTTATTATAAATACTATTTTCACATTATATAGTTTTTATTACTCTATAATCGCAATATTTTTAATCTATAATTATTTCATAAAAAAAAAAATTAAATGTACCAACAAAAAATAACGTTAAAACTATGTAATAATAATAATGTACCAACAAAAAAGTTCGACTTTATTCTACATTCCTCTTTATTATATGGTGTAATATTTTTACGTAAGATAAACATGCACAACCATTGCTAATTAACTGTATGTCTTAGCGATAAGATAACAATTTTATATTTGGAATGAAAATATACAAGTGTGGATTTTATTTTTTGGCATTGCATACAACATGATGATACATACTAATAAAAATAAAGAGTTTTAAAAAAAAAATCAACAAGACAGATTTGCGATTTATATGATACATATATAATTTTACGAATAATTCTTTAAGTTTATAACTAATAAAAAAAAAGAAATTTAAAAAAAATCAACAAGACAGATTTGTTTTGTGAATGGCTAATAAAAAGAAAGCAAAATCTGTTTGGACAATTTGACCCTAGGCTTATAATTACGGAGATAAATATATTGTTAAAACTAACATTGCAATTAACGTTGTAACGAAAATCACACCTGCTGCATCAAAATTTTGGGTATATGACTTTAATTTTTTTTTTTATAATTTCTTTGTTTTTATCAATCAACTACACTTTTTTTTACTTTAAACAATAAATATAGGAGAGAGATTATATTTTTCTTTTCTTGGTATGAACAAAATCGAAAAATTGCACTAATTACACGAACGTTTGAGGCAGATACTACAAAACTAGATGATCTTGAGATGACTTTGATTGACAAAACCAACCACGCAATTATTTTCTTATTTAGAAAAACTAATTTAAAGACAAAAATCAGATATCCACTGCAGCCTCTCATTTGTAATTCTCTCCAAAAATACAAATTAATAATATTCCATAAATGAAGATCCACCACACTTTAATTATTATTATTATTATTGTTCTGAACTTATATTTCCTCTCTACTCCATTTTTTTTTTGTTGCTAGTTCCTCTCTGTGAGGATCCGAATTTTCAGGATTTCTTTAATAATATAAATGAGAATTTAATTGATAAAATTATCAAGATTGTTTAAATTAATTATTATGATTTAAGGTATGTGATAAGATTTTATTAGTAAATTAAATCTGTACGGAGATCATGACGAATTGTGTTGAATTAAAATAATTGAAAAGTAAATAAATTGTTTAAAAAACAATTTATGAGAAATAAAAGAATTTCAGGTAATTGTACAATAAATTGTATAATTAAATTATTATGAAAATGCAGAAATTATGTTTTAAAGGAGGTTATAAGGAAATGCAAGAAATATGAATTAAATATGTATATATATATATATATATATATATATATATATATATATATATATATATATATATATATATGTAATTGTTATATTTATAAATGTTATTAATTATGAGAATTAAGGGATCAATAATTAAATTAATCCAAGTTTGAATAAAGAGGTAATGAGGAAATTAGTGAAATTGTGAGTATGAATTTTAGATTTTACCAAGAATTATGGAGGAAATTTGGAAGTTAATTGAGAAGGAAAAGTAATTATATAAATTATATAATAATAAATTATATAATTTATATAAGGAAATTAAAATGAGGTATGAAGAAAATAATAATTATATAAGTTATATAAGAATAATTATGTAATTTATATAAGGTGATTAAATAGAATAATTATGGAAGAATTTAAGAAATTATTTAAAAAAGGAGAATGTAAATATATAAATTATATAATATTAAATTATATAATTTATATATAAAGAAATTAATATGAATATTAAAGAAATTGAATAATAAATAAGAAAAAGGAATGTTTTAAGTTAGTAAAAATTATATTTATGTATAATGAAATTATTATGACTTTTATGAAAGATAATATTTCGGAAATGTGAACATGTTTATGTAACATGTTGTCCAAGTAACGGAGTGAAAAATTAGGAAAAATAATTTTTATATATCCTATGATTTATTTTATGAATTTTGGAGGTATAAATTACCTCAAATAATTACATGCATGTCATTATGCGTGTAAAAAAATTTGTCAAGAAAAGTACCCAAAAGATATATTAATATTAATGATAAATCATGTTATGATTTTTAGTAAATTAAAATAAATATTTTATATGTATTATATAAAATATTTATTACACGATATAATTACGTAATGTATTTAATAAAAATTTGGCATGTGAAATCTGGAAAAATCCGGAAGTTTTTTTTCGCTGGCTGGGCGTGTAAGGCGGTGGAAGTGTCAAGATTTTTAAATTTGCTTAAGTGTTTGCAATATAAAAGAAACAAAAAGAAGAAAAGAAAAAGAAACCAATAAAACAAAGAAAACAAACCATGCTAGCTTTTCTCTCTCCGCCACAATCCGAGCCACCGCCACCCTTCACCACCATGCATGCCAACCGAGCACCACAAGAGGAAGAATTAGCTTCAAAAGGGAGGTTTTTTGGCTTAAAAAAAAGGTATAAAAATAAATTTATTTAATTTATTTTTATATTTATGGTGGTAGAATAAATCTTCTAGAAAATTGTAAATAATTAAGAAAATTATTCCAAATAAATTTCTTGATATATATGTGTGATGTATATAATTTTTAGAGTATTTATATGGTGAAAGTTTGGATCAAAAATAGAAATTTATTGGTTAAGTGGGTTACTGCCGGAAGGAAGAAGGAGAAAAGTACTGTGCTGGTATGCCGCGCATTGCGCGGCGCGTTTTTTTTTCCGGAAAAAGGCTGAAACGACGCCGTTTTGTGGGGGCGCGCGGACGAAGGGGTCGCGCAATGCGCGGACCTCGGTAAAGCACAGCCAAACGACGTCGTTTGGCTGGCGCAAGGGAAGAAGGCCGCGCGCAATGCGCGGCGGCCGACGACTCTGAAATTACCATTTTGCCCCCGTCCTTTTTCCGAAATGACCAGCGTGTCCCAAAATCGCACAAATTTACAAAAATGCCCCGGATCTTTTCTGTTTATACCGAATGAGTCCCGAACGCCGCGGATATTACGGAAATACCCCTGGACTTTCCGAGAAATTCCGGTTATGTCCCTAAGGGGGCGGAAATTACCAAAATGCCCCCAGAAGTGATTTTAATTGAAATAAATGTTTAAAAATTGTTTAAAAATTATAGAAAATTATAGAAAAATACTAAAAATATATAAATGATATTTGGGCATTAAATTTAATACTTTTGTAAAAATATTAAATATTGGAGATTAATATTTAAATATTTTAAATATTAATCTAATGAGTTTAAAGTTAGAAAATGGTTAAAATGAAATTTTTGGACAACCAGTTATGTTAAAATTTATTCGATGAGCCGGGTTGTCTGTATTAGAGATAATGGATATTAAGTTAAACGAATATTTTAAGGAACGAGGTTAATATAATTAACCATATAAATTAATAATTGACCTAGAGATGATATTAATTAAGTAAATTAATATCATAAAGAGATAAATAATTATTATTTGATTATTTTATGATCATAGGTTGATCGAGTTAAGAGTTTGAGATATCAATTTAAATAACTGGACGCCAGGCAAGTTCTTCAGTCCCTTTTATGTTAAATGTTGAACTATTATGATATGCAATTCTTGTTTTAAATGCATACAAATTATGTGCTATGTGTTTAATATGACCTCAATGTGTTCTTTGTGCAACGATATGAATATATATGAGATATATTGCTATAGTTAAAGCACAAGCACATGATATATGACACACACCAAGCATGATAAGGTATGTGCTACGTGAAGCATAAACTGTTGAACTTGCTGAGTCATTGTGCTCATTACTTGCTTAATAAACATTTTTGCAGGTAAAGATATAAATTTCAAGAAA
Source organism: Hedera helix (assembly GCA_947179155.2). Classification (NCBI taxonomy): domain Eukaryota; kingdom Viridiplantae; phylum Streptophyta; class Magnoliopsida; order Apiales; family Araliaceae; genus Hedera; species Hedera helix. Next base: position 23,711,169 of record OX359275.1, on the reverse strand, counting down.
TATCGGATTATGACGGATTTTTCCTAAAAGGTTGTGAACGTTATTATTAAACGTTTATATTACGATCCAATGTGGATAATTTGTCACAGTTATATTGATGTTCTGTATGTACCTATATGTTGGATCCGAATAGGACGGACGAGTAGTGTTAAATTGTGAACCGTGAATGTTCAAATTAATTGTTATGTTAGAAATTATTATATGTTTGATTACGAATGACGCAACAAGGAATATTTGTATAAAAATAAATAACAGTAAATTTTAAATGAAGACCTTTATGATACGTGTAAAAGAAAAAAAAAAGTTAAGGTTGCGATCCAGGGACTAGGATCCAAGATGTAAGAATTTTAAATATTCAAATATTTTAATACAATGATTGAGAAAAAGAAAAATTTATACCAGAAAATTTGTACTTGATGATTTTAAAATCAATTTATGGGTAAAAGAAGGTGATTAAAGATTTATTAACGGACCGAAATTTGGACGTTAAGGAAAGAATGAATAATAAATATGGAACTTAAGGTAATAAAATGGGTTGAATTTCGGGGTCGTTACAGTTGGTATCAGAGCTAGAGGTTATAAACCTTAGGTAAATGATACCCTAGGCTATAACCTTAGTAAGAAAGAGTACAGTTAGTTGAGTGTTCTGAAAACTCAAGCGTATGATAAACTCGTGACTCATGATTATATGGTGGAGCCCCTTTAGCGAATGGGCGACTATGGCCTGACTAGGACAAGCTCCTCAACCATATAATTATGGTAAGTTCCTGAGTCCAAATACGTGATAAGTTTCATGAACATGGGGGGAATTGAAATAGAAAAATGTAAGTTAAGAAATGCAGATCTCAGATATTGATTAAAGTAAAGGAAATATGAAAGAGATAAGATTATAGGGAAGAGATAAAGATGTTAAGAAAGATCTGAATGAAAGTAATGAATTGAGAAAAATTTATAAGTTCAATTAAGAACATAACTGAAAGAGAATATCTGAAATGATTCAAAGATGAATCTCAAAGATAATCAGGGGACACCTGATTTAAGTAATAAAGATGACAAGGTAATCCAAAACGTCTAGAAAGAAATCATAATAACATGATCAGGAACGGTAAGAGGATCGTACTACGATACGATCACGAGATAAAGGAAGCAAGTAAGGAATAGATTGTAAAGCAAGATCATGATGGGATTAAGTGTGAATGTAAAATAATAGAAAGACCTGTTAATGATCAACAAGGTATAGCTTGATGCTATAAAGAGATATGGTACTATGAAATAGTACAAGAAGAATTCAGAGAATGATGAGATATGAATGACAGAAAGGTTATGATAAGGGGGTAGAAAACTTGGGTACGAAATTTCAATTGAGGACTCATGTGGTGACTGAGTTGCACAATCCTTTGTATGGGCGGGGGATTTGTGTTTCCTTAGTTACTATGTGATAATCAGTGAAATGTTAGAGTCGCGCTAAGAGTTTTTGATAGATAAATAATATTAAGTTAGGCACGAGTTCTTAAAACTCATGCATATGGTAAGTTCATGACTCATAATCGTATGGTATGTTTTGAGCCCCTCAGCATATGGATAGTCTTTGATTGTTCTTAGACTACATATTGCTAGGACAAGCTTTAAAACTCATATTCTTGTGGTAAGTTCCTGGACTCACAATGTGTGGCAAGTTTGATGAACTATACGGGGGTATAGAAAAGTTGGAGTAGATAGAAATTTTAATATGATAATGAGAATAGTCTTAGCAATAAAGTTAATATCTAAGTGAAGAAACTGAAAGTGAATGTTTAGGAAATTTAGGATGTTCCCACTCTTCTAGCTATGCTAGACTTCAAAATTTTTTTTGGCCTCAAGTTGATTTGGCACGTGTATGCTTTGAAAATTTTAAATGAAATTTTTAAGCGATTTAAAGAGTGTCTATGCCACTTGTCTCGGCTAGACAAAAATATTTTTAACATCAAAATGTATTTCAAAAGAATCATCCACGCACCTTTTAGCCCGGTGCAGATGTGATGAATGACGGAATGCTCAACGTGTTGTTGAGACGGTGCGGTACTATTTCGTCATAAGATGATTCAACACCATAAAGTATGGTTTATGGTGTAGGAATTATTAACGACGAAATTCTCAACGGACTGTCAAAATGATGCGGTAACATGAAGTCATAAATGATTTTGATTTATGAAGGTATGTCAGAATTATAAGTCATTGCCATTTGACTCGGCTAGACGTTTTGATGAGTTTTGACATAATGATTGTTTTAAAAATTTCTGCGGATTATAAATTGCTAAAAGTAAGTCTATGCTAATTGATCTAGCTAGACATGTAAGACCCCGAATTTTATGAAATACAAAATTTAATTTTTCTTCATATATATATTTTTTTGAAACAGTAAGTGGTTAAATCGATAAAGTTAAAAGTTAAGGATGTTATGTGCAAATTTTATTTTGTCGGACAATATTCGCTTTGTCGGGGAATATTCGTTTGGTCGGGGAATATTCGTTTGGTCCGACGGCGCCGAAATAACAAATTATTGGTGGACCCCACATCGGAATATTTGTCGGATATAGAAAACGACAGAAATAACCTTTTTAAATAAAAATAGTCAACGGAACTGCTAAAATACCGGTGATAAAAGAATAGTAGCATACGATAGTTATTGGTATTTTCTGTAGCACTCGGTACTCTACAGTAACACACGGTATTGCATAGTGTCTCATATTTTTGGTCTGATAATTGACACCGTAACTGTTACGCATCATTTCATCGATAATTGTCACTGCATAATATTTTATATTATCAATTCAATAATTGTTGTTACACAGTATTTTGCATTATTGATTTAATAATTGTCATTACACTGTATTTTATATCATTGAGTCAATAATTGTTGTTGCACTGTTTTTAAAATTATTGAACCTAATAATTGTCACAGTAACATATGCACAGTAATTCACATTATTGAATCAATAATTGTCATGACACAGTAACGTATTTTTCTTTTACATACCTTCTGCATTATTGTTATCTCTATTACGGTATTATTTAAACAGTTGTATTTCATTAATTAATTGACTTGATATCTAAGAGCTAACTATACCGTATTTATAACAATTAGTCATAATAATTGAATTGATAAAGTTATTTGTTTATAATATAAAGTTAGGTGATTATTAGGTGATATGAAAGGAATGGTGTAGATTAAAGTGTGAATTATTGTTGAATAATTGAATTGATTTGTTTATAATATAAAGTTAGGTGATTATTAGGTGATATGAAATGAATGGTGTAGATTAAAGTGTGAATTATTGTTGAATAATTGAATTGATTTGTTTATAATATAAAGTTAGGTGATTATTAGGTGATATGAAATGAATGGTGTAGATTAAAGATAATATAATATTTGAAATGGATGGTGTAGATTAAAAGATGATCTTTAAATGAATGGTTTAGATTAAATGAATGATAAGATTTTTGGCTATAAATAGAAGCCTTAACTTAAGGATTTTTCATAAACTTTCTTACTTGTTCTTTCTTTCTCTCTCTAAATACTTCTTGTGAAAGTTCTCTCTAAGTGTGCTTAAGTCATCTTGAGTATTTGTGAAGATCTATATGTATACGTGTACTGTTCAAGTTAATCAACCTCATTTAAATCAATATCCAGTCACGTGTTACGGTAAGGGATACCATCTTTTTCATCTTCCATTATTCAAACGTACTATGGTAAGGGATTATCATTATTTGATTCTCGATAATAATATTGTTTCTTCCTTACTCATAAGACGTGCCTTTTATTTCCATGTATTAAATTGTGGGAATAACCTTACGGAGCGGATTGCCGCCTGTTGGTGAATAACCTTTCGTATTCATTCATTATTAATCTCTGAGAATAACCTTACGGAGCGGATTGCCGCCTGTTTGGTGAATAACTCTTTGTACTCAAATTCTATTAAATTGTGGGAATAACCTTACGGAGCGGATTGCCGCCTGTTGGTGAATAACCCTTTGTATTAATTTCCTTCACCTTTTGTTAATCAAACCTGCTACGGTAAGGGATATTATTTTCTTTCATACTCCTAAATCGAAATTTATTATGGAACTATTGCTTCTATAATTCCTGAAAATATTATATGTTCCATAATAGTTGAACTTCATTATTTCAACTGAACCTTCCTATTTACGTGAACCTTTCTATTGAATTGTAACCGTTATTCTGAACTGTGGATCTTGAATTTCACTCCACATCATGTTGACAATTTGGACATTATTTGAATCTGTACAAAGTAAACTTCCGATACTTATTGTTATCCTATTTCTTCTGTTCATCATTTATATCATTCTAATCATCCAAAAATCAAGCTGTTGTGAATATCTGTGGCCGGGGGCACAGATGTGATATATTTGTTGAACAGATGATAGGTTAAAGGCGATATAATAGGTTAAAGGCGATACATCTGTTCGGTGTCTTTTATGGCACGTGGTGAATGTTCTCTTTGGCCCGTAGTGCAAAGATGAACTGTTGTTTGGTATGATTATGATCAAAGGCTGAATCTGGTATAATCATGACCGTTGGTGTTATATTGAATGTCTTTGGCCCGTAGTGCAAAGATGAACTGTTGATGTGCATGATTATGATCAGGAACTGTGAATTTGTATTATCTTGACTAATGATATTTCAGATGATAAAAGTTGATGATGTTTTTCCTAAAAAGAGAACCGAGTGGACATTATAGTCTGCATTATTCTTCTAATAGATTACTCATTCCGCTGCTATTATTGATCTGAACGTTGTTTAAGAATTTAACTGCAGTTTTTGATATAAACCTTGTAGTCTATTGTATTCTATCAAGAACTCAACTGTTGAAGACTAATGATAATTTATTTGTCATTATCTTAGTCATGATATTCTTTACTGGGCTATTTGAGCTCACCCTTTCTTTTGTTCCATTGTTTTTCAACAGGAGATGAAAACATAACAGGGTCTAGCCGGGGAATGGAGTGAGGGTCCGAGGAATAGTTATCATAGTCTTCACGTTTTGTAAAATAGTGTGGCAATAATAGTGAAGACTTAGTTGTGTATTATTATACACTGTATTGTTGTACGTTGTGCTTTGTTGTAATAATTTTGTTGTAGTATTTTGACGACTCAAGTTTGGGCTGTGTGGGCCCAGATTTGGGGGCGTCACAAGACAAGCGTTGAAGAAATATAAGTCTGAGCTATTGATTCAGCTAGACAAATTTTTAAATTATATTTATTGAATTCGTATTCTTTGAAAGTTATACCAAATCAAATTATTTTTGAATGAGTTCTAAGGCTGAGATGAACAAAAAGATTAAGAATATTGCAGGTTGATCGAATGGTCACCTGGCATAGAAAGACACAGGCATTACAGACTGATCATCTGGCGTGCCAATGTATGGTGAAACATCCATCACTTTAATGACAGATTGATCCACTGTCAGGGTTTGCAGTATGAAGTACTCGGGGAGCGAAGTACTGTAAACCGGGATAAATGTTCATTCAGCATAACATGAAAGTTTTCCAAAATAAAAATTTTGAATTCCTCTACTCTTACGAAGATTGGATGGTAGGATGGGATAGTATTATGTAAATGTGAGTAATAATGAAAGCAATAATGGTGAAGTAAAGAAAGTATGAAATGTGATGGATTAGAAAATTGTAATGTACAATGACTACGAGAATGAAATAAAGATATGTGGAATAAATGTAAAAAAATTGTGAAATATGAGTATATAGAAATTTCGAGGACGAAATTTTATGAAGAATGGGTGAATGTGATACCCCAGGAATTTTAGAATAATTCCAAATAAGGATTATGATAAATCAAGTAAAGGTTAGTATTTAAAATCTAATGTTGAATAATGGGGGTATTAAAGAATGAATTATGAAATATGAAGAAGATTATGAATGTGAATTAAGAAGAAAAGGATGAAGGTACAGAGTATAAATGAGGTGTAATAGAAGGTATGAAATAAGTTGGTTACGTAAGGATAAGTACGATTAGAGGGAAAAAAAAAAAAAAAAAAAGTTTTCGAAGAATGAGAAACTATCTTGATAGGTACATCAAGAAATGAGTTAAAGTTTTACTAATAAAATTTTAGAGAATTGTGAAATGCAATATTATAAGAATGGAATATTCTGATAGTTATGACAATTATGGTATATATTTTTGTAAGTTACGAATATTAAAGAAATAAAATATGATTATTATGGAATTAATTGTTATTCATCAAGATAAATGTATAGCAATGTGCGATAAATAAAATACGTATGATTATTACGGCAATTATGATTCCGAGGACGGAATCCTGATAAGGGGGGAAGAATGTGAGGATCCGAATTTTCAGGATTTCTTTAATAATATAAATGAGAATTTAATTGATAAAATTATCAAGATTGTTTAAATTAATTATTATGATTTAAGGTATGTGATAAGATTTTATTAGTAAATTAAATCTGTACGGAGATCATGACGAATTGTGTTGAATTAAAATAATTGAAAAGTAAATAAATTGTTTAAAAAACAATTTATGAGAAATAAAAGAATTTCAGGTAATTGTACAATAAATTGTACAATTAAATTATTATGAAAATGCAGAAATTATGTTTTAAAGGAGGTTATAAGGAAATGCAAGAAATATGAATTAAATATGTATATATATATATATATATATATATATATATATATATATATATATATATATATATATATATATGTAATTGTTATATTTATAAATGTTATTAATTATGAGAATTAAGGGATCAATAATTAAATTAATCCAAGTTTGAATAAAGAGGTAATGAGGAAATTAGTGAAATTGTGATTATGAATTTTAGATTTTACCAAGAATTATGGAGGAAATTTGGAAGTTAATTGAGAAGGAAAAGTAATTATATAAATTATATAATAATAAATTATATAATTTATATAAGGAAATTAAAATGAGGTATGAAGAAAATAATAATTATATAAGTTATGTGACGACCCCGAATCCGGGTTCCTCGAACCTCGAATCCGGTTCAACACGAGTACAACCTTTTCCTTATCTTTCGTGAATTTTAACAATATTATAATTGCTAAATAATCATTTATTTACAATTATATAACATCTCCTTCTATTCCAGAATCGAAATCTTTATACATTCCTAGTATGTCTCAATATCATACATGATACGACATTCTATTACAATCAATTTGAGTGTTTAATACTCATATAACATACCAACTAAGTCTTATGCTACAGAATCATTTACCTGTCCAATTCGGACTGATATCTACAATAGATATTTAGATCTTCAATGGAAGTAATATATTTTCCTGTTCCTTGTTCTTTATCGAGAACTTCAGGTAACTAGCCTTATCTGAAAATGTTGGTTTAGGCAAGAGTGAGCACGACGGCTCAACAAGTTCAACAGCTACACATAACACATTACATGCTTCACATAAAATTTACAATTTATACTAACATTATGTTTTTCATGCATTTCAGTTTATGACATACTGCTCATGCATATCATGCCTCGCATTTAATCTATGCTTCATGTCTAACCTCTATCATGACATATAGTTCAATGCAGAACAATTGTCTTAAATCAACTACCGCATATCAACAGTTCAAATTAACTTATTGCACAAAGGCACATTAAAACATCTTTGCACATAACCACGTATGAGCACATCTCAGTTTAATAACAAACTTATAATTCATGCACATAATACAACACGTTCTGAAAAACTTGCCTGGACTTGTATAACCAGCTTACGTTAATCTTTCACGTTCCTTGCACCACCTACACGGTATGTGATATCAACGGTGCACAATATCAGTCAAAGTTTGACTCAATACTAAATCTTATTTTAAAGATATTTATTTCTTCTTATCATCCCCTTTATTTAATAAGGTTAATTTCATATTTTAGTCTCTCTTTGACTTGACTCAGTGTTTCATATTCAACACCATAAATCTTTTGTTCGAAACTATGCAATTCTGACATTTATTAATGTCACTGCATTAAAACTTGGACCCTATATTTATTTAGGTCGATCCACCAATTAATCACTAATGGACCATACCCTTGGTTTAACTTAATCACATCATTTATCTCGATACCTATCATAATATTACCCACCTTGGATAATATTTTAAATTTTACTATCAATTAGTAATAACTTATAATGTTATTTAATTGTTAAATAACACTTTAATTAATCATTACTATTATTAATTTATTTTTAATAATAGTTTACCTTAATCATTATTATTAATCTTTTAATAATAATTTAATTGCTTGCTAATATTATTACCCTTTAATAATATTTTAATTGACTTCTCATTATTATCAATCATTTTAATGATAATTTAATTTTTCATCAATATTATCAATCATTTAATAATATTTAAAATCCTCACGTATCATTAGTAATTATTTAATAACGATTCAACTCTTAACTATTATTACCCAATAGTTAATTACTTGTTAAACAATATTATTAATTCTTAAATAATATTCTAAATCTTTATTTATCATTATTATTTATTTAATAATAATTTAACTCTTAACTATTATTATTTAATAGTTAATTAAATGCTAAATAATATTATTAATCCTTTAATAATATTTTAAATTAATTACATATCATTATAAATTATTGAATAATGATTTAATTCTTAACTATTATCATTTAATAGTTAGTCAATAATATTATCAATATATTTTAATTACTTAATAATCTTCTTTCGATTAAGTAATAATTTATTCCACTTAATTACCATTTAATTATTATTTAATATGAATTAAATAATAATTAATTAACTAATTATCCGAACTCATTCTTTAATATTAATTAAATAATAATTAATTAATTAATTAACCTTACTTATTATTTAATATTAATTAAATAATAAATAATTAGTTTATTAACCTTTATTATCCTTTAATTATTATTTAATATTAATTAAATAATAATTAATTACTTAATTAACCTTACTTATTATTTAATATTAATTAAATAATAAATAATTAGCTTTATAACTTTAATATTCTTTAATTATTATTTAATATTAATTTAAATAATAATTAATTATTTATTTAACTTTACTTATTATTTAAGTGCAATTAAATAATAAATAACTAACTTATTCATCTTAACATCCTTTAATTATTATTTAATATTCATTAAATCATAATTAATTAATTACATAACTTCATATATTATTTAATATTTATTAAATAATATTTAATTAGATTATTAGCCTATTTATACACTAATAAATAGCTAATATATAGTGAATCACTCCAATAATTTCAAATTTTATTTTATAACACTTAACTAGCATGCCAATAGGTTAAATATTATTTTTCTGAAATTAAAAATAATTTTCCCATAATTATTAGCAATTTAGTAAGCTTTAATCCACCATTAATTCTAATAAATACCAAATTACAAAAAAATTCGGATTTTAAATTTTGATAATTTTCTTTATAAAATTATAAGCATTTTCTCTTTTGGAACCAACCCAAGAACCGGCCTAAAAATGCCCGAACCGGCCCTACCTAGAAATCATGAAAAACCGAAAAAAACCGAACCGGCCGGTGTTTTTAATAAAATAGGCAGATTACTTTCTTAGTTTTCCAGACTTGGGGTCTCCGACGGGAACTTGAATAAAATGAAATCCACAAGTCCGATTGAGGTCTATTAGGTATCGATGGATTCGTAACTTCCCGAACTACATGATTCTGTTATCAAACATCAAATTTGGATTTGTTTTGGTCACTGAAAATAGCTATAAACCCGACTGTTATGCACAGCCCTAAAATTAGTGGGGTGTTTTGGTAGAAAATCCATATCTTGCTCATTTTAAATCGGATTTTAGTCATTCAACTTGGGGAATCTTCATATTTCATGGATCTGTCACCCAAAATTGACGGATCATAAATCCGACTTACGGATCGTGAACAGTAATTCCGTGAATGGGCTGCTATGATTTTGGTTACTTGGTTTTCGTCGGTAAAAACTTATTTGATGATTTTGATGAAATTTTTCATCACAAACACATATAAAAACCCATGTTAAACCCATCAAACTATGAATATACATATATTACATAGCTAAAGACTTCTAGAACATCAAAACGTGTTTTGATCGGTTAAAAATACATTTTAACCGTTCAAATCATATCTAAACTATAAAAATGAACTAAAGAAGGTTTAGAACACTTTTTAACCTTTTATACATGGATGCTCTCCTTCCTCTTGACTTGATCTTGGATTGTGACTCTCTCTTGTCCATTCTCTAGCAAATTTGCTTGGTGGATCATCAATCTCATAAGAGTAACTCTCTATATCTCTCAAGAAGCTCTCCCTTTTTCTCTCTAGAAAATGCTACAAATGACTAACCAACCTCACCAATAAATGGAACACTTCTATTTATAGCACAATGTTAATCCTTCATTAACCTCCTAATCAACTAGTGTTGGTGAAATTAGGAGCTTAAACTAGATTACTATTGCATGGAATGACTACCATGAATGACCATTGGTGTGACATCCGTCAAGGTTGCTTGTAAGCAACTTTTGGAGTGTAATTGAAGCCATAGGAAGTCCACACTCAACATTTCCATGTGGGCCCCCCTCAAAATTCGGGATTTGCAATTTATTACACCAATTTGGCTTTATTTTTATGTCCTATATCATTATATAAGTATCCATATATATATACACCAATATATGTATACATATTCACCTATACTTGTACATTGGGCTCCACTTTGGACCTTAGAATTAAATTATATTGAGCTTATTTATTTAATTTGGTTGGACTCAATTTAATTGTTACATTGGGCTAACATTAAATACCCTATGTTACATTTAATTAAAACAAGCATTGGGCTTGGTTAATTATTACATAAATCAATGTTCAAATTAAATTATATGGACTACTAGGTTAATTAATTTAACTTAGTTTAATACATCAATTGGACTTATAATATAATCCAATTAGACTTACTTTTAATTATCCTACCACATTGGGTTACATAATTAACTCACTCATAGTTAATTCTCAACACTACATTCTTTCCTCTATCAATTAACCAATGTTTGGTTAATTCTCTCTCTTGTCTACCAACTAGGGTTATTCAACTAACCATACATTAGTTAATTCTCTACACTCAATCAATACTTGAAAAATATTCTCCCAACACATTGACCATCATTTGACTTTAATGTGTTTGGGCTACATGGATTACTTTGTATTGGGCTCTCTTATTTAATTACTTGGGCTACCCAACACAACTCACATATCATATATAACTTGGGCTTGGTAATTAATTTAATTGGACTTCCACACCATGATATACCATACTTTCCAATATTATTTAATTGGACTTATATTAATTACCTCTTGGACTATATCATAACTTAACATTTGGGCTTATTATTTAATTACCCACCTTTATGCAAGTATTCTCATATTGGGCTTGTATTAAATCCATTAATGGACTCTATATGACAACTAAATAATTAAGTTAATTACTTAATTAATTATCTTCTTAATATTGTTATTCTAGGCAATATTCCACTTCTCTACTTGCTAATCTTAGCTTTAATTCATGACTCATATAATTAATTTAATTAATTATATTACATGACTTTCCTTTTTAATCCATACTTAAACTAATTAATTTATTAGTTTTATTGAGTATTTAATTTACTTCACACATCATCTTGTTTGACTAGCAAACTCAACTCTAGGTATATATATATATATATATTCACCTTCACTTCTCAATTGAATTTATTTCCTTAATAAATTCCCTACATACATCAATACAATATTCTCACATTTAATTTCTAACAAATAAATTATGTTAAAAAAAAATGTTTACCCATTTTCTACACATCTTACTTCTCAAATTCTAGGTTTTAAACTTGAACCTTTAATAAAATCAATTAAGATATTATTTAAAATCTTGAAAATATCTGGGATATTACATTCACCCCTTCTTATAAGAATTTCGTCCCCGAAATTTCATCATACTCATTTCTAACAAATTTTCATCTCTGAATATATATCTTCACTCATCACATTCTATGACTACCCTTTTCTAGGATGTTCATACTTCTAAACTCATAATTCCAGAACAATGGAATATATTACAGAAGAATAAATTGAAAATCAATATCTTACAGAAGAATAAATTGAAAATCAAAATATTCATTAAAACTTTCATACTATGCTGAGGGATCATCAAGATCGTGAACATCCGAAAGGAATTAACTGAATTCCGAATAAATAGTATTTATCCATGTAAATACTTATAAACAGAGTGTTTATCAATCACAAAGACTGAAAACATTCCATAGGTGTACGCTAGGTGATCAACCTATTGTACCATACGTCGTGCAGAACGTCTTAGTTGGGCGCCAGTCGGAGCTATATGCCGACAAAATATATCTGCTTTAGCTGACAGAATATATTTATTTTTGCACTTGTTCACCTCAGACTTACTACAAAATTCTGTTCCAAAATAATTTGGATTGGATAATAAAACTTGAGTCAATTCTGACCAAAAGTGTCCAGTTAAAATAAATGACAAAGACTCCCATCATTGAACTGTTCGTATATTACGATTCAAAAATTCATTTCAGATTAGTTAAAATAACTAAAATTCATTTATAGGACTTCATGATACCGCATCATCTTGACAGTACGTTGAGAATTCCGTCATTAATTCATGACTTCATGATACCGCACATCTTGACAGTACGTTGAGGATTCCGTCCTTTTCATCCCCACACCATGGCTTTAATGGCGTGTGATGATTTTATAAATACATTTTGATATTTTCAAATCAATTTGTCTAGCTGAAACAATTAGCATAGACTATTCTTTAAACGTTTTAAAATTCTGAAAATCATTTTATGACTTTGTCATACTACATCATACCATAGTGGGCTTTAAACATCCAACACTAGGTTACTCTGTATTGATGACTCCATCGTTTATCATCTCTGCACTAAATGCATTAATGATTTCTAAAATACATTTGTCTTTTCAAAAGCATAAAAGTGCGAATTTAGCACGATTTTAAGAATTTCAAAGTCTAGCATAGCTAGAAGATTTGGAATGTCCTAAAACCTCAAAATACCTCAAATTTCTCCTCTGCATTCTTTTCCAGCTTAATAACTATATCTGGTAAAACTCTAGTCTTACTCTTAACTCTACCCATACTTATTGTTCATCACACTTATCACACATTAGGAGTTCAGGTACTTGCCACAATCATATGGGTTGGAGAACTTATCCTAGTCAGACCAAAATCGTCCATTCGCTGAGGGGTTCCACCATACGATTATGAGTCACGAACTTACCATCAGTATGAGTTTTAAGAACACGTACTTATCTTAATATTCTCTACATATCCAATATATTATGAGAAAAGAATCACCTTCTCACCATATATACATCGAATAGCATGACATCAGGTTCAAATCGATTATCACTATAGGAAGCTAAGTGGTTGTCAAACCAAACGCAATCTCCTGCCCATACAAGAAATTGGTCAACTCGGTCACTAATCAATATAGAAAGTTAAGCGGTCGTTAAACCAAGAACAAATCCTCTGCCCATACAAAGAACTGTTAAACTCAACTACTATATTAATATAGGAAGCTAAGTGGTTCTAAAACCAAGCACAAATCCATACAAGGAATCGTACAACTCAGCCACTAATATGAGTTCTCAATTAAAAACCCACAAACCTTCTAATTTTCTTAACTGAATACGAATTCTCTCCATTCATATTTTAGCACATCTGTCTCATTACGAGTTCATTTCTCTAGATCATTTCATGACCTTATTAGCATTTTCTTTATGCTTCTCAAAATCTTATCATAAGATATTTTCTATCATTTCTTCAAATTAGGTACAACATGACCTTTTTCATCTCTCTTATATCTTCTTAAATCCATCTTTGGATAATCTTCTATATATTAATTTTCCAAATTCATCTTTTATAACTTAAACTCTTCCGGAGTTTATTCATTTTACTTATCTTCTACACGGTTATAGCCTAAGGTACTCTTACATAAGGTTTTTAACCTATCAGCTCTGATACCAACTTGTGACGACCCCGAATCCGGGTTCCTCGAACCTCGGATCCGGTTCAACACGAGTACAACCTTTTCCTTATCTTTCGTGAATTTTAACAATATTATAATTGCTAAATAATCATTTATTTACAATTATATAACATCTCCTTCTATTCCAGAATCGAAATCTTTATACATTCCTAGTATGTCTCAATATCATACATGATACGACATTCTATTACAATCAATTTGAGTGTTTAATACTCATATAACATACCAACTAAGTCTTATGCTACAGAATCATTTACCTGTCCAATTCGGACTGATATCTACAATAGATATTTAGATCTTCAATGGAAGTAATATATTTTCCTGTTCCTTGTTCTTTATCGAGAACTTCAGGTAACTAGCCTTATCTGAAAATGTTGGTTTAGGCAAGAGTGAGCACGACGGCTCAACAAGTTCAACAGCTACACATAACACATTACATGATTCACATAAAATTTACAATTTATACTAACATTATGTTTTTCATGCATTTCAGTTTATGACATACTGCTCATGCATATCATGCCTCGCATTTAATCTATGCTTCATGTCTAACCTCTATCATGACATATAGTTCAATGCAGAACAATTGTCTTAAATCAACTACCGCATATCAACAGTTCAAATCAACTTATTGCACAAAGGCACATTAAAACATCTTTGCACATAACCACGTATGAGCACATCTCAGTTTAATAACAAACTTATAATTCATGCACCTAATACAACACGTTCTGAAAAACTTGCCTGGACTTGTATAACCAGCTTACGTTAATCTTTCACGTTCCTTGCACCACCTACACGGTATGTGATATCAACGGTGCACAATATCAGTCAAAGTTTGACTCAATACTAAATCTTATTTTAAAGATATTTATTTCTTCTTATCATCCCCTTTATTTAATAAGGTTAATTTCATATTTTAGTCTCTCTTTGACTTGACTCAGTGTTTCATATTCAACACCATAAATCTTTTGTTCGAAACTATGCAATTCTGACATTTATTAATGTCACTGCATTAAAACTTGGACCCTATATTTATTTAGGTCGATCCACCAATTAATCACTAATGGACCATACCCTTGGTTTAACTTAATCACATCATTTATCTCGATACCTATCATAATATTACCCACCTTGGATAATATTTTAAATTTTACTATCAATTAGTAATAACTTATAATGTTATTTAATTGTTAAATAACACTTTAAATAATCATTACTATTATTAATTTATTTTTAATAATAGTTTACCTTAATCATTATTATTAATCTTTTAATAATAATTTAATTGCTTGCTAATATTATTACCCTTTAATAATATTTTAATTGACTTCTCATTATTATCAATCATTTTAATGATAATTTAATTTTTCATCAATATTATCAATCATTTAATAATATTTGAAATCCTCACGTATCATTAGTAATTATTTAATAACGATTCAACCCTTAACTATTATTACCCAATAGTTAATTACTTGTTAAACAATATTATTAATTCTTTAATAATATTCTAAATCTTTATTTATCATTATTATTTATTTAATAATAATTTAACTCTTAACTATTATTATTTAATAGTTAATTAAATGCTAAATAATATTATTAATCCTTTAATAATATTTTAAATTAATTACATATCATTATTAATTATTGAATAATGATTTAATTCTTAACTATTATCATTTAATAGTTAGTCAATAATATTATCAATATATTTTAATTACTTAATAATCTTCTTTCGATTAAGTAATAATTTATTCCACTTAATTACCATTTAATTATTATTTAATATGAATTAAATAATAATTAATTAACTAATTATCCGAACTCATTCTTTAATATTAATTAAATAATAATTAATTAATTAATTAACCTTACTTATTATTTAATATTAATTAAATAATAAATAATTAGTTTATTAACCTTTATTATCCTTTAATTATTATTTAATATTAATTAAATAATAATTAATTACTTAATTAACCTTACTTATTATTTAATATTAATTAAATAATAAATAATTAGCTTTATAACTTTAATATTCTTTAATTATTATTTAATATTAATTTAAATAATAATTAATTATTTATTTAACTTTACTTATTATTTAAGTGCAATTAAATAATAAATAACTAACTTATTCATCTTAACATCCTTTAATTATTATTTAATATTCATTAAATCATAATTAATTAATTACATAACTTCATATATTATTTAATATTTATTAAATAATATTTAATTAGATTATTAGCCTATTTATACACTAATAAATAGCTAATATATAGTGAATCACTCCAATAATTTCAAATTTTATTTTATAACACTTAACTAGAATGCCAATAGGTCAAATATTATTTTTCTGAAATTAAAAATAATTTTCCCATAATTATTAGCAATTTAGTAAGCTTTAATCCACCATTAATTCTAATAAATATCAAATTACAAAAAAATTCGGATTTTAAATTTTGATAATTTTCTTTATAAAATTATAAGCATTTTCTCTTTTGGAACCAACCCAAGAACCGGCCTAAAAATACCCGAACCGGCCCTACCTAGAAATCATGAAAAATCGAAAAAAACCGAACCGGCCGGTTTTTTTAATAAAATAGGCAGATTACTTTCTTAGTTTTCCAGACTTGGGGTCTCCGACGGGAACTTGAATAAAATGAAATCCACAAGTCCGATTGAGGTCTATTAGGTATCGATGGATTCGTAACTTCCCGAACTACATGATTCTGTTATCAAACATCAAATTTGGATTTGTTTTGGTCACTGAAAATAGCTATAAACCCGACTGTTATGCACAGCCTTAAAATTAGTGGGGTGTTTTGGTAGAAAATCCATATCTTGCTCATTTTAAATCGGATTTTAGTCATTCAACTTGGGGAATCTTCATATTTCATGGATCTATCACCCAAAATTGACAGATCATAAATCCGACTTACGGATCGTGAACAGTAATTCCGTGAATGGGCTGCTATGATTTTGGTTACTTGGTTTTCGTCGGTAAAAACTTATTTGATGATTTTGATGAAATTTTTCATCACAAACACATATAAAAACCCATGTTAAACCCATCAAACTATGAATATACATATATTACATAGCTAAAGACTTCTAGAACATCAAAACGTGTTTTGATCGGTTAAAAATACATTTTAACCGTTCAAATCATATCTAAACTATAAAAATGAACTAAAGAAGGTTTAGAACACTTTTTAACCTTTTATACATGGATGCTCTCCTTCCTCTTGACTTGATCTTGGATTGTGACTCTCTCTTGTCCATTCTCTAGCAAATTTGCTTGGTGGATCATCAATCTCATAAGAGTAACTCTCTATATCTCTCAAGAAGCTCTCCCTTTTTCTCTCTAGAAAATGCTACAAATGACTAACCAACCTCACCAATAAATGGAACACTTCTATTTATAGCACAATGTTAATCCTTCATTAACCTCCTAATCAACTAGTGTTGGTGAAATTAGGAGCTTAAACTAGATTACTATTGCATGGAATGACTACCATGAATAACCATTGGTGTGACATCCGTCAAGGTTGCTTGTAAGCAACTTTTGGAGTGTAATTGAAGCCATAGGAAGTCCACACTCAACATTTCCATGTGGGCCCCCCTCAAAATTCGGGATTTGCAATTTATTACACCAATTTGGCTTTATTTTTATGTCCTATATCATTATATAAGTATCCATATATATATACACCAATATATGTATACATATTCACCTATACTTGTACATTGGGCTCCACTTTGGACCTTAGAATTAAATTATATTGAGCTTATTTATTTAATTTGGTTGGACTCAATTTAATTGTTACATTGGGCTAACATTAAATACCCTATGTTACATTTAATTAAAACAAGCATTGGGCTTGGTTAATTATTACATAAATCAATGTTCAAATTAAATTATATGGACTACTAGGTTAATTAATTTAACTTAGTTTAATACATCAATTGGACTTATAATATAATCCAATTAGACTTACTTTTAATTATCCTACCACATTGGGTTACATAATTAACTCACTCATAGTTAATTCTCAACACTACCTTCTTTCCTCTATCAATTAACCAATGTTTGGTTAATTCTCTCTCTTGTCTACCAACTAGGGTTATTCAACTAACCATACATTAGTTAATTCTCTACACTCAATCAATACTTGAAAAATATTCTCCCAACACATTGACCATCATTTGACTTTAATGTGTTTGGGCTACATGGATTACTTTGTATTGGGCTCTCTTATTTAATTACTTGGGCTACCCAACACAACTCACATATCATATATAACTTGGGCTTGGTAATTAATTTAATTGGACTTCCACACCATGATATACCATACTTTCCAATATTATTTAATTGGACTTATATTAATTACCTCTTGGACTATATCATAACTTAACATTTGGGCTTATTATTTAATTACCCACCTTTATGCAAGTATTCCCATATTGGGCTTGTATTAAATCCATTAATGGACTCTATATGACAACTAAATAATTAAGTTAATTACTTAATTAATTATCTTCTTAATATTGTCATTCTAGGCAATATTCCACTTCTCTACTTGCTAATCTTAGCTTTAATTCATGACTCATATAATTAATTCAATTAATTATATTACATGACTTTCCTTTTTAATCCATACTTAAACTAATTAATTTATTAGTTTTATTGAGTATTTAATTTACTTCACACAACATCTTGTTTGACTAGCAAACTCAACTCTAGGTATATATATATATATTCACCTTCACTTCTCAATTGAATTTATTTCCTTAATAAATTCCCTACATACATCAATACAATATTCTCACATTTAATTTCTAACAAATAAATTATGTTAAAAAAAAATGTTTACCCATTTTCTACACATCTTACTTCTCAAATTCTAGGTTTTAAACTTGAACCTTTAATAAAATCAATTAAGATATTATTTAAAATCTTGGAAATATCTGGGATATTACAAGTTATATAAGAATAATTATGTAATTTATATATGGTGATTAAATAGAATAATTATGGAAGAATTTAAGGAATTATTTAAGAAAGGAGAATGTAAATATATAAATTATATAATATTAAATTATATAATTTATATATAAAGAAATTAATATGAATATTAAAGAAATTGAATAATAAATAAGAAAAATGAATGTTTTAAGTTAGTAAAAATTATATTTATGTATAATGAAATTATTATGACTTTTATGAAAGATAATATTTCGGAAATGTGAACATGTTTATGTAACATGTTGTCCAAGTAACGGAGTGAAAAATTAGGAAAAATAATTTTTATATATCCTATGATTTATTTTATGAATTTTGGAGGTATAAATTACCTCAAATAATTACATGCATGTCATTATGCGTGTAAAAAAATTTGTCAAGAAAAGTACCCAAAAGATATATTAATATTAATGATAAATCATGTTATGATTTTTAGTAAATTAAAATAAATATTTTATATGTATTATATAAAATATTTATTACACGATATAATTACGTAATGTATTTAATAAAAATTTGGCATGTGAAATCTGGAAAAATCCGGAAGTTTTTTTTCGCTGGCTGGGCGTGTAAGGCGGTGGAAGTGTCAAGATTTTTAAATTTGCTTAAGTGTTTGCAATATAAAAGAAACAAAAAGAAGAAAAGAAAAAGAAACCAATAAAACAAAGAAAACAAACCATGCTAGCTTTTCTCTCTCCGCCACAATCCGAGCCACCGCCACCCTTCACCACCATGCATGCCAACCGAGCACCACAAGAGGAAGAATTAGCTTCAAAAGGGAGGTTTTTTGGCTTAAAAAAAAGGTATAAAAATAAATTTATTTAATTTATTTTTATATTTATGGTGGTAGAATAAATCTTCTAGAAAATTATAAATAATTAAGAAAATTATTCCAAATAAATTTCTTGATATATATGTGTGATGTATATAATTTTTAGAGTATTTATATGGTGAAAGTTTGGATCAAAAATAGAAATTTATTGGTTAAGTGGGTTACTGCCGGAAGGAAGAAGGAGAAAAGTACTGTGCTGGTATGCCGCGCATTGCGCGGCGCGTTTTTTTTTCCGGAAAAAGGCTGAAACGACGCCGTTTTGTGGGGGCGCGCGGACGAAGGGGTCGCGCAATGCGCGGACCTCGGTAAAGCACAGCCAAACGACGTCGTTTGGCTGGCGCAAGGGAAGAAGGCCGCGCGCAATGCGCGGCGGCCGACGACTCTGAAATTACCATTTTGCCCCCGTCCTTTTTCCGAAATGACCAGCGTGTCCCAAAATCGCACAAATTTACAAAAATGCCCCGGATCTTTTCTGTTTATACCGAATGAGTCCCGAACGCCGCGGATATTACGGAAATACCCCTGGACTTTCCGAGAAATTTCGGTTATGTCCCTAAGGGGGCGGAAATTACCAAAATGCCCCCAGAAGTGATTTTAATTGAAATAAATGTTTAAAAATTGTTTAAAAATTATAGAAAATTATAGAAAAATACTAAAAATATATAAATGATATTTGGGCATTAAATTTAATACTTTTGTAAAAATATTAAATATTGGAGATTAATATTTAAATATTTTAAATATTAATCTAATGAGTTTAAAGTTAGAAAATGGTTAAAATGAAATTTTTGGACAACCAGTTATGTTAAAATTTATTCGATGAGCCGGGTTGTCTGTATTAGAGATAATGGATATTAAGTTAAACGAATATTTTAAGGAACGAGGTTAATATAATTAACCATATAAATTAATAATTGACCTAGAGATGATATTAATTAAGTAAATTAATATCATAAAGAGATAAATAATTATTATTTGATTATTTTATGATCATAGGTTGATCGAGTTAAGAGTTTGAGATATCAATTTAAATAACTGGACGCCAGGCAAGTTCTTCAGTCCCTTTTATGTTAAATGTTGAACTATTATGATATGCAATTCTTGTTTTAAATGCATACAAATTATGTGCTATGTGATATGTGTTTAATATGACCTCAATGTGTTCTTTGTGCAACGATATGAATATATATGAGATATATTGCTATAGTTGAAGCACAAGCACATGATATATGACACACACCAAGCATGATAAGGTATGTGCTACGTGAAGCATAAACTGTTGAACTTGCTGAGCCATTGTGCTCATTACTTGCTTAATAAACATTTTTGCAGGTAAAGATATAAATTTCAAGAAATATCGGATTATGACGGATTTTTCCTAAAAGGTTGTGAACGTTATTATTAAACGTTTATATTACGATCCAATGTGGATAATTTGTCACAGTTATATTAATGTTCTGTATGTACCTATATGTTGGATCCGAATAGGACGGACGAGTAGTGTTAAATTGTGAACCGTGAATGTTCAAATTAATTGTTATGTTAGAAATTATTATATGTTTGATTACGAATGACGCAACAAGGAATATTTGTATAAAAATAAATAACAGTAATTTTTAAATGAAGACCTTTATGATACGTGTAAAAGAAAAAAAAAAGTTAAGGTTGCGATCCAGGGACTAGGATCCAAGATGTAAGAATTTTAAATATTCAAATATTTTAATACAATGATTGAGAAAAAGAAAAATTTATACCAGAAAATTTGTACTTGATGATTTTAAAATCAATTTATGGGTAAAAGAAGGTGATTAAAGATTTATTAACGGACCGAAATTTGGACGTTAAGGAAAGAATGAATAATAAATATGGAACTTAAGGTAATAAAATGGGTTGAATTTCGGGGTCGTTACACTCTCTGCTCCATTTCCTATTATTATTATTATTATTATTATTGTTGTTGTTGTTGTTGTTGTTGTTGTTGTTGTTGTTGTTGTTGTTGTTGTTGTTGTTGTTGTTGTTGTTGTTGTTGTTGTTGTTGTTGTTGTTATTGTTGTTGTTGTTGTTGTTATTATTATTATTATTATTAGTAGTAGTAGTAGTAGTAATAGTAGTAGTGAATATGTTCTTTTAGTTCTATTTTATTTATTTTTTCATTTATTTTATAAGTTCATAGTATATAAAAAACGAAAAAGATCATTTCACATTTCATTTATGGTGATTCTATTCTTGATGGAATGAATGAACAAACCAAACATAAAAATAAGGAATGACCATTCCATTCCATTCCCATTCCATTCCTTAAACCATTCCATTCCTTATGTGCCAAGGAATGAGAACCAAACATAGTATAAAGGCGTTCAACATGGGATACCAAAAATGAGGAGTATGAGCAACCTCAAAAGCTTATGGTGCATAGGAGGACGCATGTTCAGCCAATGGAGGCAAAGGATGACCTCGTGGAAGAGATTCATAGGGGGATATATAGATTGAGAACGCGTTAGGCACAATAAAAAAATATGCCTAATGCACAAAGGAGGGAACAAGTTCAACCGAATGAGGATAAAGTTGAAAATGATCGTGCTATCCACGAAGAGTCATTGGCGAAGACCAAAACTACGAGTGAGCAAATTATGGCAAACAAAGTACAGCAAAATGACATCTTTTACACTAGGTGCCTCGTACAAGGTCGAATTTGCATCCTCAACCTTACACGTTGTAAGGAGTCAATAGTATTGCAGAGGTTTAGGTGACTAAGTAGGTGGAAGTTTCATTCAAAATTAGGAAATACGAAAATGTAGTTTAATGCGATGTGGTTCCAACAAATATTTGTCACTTGTTACTTGGAAGACCATGGCAAATTAAATGGTGTGCAAAGCGTGACAACTCTACGAATAAGTATTCATTGGTGTATAATCAAAAGAAGATCAATGTAAAGTCATTGACGCCTGAGCAAATTCAAGAAGATCTCGAGCACTTACAAAAAAGTAATGTTGAAATAAAATAGAGTGATCAAAAGAATGAGTGTGAAAAAGAGGATGAAAGAGAAAAAGAAAAGACAGATGAGCTTGAGAGAGAAAATAAAAATGAGGAAGAGAAGAGTGAGATTGACAATACAAAAGAGATTGATAAAAGTGAGAATGAAAACAAAAGACAAAATGATATTGATAAAAGTAAGATTGAGAGAAAAGAGGAGAATGAGATAAAAGAAGAGAGAATAATATGTGACTATGAAAAAGATAGTTATTTTCTAGACAGTCGATGACTGTACTATCGTACAAAGAGGCGCTTTTTAATACTAACAAAATTAACTCTTCTTTCTCTAGTTC
>OX359275.1:19290304-19485304 GCA_947179155.2 Hedera helix | reverse complement strand
TGGATTAAGAAGACATACACTTCCATAAGATTTGGGAAAATACTCACATATTCTGTACAATCTAAAGAGTTAGAAAAAGAGAAAACTAAGATTAGCTACCACCAACTTCTTGAATTCATATTTTTCTTAGTGGATTCGCTCTAGAGTCTACACGCTTTGGTAGCTAACGTTGATCAAATGAATCTAATTGGTGGATTTGGAGGAGAACGCAAAGGAATTAGAATTGAACTCGTTCCTGTGGAAGCTAGTATCTACAAGAGTATAATTCTCTAACTCTTTATTGTTTAATTAACAATTGTGCATAAAGGTTGATCCTGGTTATGGTTTGTAAAATTTTAAATTCTTATTTTACCATGCTTTCGCTCGTTTATGCACTTTGATTGTATATCTATGAATTCTTATAAACCAACACTTTTAACTTTGCTAGTTGGGCAAAAAGTACCCTAAAATCAATTAAAAGTGAACCGTGATTAACAAAAATTAAGGTGACATCACACATACTATCTAATGCGTAATCATTATTGATATTACATATTAGGAGGCATCCTTGATAAAAAAAAAAAAAGTTTTGTTTTTATCCAATCATGTTTACTCAATTAAAAATGACTATATATCAAACATTAAAATAAAATAAAAAATTTAGAAATATTACAAAGAAAATATATTTTCACATAGTAAAAGAAAATTAATTTTTCAAATAAAAATATATTATAAAAGTTAAAATTTAATAATATAGAAAATTTAATAGGAATAATATAAAGTATATGAAAAACAAAAATATATATTAAAAACTGAACTACAAGAGTAATAGAAAAAAGCACACCAACTCCATCCTCTACATCCACCACCCTGAGAAAATAAGCTTACCCTGTATGGTCCAAATACATATGAAAGTTTTTTTCCTTTCCATTCACATTAATGTCAACAATGTCCTCCTTTGCTTTCAAAATCGCTTGAAATTTACCAAAGTAGACATATCAAGGTGATGATTTGAAGACAGAGTTGAAAGCTATCTGACACAGTATCTTCATTACGACGACCAGAATCTTCAAAGATCTAAACATTAAATGAAATAACGGCTACTCTCCAATGGAAAAATTAACGGACATCTCTTTATAAATAAAGTTCTCATTCGAAATTCAAAAAGACATGGAGACCAACGAATGCATCAGGTCTATGAAAGAGACAAAGCGAAAGAAAATAAAAGACACAGAGAGAAAGAGAGAATGAGAGAAGAAGATAATCGATTTGCTGAACAGACATATCATCAACCCAAAGTGAATATGTACGTTGGAGGATCAATTAAAAAGTGATTTCCACACAAAATTAGAGTAGAAGAGTACAAGGCATATCCAAAGGCTCTAGAAATAAATGTAAAAGTGAAATCGCTCAGCTGCTAAGTCCTATCATAGAAAGGAGACTTAATACCAACTTAGCAACACCCCAACTACCTTCATCAACAACAGCAAAAGACGAAACTTAGTGGCTCGCCTAATTCTGAGTGGAATCAGACACTAAGTGGAATAAACTAAGTGTCTAATTGGAGTGGTTCTTAGTGAACTAGGACTTAGTAACCTTTGCCAAGACTTAGTGACTCGAAGGAATCTTTGTGATTCAGTGGTGTAACAGATCTTAGTGATCTGATTGTAATAAATGAGAATATCCTTAGTAGATTCCCAGTCAGTAATGCAGAAGAGTGGACTAGGCAATTTTTGTGCTCCAAACCACTTAAAAATCTTTGTGTCATCTCTTATCTCTTTACTACTTACATTACAATTGTCTTAACTGCTATAAATGCTTTAAATTCTTTTACATCTTGCAAATTACATTTCAATAATACAACTTTAAACCAGAACTGTAAATTTAATAGCTCAAATCAAGAAATGGTGTTTTATCAAATTAACTATTCTGTTGCAATCACATAAAGAACATAATTTGATATATGTGCTTAAAAGATGAAAGTGATCTATTCAACCTCCCCCCCCCCCCCCTCCTTCTAGATCCCTTTTTGTGCACTCTGGGAATAACAAACTTACATGCCTAAGAGCAAACTCTAACCCTATAGAATGATTTATTTTGATGACAGAAAAAATATTTTTCTAGCAAAAAATTGTGAAACTACAGAATTGTTTATATAAAAACTTAAAAGAGTAAAATCAAGCCATTGTCAAATATGTAAGGTTATGATTTTTATTGACATAACTCAAATAGACAAAGTAAAAAATAAAAAAATCTAGCAAAAAATATTGACCTAGTAATTTACAGCTATATGATATTCCATCAAATAAAAGGAACACTCTCTCTATGGCAATATATCAAACAGTTATGTGAGTGAAAATAATGATACAAATAATTAAAAAATAATTCACATTTAATTCAATATATGTAATTAAAATCCTAAACACATAAGAACTTAAAATAAGATGTGAATAAGTGAGAAGTTTGAAACCGGCTATTAAATGTGTAACACATATATAAAGAGAAAATGTATATCTCACCAACTTGCATCAGTGGGTCCTACGCTAGGGGCAGTGGGGCCGTGCGCCCTAGTGACTTTTGCGAAATCTTTTTCTACAGGGCATCTATCTGCGTATTTTAAAAAATATAAATTCATAGTAATTAATATTTCACTCATTTCGCAAATTATGTTTTATTTTGACTTCTTAAAGTTGTTCTAATATTTTAAATTTTAAAATTAATGCCAATGGATTTAGTTTTTAAAAATCCAATTAACATATTATTCCTTAAATTACACAAAAAAATAAATTTGTAAACTTTATGAATTTTAAGGTTATATTTATGTTTCATATTTAGCTTTACTTTAATTTTTTTGAGATTTAGTTCAATGTTGTGATAGGTAATGTAATTGTGATTATAAACTTTAAAAAAATTAAAAAATTTGTCATTTTATATTGTCAATAAAATTAAATTGGAAGCGTGCATTCCTTTATCTAACATAGCAAATTAATAATTTTTTTTTTTTTATTTCACTCAGAATATGTCTCAAAAAAATAACGGTTCATTGTATAAATTGGTTTCTTTTTTTCTTTCTCAAATGAAAAGCGTTAAAGGTCAACAATTTATATATTAAAAAAATTTAGAATGAAATTTTTATTAATCATAATTTATTTAGAATTTCTCTTTAGATAAGGGTAAAAATTTTATTTTTTTCTATAAAATATAAAAAAATTATTTTCATTTTTTTATAAAGTACGGTTTATTTTAAAGAAAATTCGTCCTTAGAGTCGATTTTTTTTGGGTTACTTGCATGAGTCAACAATATAAATTTGCATGAATTTAATGAATGAAAATGTATTCACTTAAAGATCATTAATTAACCACAAAAGATGATCGCGTTCAACAATCAAGATGGACAATTACAAGCAATAAGACTCATTTAACATCATGCTTTTATACTTTCTCATATTTCATGTCTAATTATGAAGGAAGGGAGAATATAATTTGTCCACGTATCACTCTAGTATTTAATCTTTAGTTGATTCTGTCCAGAAAACCTTTTCTTTTCTCTAGCCCAACAGCAAACAAACAACTTTGATGATAAAAACTCAATGAGAAAATAAAAGTAAATTCTTTCTTGCATGAAGAAGGGGGATAAAATCTAATTAGCTCGCTCACTCACTCCCAAGTAATTCATAAGAAACTCTATGTTTCCATAACAGATCTAATATTGAATTTTCACAAGAAACACGGGCCAACTAGCAGTATAAGCTCGCCGGAAAGATGTCCGGAGACGGCGCAACCAAATCAAAGTTGTGACGTGTCCGAACGAGCTGTTTTTCTTTAGGTACGGTTCTGCCTTTTCTACTCATCTGAAAAGAATTACAGTTTGTGCAGTTAGTTTTTGTAAATTTTACAGTTCGGGTCTGCGTCCTAATATTTTAGTAATTGTAATATCCTTGCGCGCATATTGTACTCGTATCTTGCATCTATAATATTTCCTAAGATAACCTTTTATTTTTTAAGAAAAAAAAAAGAATAGAAAATTCAAAAAACTTTTTATTTCCTAAGATAACATTTTAATGGGCATTTTTTATAAAAATTTAAAATCCGAATGAGTTGCACATCCACTAATTAAATAATCCCGGTCGACGACTCTATTTCATTGATCCATTTTAAAACAAATATTGAAACCACGTCGAGTTAATAGTTGGTTTTCAAAAACATCATCTTAATTCACCCAAATCATGCAAACATCGCCCTAATCGTTAAAAACAGTCCAAAAGAGAGATTTTTTTTGCAAAAAAATTGGGCGTCAACAGATGATGACTCTGTTAGTAATCTTTAATAAAGGGGCTTAAGATGCGTAATTTGCTAGCATTTTCCCTTTGTGTTTAAGTTTATTGCCTTCCTCTTTATGCCTAATTCTTATCTTGCGTCTTATTTCAAATGTTTCATGTCATTTATCACTTTCCTTAAATTTGCCATATATTTGCATATGGTGAGATGTGAACGAATGTTTGTATGTGTGTTTCTCCACCAGGAGGTAAACTTGTTAGGATGCGTGATTACTGGACTCAAATGAGCATTCCCCAAAGAGACTCAGGAAAGACATCTACTCAAATTCATTTCAATCGAAAGGTTGCAAAGATTTGAGGAACCTCATGGCAAAAAGCCTGTGAAGGTAACCCAAGGATAGATGTTGCCTTTAGATCAATACACCGCTTTATTTCAGGGAGTCTTTTCATGCCCTTTTATTTTTGGCACCCTTATATCTTAAATGCCATCTTGCATAAGTTCCCTTGCATCAGTCAAAGAACAAGACTACTACGCCGACAAGGAGGGGAAGGATACTATATTCATATCCTTGATATTGGTGTTAGATATAGAATTCACCATTTAACTCTGTTATCTAAATACTAGAACCCTAATTGTTGTGTAAATACCAAACATGGAGCTTAAGAACACTTTCACCCCTACTAACCTTCAACCATTAGCCCTCATCGTGTCGACTAATTTTTCCCTCTAACCTTCCTTTTGCCTTGATGAACAGAAGATCATCACTAGCCTCCTCTACTATGCCTTCTATGATGTCTCCAGTCAACGGCATAGTTTCATCCCATTCTTCTGCCACTTCTTGCTTGTTTTACACAAACCAATGTTTGGGAACTGCCCATTTCTCTCTTTTTGAAGCTGATACAATAGTATTTCCCCAAAGAGAATGGAATTTATAGTTCTATACGCTCATATCATTGGATTCATGGCTATGCCGTATGGGCTTTGATTCTTTCGTTTGGCTGCATTCTAGGATAATAATAAGTATAAATTAATACTAATTAATGGCCGCAAATGTACAAAACACATAGTCAAATGAAATACCAAAAAACAATTAATTTGTTTTCTGTAGACAACTGCCAAAAAAATTTATTTGACAACAGAGTATTCAAATGTTCTTCCATTGAAAGGTACAGACAAATAGAAAAATTCATACATTAAATATGACTCCATTATTTATATTGTAAATGGAATCCATAAAAATCTACTGTCAAACTGTATAAACTGTCTCATTGTACAACCCCAAACACTCGACTAATGTATGTAAACTGACCCACCCCTAAAAATAGAAAGAAATGAAGAAAATAATTTCTCTTCTGCTTGATCAAGCTTAAAGACACAAGAATTCACTGGAAGAACATTATCTAAATACTAGAACCCTAATTGCTTTGTAAATACATGATGTAAATACAAACAAAGATAAGACTTGAGCATTTGGCACAAGCAGTTGCATGAAGTAGTGCACTGTAAGGCCTTCAAAAGCCTCAAAAGTCTAAAAAGGGATCCCATTTATCCCTCTTACTTTAAAAGTTATAGCCAAAGGGGTGCATAATCTATATATCATCACAGTTGTTAGTTTTGCACATGTGTGACTCTAGCTACATGTTTTTCTAGCTGTTTCTTTGAGTGTCTCCAACATCAATGATCTAATTAAGCTACTACAAGTGCTTTGCCATGAGAAAACGAGAATAAAAACATCCAAATTATATCTCAAACCATACATGGTCTAATGATAATGTCAACCACAAATATTATAAATCCAAGAAGATAATGAATTGCTTGAATCCTCTAAATCATCTGGATACAAAGACAAATATTAAAACAGAAATCACAATTTACTCTTCCATTGCGTCCCCTGCATCAACTACTTCCACCAGCTCTCGCAAAGGAGTAACTTTCGCACTCAGAACCTCTGCAAGAGAGTTTCCATAAGTTCTGCCACATTACATCAAATTTACATTGAAAAGCACTTGAAAGTAACTGTAGCATATTGACAGAGTGGGAGCTAAAATATTAAACATTGTATAACTTAGTCACAGCTGCAAATTAATGAAACTATCTAAAAGGCTTGTGCATTAAACATAAACTGACCAAAGTGAGATATCATAGATTAATTTTTCATCCAAGTCCATTATTTCTTAAATCTTAATATCCCAGTGTCAATTTGAAAAGTAGTGTAACATAATGTTAAATTATAAAACAGATGACAGGGAGCATTGTTTTTCATAATGCATGATTAAAAAGGCAACACAGCCTGCTCCGACACAAACTCATAATTTTTACACGAAAGCAAAACAACTAACAAAAGCTAGCAATTGCTATGCCTCATAGAAAGGAAATCATATAGTAGTAGCCAAGATAAAAGTTGATGACAAATTAACTAACCAGTCTTTTTGGAGAAAAAGTAGCCTTTTTCACTTGTGAAAGTGCGAGGATTCGGCATCTCGTAATTTCTCAAGTACTCCTTGTTTCCCTACACAAACAAGTATATATGACCAACAGGAGTTATAAGCACGAGCATATAAATTATCATTCTATAGTTGACCGTGAAGGAAGAACAACAGACCTTAGTTATTACGCATATATCAACATTGCTTCCACTTCCCAAGTCATTGAATATGCCTGAGCGAATAGCATCACGTACCAAAGCAACTCCTTCATCCCTCTAACAAAAAATAAAGTGAAAATAAATAAAACATTATTCAATTACATGAAAAAAGGCTGGCCGACCATCACCCAATGTAAAAAATCCCCAAAAACTTGTTCGACTTAAAATGCCTTGTGCCCCCCCAAAAAAAAGGGTAAACCATAGCAAATGTATCTTGGTATATGATCTACTGCAAAACAAAAATGCTTGACCTTGTTAAAAGAAAGGCAAAAAAGAAAGGCAAAAAGAGAGAAGAAAACGAGTGACTTATAAAGAAGTAAAGAAGCTAGCTTCCTAAAGTTGTACAAGTTCTAATAACTTATCAACTGCTGTAAACAACTTACTGTTAGCCCCTCCTTGTATCTTGATTCAAAGACGGCCATTGCAGCAAGCGAACCAGAGCCCATTGTAGCAAAAGGTAGGGAGTCGGTCGATCCATGAGGATAGATCTGTAAAATCATTAAACAACAATTACAACCTTTTCTGCAATTAAAAAAGAAACTTCAGACACCAATATACCAACTATAACTCACAGTGTGCAAGTGTGGACCAGTGACGTCAACTCCACCAAGCACCAAAGCAGCTGAAACATGACCTTGGTAGCTAATTACATAAAAAGATCAGAAATATTTCAATTAAATTCCGTTATGAATAGAAAACTAATATTGCTAATCGTACCTGAAAAGATGAGACTTCAGAAGTGTTAGGGCTGTCACAACCCTTGATTCCCTACCAGTATGATAACGATGCAGCTTCAGCTGAGAGCTGATATTATCTGCAAAGGTGGTGATAATTGAAATTATAAATATTAGACAGCAAATCAAGAATGTGACATAGTTGCACAACACCACGTACAAGTGCCACAGCTGAGCACAAAACATGGAAATACCTGTCACTGCCTCTGTATCAGCAGCAGTCCCTGCTCCACAACAATAAATGTTTGGCGCCATGTAATGGATTTTCTCACAATTCTTGTCCGCAACAATAGGTCCTTCAGTTGCTCTTGTATCCGCTCCAAGAATTACACCATCCTGAAGATATATTAAGAGTATTCAGTTAAGTTCCTGAATAATATTTTTGATCCAGCTGCATCCAATTAACTAATATACGTGAAGAAAAAGCATTGCACTGTGTTATAAATGTGCTGGGAATAATCTACATACAGAGGCATTATCCAGTGCACCGCAAAGAAAAACAGAATCTTATAACTATTAACTCACCGAGCACTGCACTAGGAGAATAAGTAGACTTTCCTTTCGTCATGTACACATAAAGTACCATAAAGGCATCATAACCCACAATTAATTGTGAGGAAAATCTTCTTAAAGAACTGTCTAGCAAACAAACGAACCATAACAAGCATGTAGGACCTCAAATAAATTGTAAGGAAATAGGAGGAGGAAGCATATATGTAAAATCTTGTTCTCCCCCCCCCCCCCCCCCCCGCCCCCCCCAAACAAAGTCCACCAGTGTTCATCTTATAATATGAATTAATCATAAAACATGACCATTAAATACCAACCTCATGCTCTCTGTTTTAACAGCCAAAATAGTAGTCCACACAAAACAATATGAATGCATCCTTGACTCTTAACTCTAATCTTGCACAACCTAATGAAATGACAGAAAGGAACCCTTCAACCTCTGGATTGTTGTATGTCTTGTAACTAAGCTAAGAAAGTCTCAAATTGTCATTAAAGCTTGAAAGACCATTCAAAAAGGCTTAATTTCTAAATTGCTACGTCCAATCTACACCCTTGCTCTCTTCTATGAATCATCAAAATGAAAAACATAGGTCAAAATGATATTTTCCTCCATGGCTTCCCAAACTTTTAATAACAAAAACAAATTAATCAATAAATTACATACCGTGAAAGACTAAATTTTCAAAATACACATACCTCGTAAACTAGACCAACAATTGTTGTGCCAGTCTTAAGAAAAGATGAGGGTTTGAGACCCTTCTTCATTAGCATCTCATTCCGTCTACACAGATCAAAATTAAAGCCTCCCTTAGCAGGAACATCCACCTCTGCCTTAGACATTTTGGAGGAATCAAATCTAACCTTATTCATACAACATCAGAAGCATGTGTCAAATTACAATAACATAAATAGAACTATAAAACAAAGACCAAACAAAATAGGTAAATAAAATTAAAAACTTAAATTTGGCATTGCTAAGGGTCTGTTCGGCAACGACTTATTTTAAAATGATTTCTAAGTTAAAATTTAAAATGACTTATAAGTCATTTTAAGTTGTGACTTAAGTAAAGGCGTTCGGTACTAGTTTAACTTTTAAGTCAAAATTTAAGTGAAAACAAGTTATGAAGGTATCTAGTTAATAATGACTTAAAAGTTAAAATAAAATATAAAGATTACTAAAAATGAAATTAATAAAAACATACATTGATTCAATATCATATCATAAAAATCACCATTTTTTCATTAAATAAAACACTAAACAAATTTTCTAAACATATTAACTACAACATTATTTCAAGTTAGAGATTCTTGAGCAATCTTATTACAATCTTATTCCATCCTACCTTGTTGAAATGATTACCATCTATATTTTGTTTTCTTACCTCATCCAAATAGTACCTAACATATATTTTATGGGTATAGTCATCCCATTTTGCACATTCTGTGCTTGAGCCTTCATCAATGTGCTTCTCTCCCCTCCCCTACCCCTTGTTTGAAAATTTTCCAATCCCCTTGTTCCTTCACTTTACATCTAATTCGTAAGGACCAAAAAATAATATAACATGAGAAATGAGACTCACTCTACCAAAATGCGTATTATACCATTAACAAACATTAACAAAGAACAAAATACTTAACATTTGACAATCATTTTAATGTGGATGCCAATTCACTGAAGAAATTAACATTTGCCATACATTAGCCAGCCCATTATTTCCCAAGTTCACATATAACAGAGAGCAAGACCACTAATTCATCCACAACATCTCCAACTTTTTTTTTTTCATTTCAAATGTAACTGCCGTGTAATTAATATTAGCAAATTTATAAATAATGATGACAATTGGCTAGTAGCGGTAATCTCTTTAGATACAAGGTCTGATCAATGAGAAAGAAATAAAATTCAAATCAGATCTTATCAATCTATACCCAACAGGCTGACAAAATGTCAAATGTTAATAGCCTGGCCATATGAAATTATTAAGAACACTATAATGTAAAAGCCAGCAACCATAACACAAATAGTTATATAGCACCAAATTACCTAATCAACAAGACCCATATCAAAAATCAACAGAAATCATTAAGCAAGAATGGACCCATCAATACCATATATCCAAATACATAAAAACAGTTCAAATCAAGCAAAGCAGCCAAGAGAAAGAACACAAAAGCATGAATCTTTATGCAAATAGGTCTCCTCAAAACTGCAAAAATGATTCTTTTTGTAAAAATAAAATAAAAAACTTACCCAAAAACAGTGAAATACGGGCAATGGAATTCTAAACAGCACTAAAAGTAAAGAAAAATTTGCACTTTGAGGAAGAGATATAGAAAAAAATATATATATAACAAAACAAAATAAAGAAGCAATATTTAGCAAATAAAAAAATAAAGAAGCAATTTTTAGAGTAGCAGATCAGCTGGGTGAGACACACAGCAAAATTCAATAAAATTATTGCAACAAAAATCATATATGCACACTGATGTATATATTAATCGGTGGATATAGATATTAGAGACTTGAAATTCAACACACAAAACTTAAAATCAGTAAAAAGAAGGAGAAAGAAAGAGGAAAGGTACCTGGATCGGCTAGGAATTGAAGGCCAACAGAGAGAGCAGAGCAGATAAAGAAATTAAATCTTGCTGAAGGGGGTTTCTGTTGC
The DNA here is from genome assembly GCA_947179155.2 of Hedera helix. Classification (NCBI taxonomy): domain Eukaryota; kingdom Viridiplantae; phylum Streptophyta; class Magnoliopsida; order Apiales; family Araliaceae; genus Hedera; species Hedera helix. Next base: position 19,474,490 of record OX359275.1, on the reverse strand, counting down.
TCCTTGCGTCTTATGACTGGGGTTCTATAGACTACAGAGTACCTGTTAAAGGAATTTACGAAATTACCTTTTTTAAATTCTATTAAGCAAAACCCAGTCGTCAACTAATGGGTCGGAAATTTGGAATTCTATCCCAAATTCAAAGCCTAGCCCATCGATATTCTATTCTACAAGTAAAATGATACTATGAACGGAACGAGTTTTTAGAATTTTATAGGACTAGCCCTCCAACTTCTAATTATTGTCAATAATTTTTGTAATATTAATTATTTAGTATATTTTGCTATTTTTTTTCTTGTAATTTTCTATGTTGATATTTGTCTTTTTTTTTTTTTTTTTTTTTTTGTATATTATGTTAGTGTTTTGTTTTTTTCTTACATTTTGTATTTTTTTCGTTCGAATGAAAGAGTCAATTTTTTCTACATTGAATTCTTGGATTTTTTATTTTTTTTTTAATAATAAAAAATTTTCATTTTTAAAAATTCTTTAATTTTATTTGTTGAGTTGCGCATTAAGATTTTCAATTTGTTTGATTATGAAATTGATTTTAAAGAATCTTAAAATTAGTTTTTGTCGTTCTAATTGGTCGTTATATAATTTTTAGTATTAAGAATTGCATCGACTAAATTCATTTTATTTTAATAATTTAAAAGTTATTATTAATTTATTTTTTTTGTTGGAGGAAAGACTTGTCTACATACGATTAAGGCTACAAATCGAATCAAATTGTTCAGACTCGACTCAAAAAAATATGAATGAGACTCGAATTCGTTAATAATATGATCCAAATCTGAGCATAAAAAATAGTTCGAATAATAATACGAGTAGAATCTGAATAAGGTTATACTCGACTCGTTTAAGATTCAAACTATTCGAACTTTTAATCATGATCTGATACATAATCGATTGATACATATTTGAATAGATACTCGATACATTTTCTTATAATATATATACAATTAAACAAAATTTAAATAATTAGTTATTATTTTTTTATTTTATTTGTAATTTTAATTATAATTTTATATATTTAAAGTGTAATTATAATTATATTTTAAGTTCAATTAATAATTATATGTATTATAAAACTAGTTACTGTGTAGAAACTAGAAATCGAGTTTGAATTTGAAGTTCGCGAATATTTTGAATATAATTTGATCTGAGTCAAATAGAATTCAAGTAACGAAAATTCGAATCGAGCCGATTATAAATAAAGTTTTTCAAATATAGTTCGAATCTGAGTCGTATTCGAGTACGAATGTAACCTTACGAGTCAAAAATCCGGATCGACTCAACTCGTTTGCAGCCTTACATACGATACGATTAAGACTTTCTTTTGACAATATATCTTTTAAAATTTCTCTTTACTTCAATTATTTTCTACTTATCCTATAACATGATTCGAATCGAACAACCATTTCTGCAACCTGAGAGTGTTCTCCGGTGAATACATTTAGCTTTTTTTGGGTATGGTTGTTTTTTGTTAGTTCTATCGTTAATTTTATAACTAGTGAATTAGGAAGTGGATTTGCTCAATTGAAAAATAATAATAATAATCTTGTATGACTTTAATTAAAAACAAACCTTGTAAATTGTTAGGTTCAGATTCCATTGAATGATTATCATTCAAATATTTTTGTCCTATATTCAATAACAAAATAATAAAATTAATTACAACCATTATATTTATTTTTGAATAGTATAATCTACAACAAATCATCCAAATTAAATAAAATTATTAAAAAACACATGTGGTAATTATTAATGAATAATATAAGTAACTCTTTGATTTTATTGCAAATTCTTTTTTATTATTATTTTTAGACGATATTCTTTTCGTTTTTAAGCATTCATAGGATTTGAATGGAACAAGAAAAGGGACATGGTGGCAGGAAAATGGTGTGTGAAATGGTTATAGTGTGACTAATAATTTTGGTATAGTGACCTTTGCAACTAGTTATTGGACGAGTGTTGAAAGCATTCTTAATTAATCAACCACCATGACAATTCCCTTCAATCCAAAGTTCGATATTTCTTTATCTAAATTTATGATTCAGTCAAAGCTGCCTTGTCTACTATATTAGAAAGATTGTGGAAAGTGTGGAGGATAGGGCATTGGGATAATGGGCTAAAAGTTCTGATGACTTGGGAGACAATGAGTTAATTCATCAAACTTGGGAGAATGTTAATCGTATGAACATTGTTGTATCTAAAACTACTTATTTACGCAAAATGATGTTAATTTTATGGTGGGCGCAACTAGGAGAATGGATACTGAACATATAGCATCACCTCAAGGGTTTAAAGATCTGGTAAAGCCTATTAGTCCAGACCAATCGCAAGGAGAGTTGGTCAAGATTGTGGACAGCTCTTCAAATGGCCAAAGTTTATATTATGGCTTTGTTCTTTCATTTTTGACTCTTTTTGTTCATTCCCAGTCTTTATAAACTTCTTTTATAAACGGTACTAACGAATTTTCTTTATTAAAACTAATGATCATTTGGTTGATATTTTGTCGGGATTGGATAAGGAAGTTGAGATGGACGGGAGAGTTATTGATTGAGACTAACAAAAGACTTATGTTTTGTATATGTTTTTTTACCGATTCTCTACGAAAATATGTACTGTTATTGTTTCTATCCATAATATCCTACATCATGAGGAATCCAGCCACACGTTATTGATGAATTTTATTTCTTGTCTTGTTTTATTTTGTTTTATGTTGGATATGAAGTAAATTATTTTTTGTATTTTTCTACATTGAGTTAAAGTTGTTAGTTTTGCCTATCCCTTGTCCCATATAAAGACCAACATAATTTTTGTTGATAAAACAGAATGATTAGAAAGTTGATAAAAGTTTCATTCCAATTGCCGAATGCAACTGGATCCTTTGGGCGAGCCATTAGGTTTAATACCTAAGAGACCCTATAAAGTAGCACAGAACATGGTGCGTTTTGGTACAATTGGTAAATTCACACATGAATCCGCTTGTGATTGGTATAGTGCTATTTTAAAACGTGTTGTGCAATTTCATTTGGTGCGATTTCGGGTTCAAAATTAATTGAACATATATGTACTAAAAAATAAATTTTCTATGAGAAAGAGAGAGTTATGTTAGGTTACAAGTTTGAAAACAAATCAAGTTAAAGTGGAGGGTGGAGGGTGGAGGTACAAAAATGCAAAATCCCATGAACCAAGTCTGAAATAAACACTCATTTGTAATAAATAAATCTACAACAGAAGATGAGTAGGTTTATACCTACGAGTTAGCTATTTCTAACCTTGAATTATTGTCTATTTCTTAAGTACTCTAGTTACTTTTCATGTGTTTTGTGTTTTGTTGTAGATGATGCATTTAGTTGAAAAATGGTTTACGAAAGGAAATGTGTTAGTTCCCGATGACACAATAATGATCTAGAAGGGGGGGGGGGGGGTGAATGGATTATTAAAACTTTTTCCACTTATAACGAAAGCATAATAGTTATAAATGATGGGATCAATTCAAGCACAACGGATTATACTTTTAAAAGCCCCTTAAAGATATATGAGTCATTTCAATTCAGTGTGTTAATCTACAGTATGGGAGATAGCAGATTTAGCAGTTATTGTGCAAAAATGTAAAAGACATAAAGTAAATGACATAAGAGATTTAAGTGGTTCGGAGACTGAACAACTCCTACTCCACTCTTCTACTTTGACAAGTAGGAAATCCATTAAGGTTTAGTCCTCCGGACTAGGACACTCTTGCCCTCATCAAATCCAACAGACTTGGTTCCTTCAGTCACATTAAGACTAGGACACTATTTCCCTCATCAAAGCCAGCAACTTTGGGACTGTAGACTAAGCCAAGCAGACTTAGAATCTCTTATACCCTTCGGTACTCAACAAGTCCAGCGGACTTGATTTCTTTAGTTCTCCATGCCGAGACATTATGACCCTCATTAAGTCCAACATACTTGAGTTGTTTGTTTGTTGAGTTGTGTTGCTAAGTAAAACATTTGCTCTTCTTCATCTTTAGGTACTTAGCAGCTGCTTGTGATCAACCTTTGAATACTGCTGATGTTTATCGTTGATGTTCTTCTTCTTTCTGTATTCAGCAACTACCCATGATCACCCGAAATGTATTGTTGAGTTCTTTCAATAAGCATTTTGCTCAGCAGTTGTGTTGAACACTTAGCTTGTATTTCATACAGAATCCCATTCTGTACTCCTCTTTGCTCAAAGTGTTCTTGGCTTTTTTGATCCTTCGATTCTTAGCTCATATGCCAGCCCTTCGGCATTTTTTGTTTTTCTTGGTGAAGCTTCTCAACAGATTCGGTCGTGTATATATTGTTCTTGCTTATTCACCACACCTCTTTTTTTTTCTTCAGATTTTGCTCTTTATGTAGATCTTTTAAAAATCTTTCCGTTGCAGATCTTTTTGTTACAAATCTTCCTGTAGCAAATTTTTCTGCAGCAAATCCTCCCGTTGAAGCATGTTTATTTTCAGACTTCTTTATGAATACTTTATTCATTTAGTCAGAGTGTTAGTGTTCTGCAGACTCTGACTTGTTGACTTGTCTTCTTTAACCCTAGAGAAAGATGTCAGTCTTGGGTTCTTCCTAGTCTTCATAGAGTGGACAGGTCTTTTAGAGAATATGATCGTTGGGACACAGTCTTCTGATTTCTTGAGCCTGATGCATGATACTAGAAGTCTTTGCTCTGACACTCAGCACGCATAAGTCAGTATTCTGACATTTCTGACTTCTGCTTTAGCAGATGCCTTAGAAGTGTTGACGTGGATGTTTCTGAAGTAATTAACAACTCATTTTGAGACTACTGACTTAAGTGCTTAGATGTCTTCAATCCTTGTTGGCACTTAAGTACTCGACGATCAATCCAGTTGTAGCTTCTTGCTTCTGATCGTTGAGTCATCTGCTGGTTCTGCTATGTAGCTCTACGATCTTGTTTGTCGTAGGCTTCTTTGTAGATCAGAGAGTGATTGACTTTACTAACTCTACAATTTTATTCGAGCCTTGAGGTCCTGACGATATGCTTCTCATGCTTCGTGATCTTCATTGTACTTTATGTATATAGAGCATAAGTCTATGATCTGGTTTAAGCTTTAACAAATGATTTCTTATCATAGAGGATTGCTCTATGAACTTCAGGCTTGCTCGAACTGCTTGGTTTTATATGTCATAGAGGACTGCTCTATGAACCTTTAGGTGCCAGATCTTTATTGTAGAGGACTGCTCTACGAACTTCAGTTGCATTCTCTGCTGCATAATCAAAGGTTGTTTAAGACAGGTAGCATTTGAATATCTTCAGCTCGATTGCTTGAACGTTGTACTTATGAGCTTGCTTTATCATTCTACGACTTAGCTTTGCAATTTTTCGATCTGACTGATGGCGTAAGTCGTAGTGCAATCGTATAGTTATGATTTAAACTGCTCTACGATCTCAGTTAAGGTTAGATGCTATAGATGTACGAGATTTTCGTTCAGTTTGTTTAACAGCTCAAGGACAGCCTTCTGAATAATCCTTATGAGAATTGCTGTCATGATTCTGAAAACTTATGTAGAGGTTGCTCTTTGACTCTGTTTGGTTCGTAGACAAGATTAAGAGAATCGTAGAGTGACTGTCTATATGGACTCTACGATCCCGAGAGTTAGCCCTACGATGCTGAGACAACTCTACGATCTGCCGAGAGGACTCTTCAATTTTTCGAGCCTTATTCTGCGTTTACCTAGCAGACTCTACGATCTTCCTATAAGACTCTACGATCTTCCTTTGAGTGATTTCATAAGACTTCTATCTGAATGACTCTTCACTTCTCAATCAGTCTTTGCTGATGGAGTTGGTGCTTGGATCTTCTGTTTGCTTGCCGATCATTCAGGGTCTTTATACTGATGATCTTTAAGTAGACACTCTATGATTCTGCTTTGGAAATGTGAGCGTATGACTGGCTATGCTGATGGCTTACAGACTCTACGATCGTGAGTGTAGTCTATGATTCTTGTTTTAACTCTCTTGCCAGACTGTTGTTCTTTTCGGTCGATCATGCCTATCTTTTACAATTTAAGATCAACCTAACAAGTTTGATCTTTCTATACATAGTCCTTGTACATAGTGATCTTTTGAAGGACTGTACAATGCTATTAACTCAAATGAGATCAACTTAACAAATTTGACCTTGTCAATCTAAGTCCTTAAAACATAATGTCTATTAACTATTAAGGACTTTACATCTTTCATCAATGCAGACATATTTGCATATTGATTCATTTATCTTTTAAAACACATCATCAAATCTTATAATAGAGAAATACCATTCACATGCATATTCCAAATAATCTCCCCCTATTTGATGATGACAAAACAACAATACTAGATGCTTATGCATTTGATGAATGAATCTTAAGATACAGTGAGCTACTATATTACTAGAGCAGAAAATATGAATGTCATTGATGAAAGCTTAAATACAGATTACACAATATCCTAAATACTGGATCCAGATCATACTAGTTCAGTTTGAGATGTACCTTCCTTTGTACTTGTATGTCTTCTAAATGATTTTCACGTTGTTGCTGCTCATGACTTTATGTCTCCCCCTCAGCCGAAGACTTCTGGCTCATGTCTTCTTCTAGCTCCCCCTCAGTTCTTGCTTTCAAGGCTTTATCTCCTTGTTCTCTTTTCTGCTTCTTCTTGCTCTTCTCTTTTAGCTTCATTCGTCTCTACTTGATCCTCTTTCTCTTTTTCTCCCCCTTTTTGTCATCAATTTTCTGGGAGAGCTGCTGGATATTTACCATGAGCTGCTCGATCAGGTAGGATGTGTTTCCAACTTCAATCTTAAGATCCTGCTGAGTGAGCTTTATAGTCTGAGACAGAGATTGATTTAAATTTTCTATTTTCTTAGAAAGAGATGCAATAGATTCTTCATTGTTCTTCCGAAGTTTCAGGATTTCTTTTTGTTGATTTTCTAAGGACTTCTGATATGTCTGATCTTGTTGAAGGAGCTTGAGAGATATGTCTAAAAAGGAGGCTTGCATTTCCTTATGGAATTCTTCTGCTCCAGAGATAGCCTTTGCTATAGTAGAAGTCTTGAAGATGTTATCAAAAGCAGTGATTGTATCAAAGAAATCATTGTTCGATGAAGAAGGAACATCAGAGGGTATATTAGTGGGAATACTTGGCAGAGACTGGTTTGTTGCAGTCGTAGAGTCAGGATGCTTTACGACCATTGACTCCACGAGTCTATTTTTCTTCTGACCTTCATCTTGATTTACCAACAGTGAATAAGGAATGAATATACTTTCTGCATGGCGATAGACTTTGAAATGTTGAAGATGTTTGATCAGCAGATTTGGAAAGGATTGAACTCTCAGGAAGTTTTGAGAAACCAACTTTAGATTGGGAAAGTATGAATAACACCAACTGATGAAGCTCGTATCTCTGAAATAGATAGCTTTTAACCAGGGCATCCAAGGGTAGAACCTTCTTAGTTCCTGACCCTTACGGTCATATAAAAATGTAGTTCGATCGAGCTCAATGTCTTGAAACTTGCTAAGTAAATCTTCCATGGTTATTGAAGCTACTCTGATTTGACCATTGCCGTGATCAATCCATTTGTTTGGCAACATAGCCCCTGGCTTTTCAACTGCTTCCAGTATAATCCTCCTTCGAATACTTGATGATGAGGCTGCTGGAACATGATGATCAAGACTTTCTGACTCAGCATTTTCAGAGCTCGAGTCTTTTTGTGCTTTATCTTCGAATGTTGCTTCCTTTCCTTTCCATTTGTCAGAGTCTTTAGTTTTAGAATCTGATTCCTTTGAAGCTTTGACCGGTTCAGCAGCCGTTTCTTCCAACTGTTCTTCATTTCTCAATGTTTCACTAACATCGTCTTCTCTTGATTTAGCAACTGTTTCTTCAGTAAATATTTCTTCACCTCCAGATTTTGACTCACTTGGAGTCACATCTTCTTCAACAGGTACCTCCTCACTTTCATCACTGAGATCAATGAAGTTAGGTGAAACACCTCCTGCATTTTTATTCCCTGGGAATTTCATCATTTGTTGAAGACGAGCGCTTTGTCTTTTTGCTGGCTTGATCTTCTCAGCTTTCAACTTCTTGAGGGATGATTTTGGTGGAATGAATCCAAATGATAGAGACTCCTCAGATAAATCATCTTTACTTGAACATGCTTTCCTTTTTCCTTTGCTTTCCTTTGAATCTTTCTTGCTGCTGCTAGTCATCCTAAACCTCTTATTTTCCATGGGATTCTCCTTCCAGTTGTCAAACAGTTTAGGAGACAAAACCGTGTGGACATTCAAAGCCTCTCCCTCATCATCCCTAATCTTATTTTGCAGTTTCCGCTTCAGGATGATGCTCAAGAATCTTCCATAGAATACTATTGAGATTGGCTTCCCTGAAGCCTTTATTTTCTCAACTTCCTTGACTAACCAGTCATATAGTATCGCACCAAAGTTTATGTTCTTCTTCATGACAATGGCATACATGATTCTTAGTTGAGGATCACTTACCGTGTCATGAGCGGTGTCTTTGCATAAGATACATTTGCCTACTATCTCCGCCAGGAACTTGAACTCTTCTGGAAACTCCTTTTTCTTCATACCTTTGAGTTGTGGATTCTTCACATACCCCATCAACCTCATTCCATCAACTGTATCTATTTTTTCGAGAGATGATGAATCTTCAATGGTGATTCCCAGACATTTGTTGATTTCGGTATCATCTATCTTGAGTTTTTCTCCTCTAACTTTTGAAACCAACTCATCATCGTTTACTACTGTGTTCTGATAGAATTCTTTTACCAGAACAGAGTAGACCTTGGTGTTTGCCCCCAAGCATTTTGAGAACCCAACTTCCTGCACTATTGTAAAAATATCCTTGAATTTCTTTTCAGAAGACTCAAACTTATCAAAGCCGAGTTGGATGCCGGAAACAACTTGACAGTTTTCCATATCAATGGTTTTGTAAATTGGGTGTTTGGTCAAATGAAGGTTTCAGTGAGTAACTGAGGTATGCTCGAGATGTATATAGATTTCTGGGATCTTTTGTGTTTAGGGTTTGAAGAGTTTCTGGGTTTCAACAATGGTTTTGGTACAGGATGAGTTTGCACGGTTTAGAGAAATGGATACTGATAACTGATGGGAAAGGACAATCGTCAATTTGAAATTTTTGGCTTATATAAGTTCCCTCATAAGTTTGTAGAAGACACGTGTAGGATATTCATTTGCAGGACGTGGTCTTTACTTTTGCATTTATCATAACTGATGCATAACTAACCCACTTGAGTTTGGAGAGCGTGAACATTACTTCCCTGTTTGACAGACACCTTGGTTCGTTCGTAGAGTGACTTGCTTTTCACTCTACGATTATCCTTAGAAAAGACTTTGGTCACTAGTGATTTCTGATGATATAGAATGCTTGAGATTTCATTACACAGTTCTCTTCTCCTATTCAAAAGCAGGTGGAACATTCCTTGAAAAATATTGACTTTGGTTGGAGAAAATTTCTTTTTCCTTTTACATCTGGAGCTCAGAAGGAATAAAGGTGATGTATAACATTCAGTCTTTTAACAGAGTTAAGGAATCTCAGAGAGGGCATGCCTCTTAGTTTGAAACTTAGGGCCTGGTTTGTCTCTGAGGCGCTTTATTTGAAGAAAGACTGCTTTGGTATGGAAGAGGGAATGTTAATCACTGTATGACATGAACTGTGAGCAGGTAATTGGCTGTGATAGGTTCAAGGTAAGGATGGTTTATGTGGAGTGTGATCGTAGACACATTATGTTCTACGATCTAGCTGTTGATCATAGTGACTCTAAGATTTAGAGCAATATGGCTGATCTGGTTATTAATCGTAGAGTTTAGAGACTCTACGATTTGGGTATGAAGATTTAATGGGTTCTGATAACTTCTTCATTTGTTTCTGGTTATTGCTCCCCTATGGTCAATGCTTTCATCTCTGAGGTAGATGGTCTTCTAGTGAACATTCATTTTTGGTTAGTAAAGTACTTTCCTTAGTACTGTCTACTTTACGATTCTTTGACTGGTGTTGCGATCGTAGAGTTGGTCTGACCTTGTTAGACTGTGCCCTGTGCATTGCTAAGCTTGACGGAATGTTACTACCCCACACTTAATACTGCCACCTTATGATTGGATTCTTCATCAATGAATTATAAAGTGTTCTCCTCAAATTTGGCTTTTCTAAAATCCCTTTTTTCTGACACTATGATCGTAGGCTTTGCATTCTAAGCTTTCTGTGATAGTAGAGTTGACTCGCACTTTGATGAGAACCTTGTCCTTGCATTCCTCTTTAATCTAGTTCCTCTTTGAGTGGTCTTTAGATCAGTCAAGACACCTGCAGGTTAAATTTTCTAATTTGGTACCCACACTTATTTGGGTCCTGAGAGGTTAGTAATTTTAAGTATCTAACATTATCATATTTTGAAATCTCAATGTGCATAACAGTGAATTAATGATGTCAGTTATTTTATGCTAAATGAGTATGTGTGTGAGAGGTTTAAGATTGATTAATCACTTTCATGAAGTACTGAGTTTTTTGAATTTTAGTGGAGTGATGATCAGTTCTAATGGCTCATAGAGTTGATCAGTCTCTACGATCCTACAGAGTGCAACAATAAATATGACCATACTCTACGATTTATCAAGAACTCAGATAAAAAAAAATTGAAAGGAACTCGAAAGAAAGTTAAGGTAGGATAAATATCAATTATGGCTACCTCTTTGGATTTTGAGAGGAACAGAGTTAATGTAAGGAAGTGAGTATTGCTAAAGATAAATCTTTAAGATTTTCTCAATTATAGAAGGTTAAATTCAATCTCAACACTAATTTTTTCTTTATCAATTGAAAGAGCTCTCACATGAGTACAAGTAATATTTAATAAATGATATGACATGGTTTAACGAGAGTATTTTAGGAGGATAATGATTCCTTTACAAGATCCTGAGAAATGAGGATAAATAATATAAATAACTTGTCATGCAATACAATAATTGATAATTTCAGTACTTGGAGGAGATAGGATAAAATACCTCACTGTTGTCAATCACTTGACAAACAGTGGTTCTGATTTTGATGAAGCATAACTGTTATTGCAATGATTTGTAGTCCTTCCGGTTTTTATTTGAGACACCATAAATTTTTTCATATAGCTACATAAACTGATGCATTGACCAAAACCTTTGTGCTGTGGACAGAATCCCTTATTCCTGGATAAACTTGATTTTTAACCTTAGGTTCAGGTTGTTGAGCAGGGCAATGTCACACATAGTTGAGAAGTCCATAGATTTAATCGTTTTGACGGTTGATGATGGAGTGAATGTCCTAGTTCATCATTTGTAGAGTTTCTCAAACACTTTTTGATTATGGATTCCTTTTTGAATGGAAAGATTCATAACTCTTGGTGCATCTGTGTTATTCCTCCATTAACCTACTGATTTCCCTTTGCTCAATTTGTCTGATGAAGATAATTCTTTTAAGCACAAGGTTAAGCATGGATGGCCTTAAGCAACTAATTCATTGGATTTCCCTACAAAAACAATTTTCAACTTGTGACCTTAAATTCATTTTGTCTTTTATACCCAATACCGAGATTTTACACTAATCTAATTTTGTGTCATGGATCAACTCAAAGCGTAGGCTTTAACATATTTGTGAGAACCTGCTCTGATACCAATTGTTAGTTCCCGAGGACATAATAATGATCTAGAATGGGGGGGGGGGGGGTTGAATGGATTATTAAAACTTTTTCCACTTATAACGAAAGCATAATAGTTATAAATGATGGGATCAATTCAAGCACAACGGATTATACTTTTAAAAGCCCTTTAAAGATATATGAGTCATTTCAATTCAGTGTGTTAATCAAGAGTATGGGAGATAGCAGATTTAGCAGTTATTGTGCAAAAATGTAAAAGACATAAAGTAAATGACACAAGAGATTTAAGCGGTAAGGAGACTGAATAACTCCTACTCCACTCTTCTACTTTGACAAGTAGGAAATCCATTAAGGTTTAGTCCTCCGGACTAGGACACTCTTGCTCTCATCAAATCCAATAGACTTGGTTCCTTCAGTCACATTAAGACTAGGACACTATTGCCCTCATCAAAGCCAGCAACTTTGGGACTGTAGACTAAGCCAAGCAGACTTAGAATCTCTTATACCCTTCGGTACTCAATAAGTCCAGCGGACTTGATTTCTTTAGTTCTCCATGCCGAGACACTATGACCCTCATTAAGTCCAACAGACTTGGGTTGTTTGTTTGTTGAGTTGTGCTGCTAAGTAAAACATTTGCTCTTCTTCATCTTTAGGTACTTAGCAGCTGTTTGTGATCAACCTTTGAATACTGCTGATGTTTGTCGTTGATGTTCTTCTTCTTTTTGTATTCAGCAACTACCCATGATCGCCCAAAATGTATTGCTGAGTTCTTTCAATAAGCATTTTGCTCAGCAGTTGTGTTGAACACTTAGCTTGTAATTCACACAGAATCCCATTCTGTACTCCTCTTTGCTCAAAGTGTTCTTGGCTTCTTTGATCCTTCGATTCTTAGCTCATATGCTAGCCCTTCGGCATTTTTCGTTTTTCTTGGTGAAGCTTCTCAACAGATTCGGTCGTGTATATATTGTTCTTGCTTATTCACCACACCTCTTTTTTTTTCTTCAGATTTTTCTCTTTATGTAGATCTTTTAAAAATCTTTCCGTTGCAGATCTCCTTGTTACAAATCTTCCTGTAGCAAATTTTTCTGTAGCAAATCCTCCCGTTGAAGCATGTTTAGTTTCAGACTTCTTTATGAATACTTTATTCATTTAGTCAGAGTGTTAGTGCTCTGCAGACTCTGACTTGTTGACTTGTCTTCTTTAACCCTGGAGAGAGATGTCAGTCTTGGGTTCTTCCCAGTCTTCATAGAGTGGACAGGTCTTTTAGAGAATATGATCGTTGGGACGCAGTCTTCTGATTTCTTGAGCCTGATGCATGATACTAGAAGTCTTTGCTCTGACACTCAGCACATAGAAGTCAGTATTCTGACATTTCTGACTTCTGCTTTAGCAGATGCCTTAGAAGTGTTGACGTGGATATTTCTGAAGTAATTAACAACTCATTTTGAGACTACTGACTCAAGCGCTTAGATGTCTTCAATCCTTGTTGGCACTTAAGTACTCGGCGATCAATCCAGTTATAGCTTCTTGCTTCTGATCGTTGAGTCATCTGCTGGTTCTGCTATGTAGCTCTACGATCTTGTTTGTCGTAGGCTTCTTTGTAGATCAGAGAGTGATTGACTTTACTAACTCTACGATTTTATCCGAGCCTTGCGGTCTTGACGATATGCTTCTCATGCTTCGTGATCTTCATTGTACTTTATGTATATAGAGCATAAATCTATGATCTGGTTTAAGCTTTAACAGATGATTTCTTATCATAGAGGATTGCTCTATGAACTTCAGGCTTGCTCGAACTGCTTGGTTCTATATGTCATAGAGGACTGCTCTATGAACCTTCAAGTGGCAGATCTTTATTGTAGAGGACTGCTCTACGAACTTCAGTTGCATTCTCTGCTGCATAATCAAAGGTTGTTTAAGACAGGTAGCATTTGAATATCTTCAGCTCGATTGCTTGAACGTTGTACTTATGAGCTTGCTTTTTCATTCTACGACTTAGCTTTGCAATTTTTTGATCTGACTGATGGCGTAAGTCGTAGTGCAATCGTAGAGTTATGATTTAAACTGCTCTACGATCTCAGTTAAGGTTAGATGCTATAGATGTACGAGATTTTCGTTCAGTTTGTTTAACAGCTCAAGGACAGCCTTCTGAATAATCCTTATGAGAATTGCTGTCATGATTCTGAAAACTTATGTAGAGGTTGCTCTTTGACTCTGCTTGGTTCGTAGACAAGATTAAGAGAATCGTAGAGTGACTGTCTATATGGACTCTACGATCCCGAGAGTTAGCCCTACGATGCTGAGACAACTCTACGATCTGCCGAGAGGACTCTTCAATTTTTCGAGCCTTATTCTGCGTTTACCTAGCAGACTCTACGATCTTCCTATAAGACTCTACGATCTTCCTTTGAGTGATTTCATAAGACTTCTATCTGAATGACTCTTCACTTCTCAATTAGTCTTTGCTGATGGAGTTGGTGCTTGGATCTTCTGTTTGCTTGCCGATCATTCAGGGTCTTTATACTGATGATCTTTAAGTAGACACTCTATGATTCTGCTTTGGAAATGTGAGCGTATGACTGGCTATGCTGATGGCTTACAGACTCTACGATCGTGAGTGTAGTCTATGATTCTTGCTTTAACTCTCTTGCCAGACTGTTGTTCTTTTCGGTCGATCATGCCTATCTTTTATAATTTAAGATCAACCTAACAAGTTTGATCTTTCTATACATAGTCCTTGTACATAGTGATCTTTTGAAGGACTGTACAATGCTATTAACTCAAATGAGATCAACTTAACAAATTTGACCTTGTCAATCTAAGTCTTTAAAACATAATGTCTATTAACTATTAAGGACTTTACATCTTTCATCAATGCAGACATATTTGCATATTGATTCATTTATCTTTTAAAACACATCATCAAATCTTATAATAGAGAAATACCATTCACATGCATATTCCAAATAAAAGGAACTGGAAAGCTTTGGGATTAAAAGTTGAAGACCTGGCGCGACTGTAATTAATGATATGTAATTTTAAAAAATATTGTAAATATTTGAAATAAATAATGAAATTAAAATTTTGAAGTGTGAAAAGTGATTTGAGATAAGCAAGTTATATACTATTTGAGTATAGAATAATTTTTAAGCTAAGTGCATGTAAATTGGATTGAAAATGACTTGAAATGGATAACAAATAAGCCAAATAGAATTTAAAATAAATTAAATTATCTACGAATTAAGGATATTGACCAAAGTACCCTTGACAACTTATAGAATGACTTTGGTATCCTTTTTAGTGTGTAATGTCTTAAATGCCATTAATGGTGGAAGGGAATTGACTTGAATGACCCTAACTAGGCATGGTTAAGCTTAACTAAGGATGGTTAGTTGTTGGAGATATAAGAGTTTTGAATTACATTATAAATAAAATTAGAAAATTAAATTCTAATTAAACGAGTTACTATGTAATTTAATTTAAACCTTTATGTGGTAATTTGATTGTTGACTATTCGGTTAATTTTAGTAAAAGAAGTCTGATTAATGGATTTATTAAATTAACGGACTAACCTAAGATTATTTTGTGAGGAACCCTAATTAAATATTCAATTAATATTGAATATGACAAGTCTAATTAGATTATGTAAATTAAATTAAATTTGATTATTAAATTGTTCATTAATTATTTAAATAAGCCCAATTAATTAAATTAAGTAATGGACTTGGGGAAATTGCTATGTGATTGAGTATTTTATTAATCTAGCCCAATTTATTTAGAAGTGAGTGAATTATTTTGGTAGCCCAATATTGATGAGTTATTATGCATTCTAGTGGCCCAAATAATTAAATTTCAAGCCCAAACTTTGATCCAATGAGCTTACCTTCTAAAAGATATATTATTTACCAAATTGACTATAAAAAATAAATCAAAAATGGGTCAAATTAAGGGGTATGACTGGTTATGGGATGAGAGTACTATGGACTCCAAATTTTATCAATTTTGTTTGCTTACATTAGTGTGTGGAACACTTAACATTTTGGCTAGCATTTTTGGAAAAAGGTTGAAGTCCAATCTATACATATATATTTTATACGTATATATTTATACTTTTATAAATAGAGGCTAGCACATTTAAGTTAGAGTTTACAAAATTATTGCTAGAATTCTTGATATTGAGAGTTAGTGAGTGGAGTGATGAGTTAACTCGGTGAGTTAAAGAAAAAGAAACTGAGTTAATGAGTTTTTTTAGTAAGTCACTACCGAGTCAAGCCATTTTTAATCAAGTGAAGTATTTTTGGATGTCATCACAACTTATAACATATTTTGGAAAGCAAAGAAAGCAAGCCATCAAATCTAAGAGGTATAAAACTCTAAAACTCTAGTTTATACCTTCTATGTGATTAAAATGTGATTTAAATGGTAAAAATGCCATCTTTGTGATCTTTATTCTTGGATAATTTTTAAACATGTTCACGTAGGGTTTCATGAAGTTTAAATGTATATTCATATACATTAATGTAGAAATATTTGGTTAAAGGTATGAAAATAGATTTTTTCAGTAAACCTAGTTGAGCTTTAGATTTAAAGCCTTTCATTTTGAAAGCTAGAGGATGTGTATGAGATTTTCTTCTTTGTTATGATAAATATATAAGTTAAGAACAAAACCTAGTTGGTATAATGTTTATGTGAGTTGTTATGGTTAAGATAAGATTTTTAAACCAAGGAAGCTCATTTTAAAAACTTAATATACAAACAGCCCACTTTGTAGCCATTTTTTGTGACGACCCCAAATCTGGGTTCCTTAACCTCCGGTTTGGTTCTCCACTGTACAATACTTACTAACAATTAAATACATAAATTGCATTTAAACTTCGCGAAATAATACAAAAGGTTCCTTGTAAAAAGGCTACACTTCCCAAGGACGATTAACCTTAACATAGACATTACATATCTTAAGGGAATACAAAAGATCTACAAAAGAAATTACATAAAAGTAATTAATCTAGTATGCATCGAGCTAATCTAAGCGTTGGCTTTTCCCTTGCTTTTGTCATGTTTAGAACACTCTGGCTTAGGTGAAATAAGTCATGATATAGCAAGGATGAGCAACTAAATGGCTCAGCAAGTTTATAAGCAAATAACAGGATATATCATGATGAAAAGAAAATTAATATCAGGGTTTTCAACAATAGATAATAATTGTAAAAGAAATCAAGAATTAATTTATCAATATAAGAGTGGATTGACTTTTTACTGCTGAGTGGTCTTTAAGGACCATGAACTGCTACTAAGGTAGAACAGACATTTGTATATATCTGACTTCTAGAAAATAAAATTAGTACTCGAGGGGATCAACCTCTTGTACCATATGTATATACATAACATTCAGACATCTTGCGTAAATTCGGTTTTCCGACAGATAAAAAAAATTCCCCTTATTTAGGGTTGTTCATTCTCAGTCTTACTATAAGAATCTGTATCAACCAATGGTTTAGATAAGCTTTTAAAAGATTCAATGGGATGAATTTAACATGCATTGTCTAGCTGAAGCAACTAGCTTATACTTTCTTAATAGTTCTTGAATTAATGAACTATACATTTGCAAATGCACTATGTGCGAATACAATAACAATAATGATGTGGAATAATTTTAGATAATTAATCCACTTAAAGCTCTGTCAAATAACTACGAGTGTAGATACTTGCTCAATAATAATTGAATTGCTCAATGTAAATAAGGTTGAAGAAATCTTGCAACAATAAATATAAGTTAGGGTTAAGAAAAACTTGCCTCGTACGTAGTCTACGGCTAATCAATTCAATTTAATTTGCTTTGAACAGACCTAACAATTAATCAGTTTGATCTTAAATTAGTACAATATACACATACATATGATAACCTTTATAACTCTTTCTTAACCACATAATTATAGATTTACGGGTATATTAACACTTAGAAAAATATTATCATTATTTGATAATATTTCAATCACTTAAAACCTATATTAAATATCTAATATAGATCATACATTTATCTAATATTATTAATAATTTAATAATATTTAATTAGTCTTATAATATTATTAATTATTTAATAATATTTTATAAATCTTCTAATATTATTAATCATTTAATAATATTAATTATCTAATATTATTAATTATTTAATAATATTTTATTCATTATCTAATATTATTAACTATTTAATAATATTTTATTCATTATCTAATATTATTAATCACTCAATAATATTTTATTAAATATCTAATATTATTAATCATTTAATAATATTTTATTATTTATCTAATATTATTAATCATTAAATAATATTTTATTCATATTCTAATATTATTATTCATTTAATAATATTTCATCTTTTTATTAATATTATTACTCATTTAATAATATTTTATTAACTTTATAATATTATTATACTTTTAATAATATTTTAATGTTTTTCTAATATTATTATTTATTTAATAATATTTTATTAACCTAATTATATTAATAATCCTTTAATAATATTTATACACTTTTAATTGTTAAATCAACTATCAACAACTTTAAAAATACATTTATTAAGTCCAAAAATACTAAAATAATTTTTGAAATATTTTTTATTTTTTGACCCGGATTGACCCGGCCTGACCCGACCCAGTTCGGATTTCAATTTTTTTTCGGAACAGTGCACGGCGCCCCGGCGCAGTGTTTTATACTACAACACTGCACCCCGGCACTATACTACAGAAACATTTTCCAATTTTTTTAATTTTTGACAGTGTTGACACTTTTGATTCAAACCTTGATAAAATGAAATCTACACATCCAAATGACACGAACTTTAAAGATCGAACCACTTAGGGTTTAAAAACGACATATTTTGCGGTAAAAGTCATAACTCCTTTGCTTTTCATTATTTTTGAAAGCTTCAAGTTAGATTTTCTTTAAAACTCATGTATGTAACTTTCTAGCCATAAAAATCTATTTTTCAACTTGTACATTTCAAACTACATCATTAAACATCACATGCTTAACTAGGGTTTTACTGGTAAAATTCAATATGGACATTACTTGCATTTTTATGCAATCCACACATACCAAAACATGATATAACCACATTAAACCATGAATATACATATATAACATGCTTTAAGACTTCTAAACTATCAAAATAACTTTAAATAATAAATAAACATAATTAGTCATTATCTATTGTTAAATAATGACTAAAGGTAATTAATCAATTACTCTTTAACTAATATTAAATAGTAATTAAATGAAGATAGAGTTAATAAAATAAAAAAAATTAAAAAAAAATTAATTTAACAATTATAATAAATTGTTTAAGAGTTTAGTAAGTGTTTAACACTTAAGAAAAATAATATTAATTAATTAAATCATGATCAATTAAGTGTCTTATACGATTAATGATAGTATATACGATTATATATGTTATGTGATTGATTATTTGCTAGATATATAGCATAGGTCAGTGTTTAAAGTGCACAATTATAGGTTGTACTAATTGATAGGTCAACGTTATTAATGTTAGGTCCTCAAGAAGAGTTTAAATTAAGCGAATTAACCCTATGCCGACGGATATGCAAGTTCTCTAACCTTACTTAAATTTTATATTGAGCAAGTTCCTAAACTTTAATTGATATGTATCTTGTAAGTTATTTTAAACCTAGAATTATTTTATTGTTCAAGTTGAATTAATTATTGATAATTATTCCATATCGTATTAATTATTGTTATTCGCACGAATGTGTATTTGCAAGTCATATTCTTAATAAGAACTGTTTAAAGGAATATATCTATGTCAATTGTTTGGCTATACATTGAATTAAAATTGAGAAGTAGTTTAAGCCAATTGTTCAGCTAGACATTGAATTGAAATTGAGAAGTAGGTGTATGCCAAATGTTTCGGCTAGACCACGTATGTGTCAATCTATTGACTTAAATACTATTGAAGCTAGTCAAAACCATAGTGTTGTGGTTTAATTATTGCAAATTATTCCACATTAACATTAACATTCGCACATAGTGCATGTTGAATTCAAGTTCCATTATTGAACTATGAAACATTTAAAGTTGTTTGATTTATGAACTGTTTAAGTCTAAGCCACTTATTCGGCCAGACACATTTAAAGTTATTTTGAAATCTATCTAAACCATAGTGTTACGGATTCTTAGATTGAGAAGAACAACTAATAATAGGGGGAAACCTAAGTATCTGATAAATGATACAAACAAACTAAATATTATTGATGACTGGTTTTTATACCTATGTATTTAATACATTTGAACCGTATAACATTGTGAATTCTTTAGCATTTTAGTTAGTTTTATATGTTTTTATGTTATTATTATATAATATGAATTAATATTAGTTTTATGTGTGTTATTTGCATTTTAGGTAATTTATATTATTTATATATATTGTAATTATTCTAATTTGATTTTTTTAGGAGAATATAGCTGGAAGGGCATTTTGGTAATTCTGCACAGAGGCTACCGCCGCAGCGGTGCCCTGCTACCGCCGCAGCAGTAGTGCAAGCTCAGAACTAACAGAAAGTTTTACCGCCGCGGTGGTCAATTCCACTGTTGCGGCGCCCAAAGTTCCTGTCCAGATGAATTTAATACTACTGCCGCGGCGCTCCCCTGCTACCGCCGTGGCGGTGACACTGTTCCTGGTCGGGATTTTAGCTTTTTAAGTTAGATTTCCAGCCCTAATTTACCATCTTTCATTCATTTTTCCTTGTGGGCTGAGAGAGAGGCGATTCTTGGGGGAGAGATGAGGGGGAATGGTGGTTTCCTTCATAGGAACTTTTGTTTAAACTTGCATTCCTGTTTTTACTTTTCGCTTGAACTTTTGATTGTTTTCGCGACATTCTCAAAGTTCGGAATAAAAAAATAAGAAGTCGGGCTAAAGACTATAAAATAAGCGCTAACTGGGAGGCAACCCAGGTTATCTAATATTTTGTTTAGTTTTGTTTTTCAATTTTAAGTCATATTCTAGCGATTCGCAAGAGCCGGTCGTGGAAGGCGACAGTTGACAAAATTGGCCCAATTTTTCAGGGAAGTCCCTTGTTTTTACTTCTTTCATTGCTTATAGAGAGGACATTGTCAATTCCGAGTTTGGGGGTCTTTTGCGTTTTGTTTTGATATGATTTGTGTATTTTTGTTTAGTTTGTTTTGTTTTAAGATTTTGTATTTAGTTTTATTATTTTTTGCTTTTAATTGTATTTAAGTTTTGAATTTTGTGAGTATATTCTCTGCAAACCCTCACGAGACAAAACTCGTCCTCTTGGGCAACCTTGGGGTTTAACGACTTGTTGCACGTGTTAAGTACAACCGTGTTTCCTATGAAAATTGAGTTTTTAGTGTTATTTTTGTTTTGTTTTCGTCGGTTTATGTTTTTATTTTTGTTTTGTGTTCGTTTGTTTTGTTTTGTTTTGTTTTGTTTTGTTTTGTTTTTGAGTCGTTGTACTATAGGTTTGATTCTCTTGAGCCTTGCTTGGATGTGATTTGAACTTTAATCTAGTATCGGGCTATTGATTATTCTTATTATAACTCGTAGAAAATGGATTAATGTTGCGTAGTCTGTGTGTTTGATTTGTCGTTGGTTTTTACATTTCTTGTGATCCTTTCCGCTTTTGAGCACTTATCCATTTGTTCAAGCCTATTAGTTGCTTAATGATGGTTATAGGACTACATGCTTATCGAGGCGAGCTTTTACTTTAGAACCTGTTCATGTATCATTCACGTATAGTTTTCCCATTTTTGATTTGTTTATTTAGCAATAATGTGAGATGGAGCGTAAAACGCACTCACATGTGTATATACTACGAAAAAATAAAATAAATAAAAAGAAAGGAAAAAAAGAGAAAGAAAGAAAAAAAAAGAAAAAAGAAAAAATATATATATATATAAATAAAATATAATAAGTTGCTTGACTAGTCAAATTTTATGGCCTTTGTTGCTCGAGTTAATAGGCTCTTAGGGGGGTCTTTACACCTAATGCCCTAAAGCCAAATGATTTGAGAGTCATTAGCCAAACGCTCGTTACACGGGTAACTCTGTATAGCCTAAGAGAAGGAGACATTGCACAAGTCAGGTTTTTAATTTGAATCTTGCTGGGACTAGTGTAGAGTGATGTATTATGCACGTGTTCGAAGTTTTTGCTTTCTTTAATAAGGTAATTTGTTTACATAGCCTATCTGAGCTTTAATTAGTTTGTTACGAATGGTGCATATACACACGTGGATCATGAGTAATGTATGATTAATATACAGGTTGAAATTCTAGACATGACAACATTTTGAAGTTTCTTGTAGTTATAATTTGAATAATTTGTGGAGCCATTTTGTTTTGCATATCGATTCATCGCTCAAGTTCGTGTTGTTTATTTTCGTTTATATAGTTTGTCTTTTTTTTGCATGAGGACAAACAAAGTTTTAAGTTTGGGGGTATTTGATGACTGGTTTTTATACCTATGTATTTAATACCTTTGAACCGTATAACATTGTGAATTCTTTAGCATTTTAGTTAGTTTTATATGTTTTTATGTTATTATTATATAATATGAATTAATATTAGTTTTATGTGTGTTATTTGCATTTTAGGTAATTTATATTATTTATATATATTGTAATTATTCTAATTTGATTTTTGTAGGAAAATATAGCTGGAAGGGCATTTTGGTAATTCTGCACAGAGGCTACCACCGCAGCGGTGCCTTGTTACCGCCGCAGTGGTAGTGCAAGCTCAGAACTAACAGAAAGTTTTACCCCCGCAGCGCTCAATTCCACCGCCGCGGCGCCCAAAGTTCCTGTCCAGATGAATTTTATACTACTGCCGTGGCGCTCCCCTGCTACCGCCGTGGCAGTGACACTGTTCCTGGTCGGGATTTCAGCTTTTTAAGTTAGATTTCTAGCCCTAATTTACCATCTTTCATTCCTTTTTCCTTGTGGGTTGAGAGAGAGGCGATTCTTGGGGGAGAGATGAGGGGGAATGGTGGTTTCCTTCATAGGAACTATCAAACCCATGAATCTTAAACCTTAAATCTCCCTTTTTGGAGTAAGATCAATGAAGAAGTTGAAGAGCTAGCAAGGGAGAATACTTGGAAGCCATTGATGGATAGAGTTCGAAGAGAGGAGCTTGGATGACAACTAGTTTGCTCTTTCTATCTTTATTTTGTCTTTGTACTTCATTGTTATTGGATTTCTTGTGGATTTATAATGGATATTTGCTAACTTCTTACATTGGAATCTAAGTTTCTTTTGAATACAATGTGTTGTTTGACTTGAATGTCTCTCTCTTGATTGGCACCATATGGATTGGCTTAGCATATTTTGTTCATTTATGTATTGATGGCTTGGCTTAATGGTTAGTTTGGATTCCTTTATGAAATTAACGAATGGATTATAAGTTGACCTAGGTGTGATAACATGTGTTCGTGCTATTCTACATTGTTGGGATGCATGATTTGCGTATAGGATAGGAATATACATGTATGCCATGTGCAACCAGTTAAGAACTTGTGCTTCAAACCCTTGCTTGCCTTGGGTTATTCCTGCCTGAATTCTGTCGAATGAGATAGGTTTGGGTTAGGATTTGCTTGTATTGCTATCGTCTGATGCATATAAGTACTGTAGTGTTCTTGGTTGACCATTCGTGGGTTACGGCCAAACGAATGGATTGTCATGTTTGTGCTTCATGTTAATTGTTTGGCTTTGCAATTGCTTTGGTAACTTGTATGAAATTGGAAGATGGATTATGAGTTTGGGCCTGAGTATGTTAACACGTGTTAGGTAATTTGGTCTTAGAATTGAATTCCTAATTTGTGCGTAGGATAGATATATGCCTATGTGCCGCGTGTAGCCAATGTGAGAATCTGTGCTTAAATACCCTGCTTGTGTTAGTTCTCATAGAAATATAGTGAATTATCTGGCTTGGGTTGTTCTTGTCTGAATTCTGTCAAATGGGATAAGTTTGGCTGAGATATGCTTATCTGGCTATCGAAATATGCCTATAAGTACTATCGTATTCTCGGTTGACAATTCGTCGTGACCGTATGATTGAGAGGAGAGTTAGGAGATGAAAATGACATGTTGGGGGAAATTGCATGCTTAGATTCACCTATCTTTAAGTGCTTTCTAGTTTAATTGTTTATTTGTGTTATGTCTATTTACATTCCACTTTTCCATTCAATAAAAGTTTGAACTAAGATCGACTCGATGCAATCGGTATTCGAAACTCGTTAGAACTAATTCCTCGTGGGATTGACTTTTTCTTATCACTTTATTACTTGTTGACCTCGTATGCTTGCGCGTTATTGTTCATTCAAACGAACTCGATGTCGGAACTTTACTACTAAATAAACCGTTCCGATTTCGACCAGCAGTTATGCATACACATATTGGACACACGGAGAAAAATGTAACCTAAGAGGGTCAATCAAGTGACTGATTCTTCAAAGCAGAAGTTTACGGTCTTTTGACCATTCAACATTTAAATAATCAATTCCCACTCATTACATTGTGCGTTGATTATATCAAATTCATATTATCGAATCTTACAGTCATTATTCTTATTCATGGCATATTTTGTATTCATTTTAAACTTGTTGAGCAAGCTAGTTGCTCACCCTTGCTATGTCATAAAAATATTGCAACTAAACCTGAAGGGTCGATTAAAGATAAAGGCTAAGGAAAAGTGAAATCTTAGTTAAAGCTGGATAACTATTGCATGTTATATATTTTGTTTAGAATTAATACGATGTAACACAAACATTGTTATTCTTTTGTAGTTTGTGATGTATATTTGGTAAAGGTTGTAGACCTTAGGATTAGAAAGCCATTGTAATAGACAATATATGTTTATGTATTTTTCGCATTAGTATTAAATGTTGTTTAGCAATGATTATTTTTATTATTGCGTGAGCACAAAATTTGAGGTAGTGGTATCTGAATTTGGGGGTGTCACAGGTTAGTATTAGAGCTGTAGGTTATAAACATTAGAATTTGCGAAATCTAAGTCATAACCTTAGAATTAAATTCAAATCAAGTACGCTTGGAGAAGGATCAGGGAGATCCATTGAGTATGTTGGAGATGGATTGTGGAAAATTTATTAAGTCGCTTTTGTACATGATAAAATATCATTTCATTCTATCAATGAATCTATTTTATTATGATACTGATGTCTTGCTATTTTTTGTTGGTAATTGTAGGATGTCTAAAGAAGATAGACTTATAGAGGTTCCTATCATCTGGGAGGAATGGTTATAACACCCGAGCATGAGGCCATGACAACCCTAGTGGGTGAAAATTAAAGAGAGGTGTTGATGGATGACGTAGCTGTTAATGTTGAATTTTCTGATGAAGAATTTGATGAAGATGTGGCGGAATTGAGTGGTTTTGTTATGCTTAATAGAAGAGGTTTGATAGCTAGAATGGCTAAATTAAAGGAAAAATTACGAGAGTTAAAGAGAAAGGGAAATGCTCTAAAGAAGAAGGAAAAAAGTTGGCTTGTGGAAGGAAATGAGATCATAATGATGTTACTAGGATAATATATATAGTTATTAAGGTATGTATGGTGTTTTATGAGGGAGTTAGGCAATTCCTAGCTTTTGTGTAGTAGTTGGGATAACTTTTATTAATTCCAAATTTTAGGATATGTGGCATGCTAATGTAACCTTATGTGTTAGGGAATGAATGTGAAAGGGATGGCATAATGTTACAAGAAGTGTAATGTTTTAGGAGAAGCATATTAATATAAAGATATTTATAAAATGTGCATACGATTGCTAAATTGATAAGACATTAATAACTTATACTTGAAGTAAATAAAGAGGGAATTACACTGTTTTGTGTTTGTTTATTTTTAGAATGTCACCTCGAAGGAGAAATTCAGCACAACAAAAAGTAAAGGAGTCAAAAATTGAAGTTAGTGAACTAACTCGAGATTCTTTTCATCAACTGGTGGGAATAATAGTAAAAGCCTATGAAGAAGGCGTCAAAGAAGGTAAGAAGAATCTAACAAAAAATGAGAGGGTTGAAATAAAAATAACTTTAACGAACAAAGAAAATGCTAATAATTCAATAAAGCTAAAAGGAGTCCAAACTGAAAAAGATAGTAGCAACAGTAGTAAGAACTTTAAAAAAAAAATGGAAGGACGTCAAATATAAACCTGAGGAAAGCCAATCGAAGAATATAAAGGCATCTACCTGTAAAAATTGTGACAGGAAGCACAAGGGAACGTGTTTAAAGGGAAAAGGGGTATGTTACAACTACAAACAAAAGGGACATATTGCTTTCAATTGCCCTAAACCAAAGAAGAATGGTCAGTGTTTCAGATGCGGGGAAATAGGTCACCAAATTAAGAAGTGCCTAAGAAGAAAGGAATAGTTGAGAAGGGCAGACCTAAAATACCAAAAGACAGTAACCAGGGATAGTAATAGGAAGCAAAATGTATTGCTAAGCAGAAGTATTACTTCAGTGAAGTCTAGTAGTAGTTATGTTTTAAAGTTAATCTGTGTAGATAAAATTAATTCCAAATTTTGTCTTATTGGGTACATCATGAATCGTGTGAGGAATATGAGTGATCTAGATGGAATTTAACCCTCCTATAAATTAGGGAGTGATATCCATATGCCTCTTGATTGAGTAGGACTATGAAATGTATGGTCATGCTCAAATAGTGATTTGTTTCATATAGTCTACTCATTGATCAAGAAAACTCAGATTAAATTATGAAGAGTATGACGCATTCCATGCCTCGAGTTTAATCTAGGATATAAGGTTAAAAGGATTAAATTACATTTAAACATTGGTCACGAAAAGGTTGTATCGAATCACCGATCTTATTATTATTTGGGTAACAGTGATGCATTACTAGATGCCGCTCACTGTTTATAATTTTATAATATGATTTTAAAATTATTGCCAACATAATAATAACCTATAAGGTCACACACTTAGAACGTATTTGAAAGGGAATTAATTTAAATTGTAAGTATTTTAAATATGTCAATATGATTGATAGTATTTAAAAATTATGAATTTAAATTAATAGGATAATTTGTATATATATATATATATATATATATATATATATATATATATATATATATATATATATATATATATATATATTAATTAAGTAAGACTTAATTAAAATATAATATATATAAATTCGGATTTTATTTTTCTATTTATTTTAGGTTTTGGTTAATTCCTATTAACTACTATATATATGATATATCAGTAGTCTTAATCACGTAAGGAAAAATAAAAACCCTAGCCTCTTTCAGAAAGAGGCTAGAGAGAAAAATAGTTCAAAAATCCTGATCTTGGTGGCTAGTACCGCTGATCCCTTTTGCTGCAGATCGTGTAACGGTTCACGGAGCGTTCGTGTGGATACTGTAGAGACGCAGTCGCTGGATTACGTTGAAGATTCGAAGCCGTTTCAGAATTCCATCGTCTCCTGTCCATCTCGAATAATCGGGAAATAATCTAAACCTCTGAATTGATATGGTTTTGCATGGATCCTGTCTTAGGGTTTCGAAATTTTTTTAAAATTCCACTGCTTTCTCTGTGTCGAAACCCTAACAAGGCACACCTTCGGGCAAAAACTTGTGAGCACTAGTTGATAATTCTTGGAGAGTTTCCAGGACAATGGCATTGGGCAAAGGCTTCGTGAGTTGCTCTGACAAAGGAGTTATGACTCCCATACTCACATCTATCAACTTTTTAAGAGATAATCATTGTTAATGGCACAAGGAAAAATATTAACTCATCCCATACCTCTATTGAATTTAAACAATATATACTGGTTTGCATTACAACAAAGTAGGGTTTAAAATGTTAAATATGATTGAAAGAAACTAAATGAGGAACCCTTCTATTAAACTAAAGGAGCACACAGGAAGTATAGTCCTTACAGCATTTTTATCATCTTGAAAATACAAATAATCCAATAGACTGTGAGCCAACAATAAAAAGGTAAACAAAAAGCAAGTTAAATACATTACTTGACTCAACTAACTCAAATTTAGGCGTAAACTAAAACTAGTAAATACACTAATTTTAAACGTAATGTTATCGAAACCTACACAATTTCAATAAAGGCTAACACAAATATCTAAATACAAAAGTACACTAAACAAAAAATAGCCACTAATCCTGATTTACAAGTTTTACGTTGTGCATCTATAGCTGCATTCTTTTACATTTTGCACAACTATGTATGTATAGACTTGAGTGTAAAACATATATCAATAGGGCTTTTATCGGCTAATTATGTCAGAAAAACTTGGTTGGCAAAATATATGATGGCATTCTTACTGTTAACTCCTATATGTTCTTCTTAATCATATCAGACCTGATAATTTAATTAATTTCAAAAGAGACATTGCAAAATTACTTTTGGAAGAAAGTGCACGTATCATACTTTACCACCTAAAGGTTAGTGCAGAAAACCCTTTTTTCCATAATATGTGATTTCTGTGTTTGAAAAATCATACACTATCAACTGTTCATTTCATGTACAAACTGCAATAAGGAAGATTGTCAACATCTCACACCTCATAAACAAAATAAGTAACAAATCTTTTACATAGAAAAATAATCAATTTTCCTTAAAGAAAGATGAGAAAAGGCAGTTAAGCTCGATAAAGAGATAACCAGAGAAGAGTTGGCCCCACCTAAGCCACCAACTGAGCAAGCACTATTCCACAAGAGTAAATGAAAAACATATTAGAAAATTGAAATATAATTCAGAAGAGTAACTATGAATGAGGTTAGTTAGTGAATTTTGTAATATCTCAAATATTTTAAAAGTGATCTAACAAGATCTAAGCAAGGTTGTCAATTCAAAACCTAAGATCGATTACTCAAGAATACCTTGAGCTATCTTAAAGAATATATACGACTCAAAATTATGATCGTATACAATTAAAAGGTTAAAATCTTTAACCTAAACTATGTGTTATGTGATTAGTAAAGCATGAATTGAGCTTTTAAATGTGCTATGTGAATTATTTATGTGTAGAATTTTGTGTTTTGGTTTAAGTAGTTAACCTTAACACTTATTAAAAATCAGAAGTCAATTTAAGGCAAAAACCTAAATTGGAAAAAGAGTTAAACCTTAAACCCTAGGGTCTAAACCCTAGAAAATAACCTAGACACTCGAGCGAAACGTGAAGGTCAAATTGACATCCCGTTTCAAGAATCAACATTCCCACGAGTTGAAAACACAAAACAGTCAATAAAAGTTTTTCACGAAAAACGTGTAAAATCACTATTCACGAGGTGACGTTTTTCATTCGTTTGACTATTTCTTTCATCCGTAGGACTTCTTACATTTCACAACATAGTGATAATATGAGGTTTAGATGTCAGGGAACCAATAAAAAATTTTTGGAGAAAAAGACACGATTTACGAGAAAACGTTTGTCGTCTTTTTGAATGTTCTTTTCGACGTTTGGACTTTTTCTATTTCACGTTATAGCATTGATACGAGGAATAGATACCAGGGAGCCACTGATATTTTTCCCAAAAGAAAACGTAAAACGCTCTTCAAACGAAAACGCTTTCCGTTTTTGATCAAACCGTTGATGAATACAATATTTGTATGGAACACCGGTGCGTAATAAGAAATAAAAGGTTTTTCTCGAAAAGTGTGTCGGGAATAAGATAAAATAGGGAAAAGACGAAAATAAATATTATTTTTCATTTTTTGATCGTTTAAGCATATTCTGAGAAATGGTAGTCAAAAACACTATTCACCAAAAAGCGTGGAACGTCTTTTGGACTTTTCACTTTACAAAATAGTGTTTATTCGGAACAAAACTCAGTAATATCAAAATTTTAAATTAGTATAAGTTAACCATTTAGTTGGAATCAGACTGTTATATAATTAAACTGCTAATTCATCCGTGTTGTTTTTTTCAAATGTAACATGAGACAAGTTAACATAAAATTTGAATAATCAAATTTATGAGATTAATACCTAATTATATTATTCCATCATAATTAGTGTCTAAAATGAAAGAAATTTATCAATCGCGTCTCCCGGTAGGTGTATTTGGGAAAACTACACGGAAGACTATCCGAGATTAATTCAAGAAAAACTTCGAGGGTCAGACGAGACATCATATAAATACTGTATGATATATTCTATGAATAAAATATGTATAACTAATTAAAACTGATATTACTGATGCGAAATATTTTAAATTAATCGTACGCACTTTATCCGATATACAGGAGTCAGAAGAAGGAGCTCACCAAGCTTGCTTTGGAAGCTAATAAGAAGTGTATTGGAGAAGCTTTGTTAAGCTTGTTCAAGAAGCTAGAAAATGGCTTAATGGCCTAAATACCCTAACTTTGAAAGTCCTATAAATAGAAGGCTTAATGTTCATTACTTTTTTACCATTTTGAAAGCTAAAGAGCAAATATAGAGAAAGTTCTTGTGAGACAAGAATCAAGTGCAAAGAAATAGTTAAAGCTTGCACTTCGATAGGTAAATTGTTAGTTGTTATTATGTTTATTTAATTTTTAGTTTCAAAAGCTCAAGAACGCGAGTCGTAGCCATGTACGATTGTCGTTCTCCGTGTTCTTCACGTGTTCTTGAGCCTTTCTACACTTTGTAGTAGTTATAATATCGAATTTCAATTCGTAGTTTAAAGCTCAATGAACATTCGTCGTAACCATGTACGGTTTATTCGTTTTCCATGTTCTTCGTATGTTCTTGAGCATTTTTATAAATTGTTTTAATTAATTATGCAAGCCGTTATAATGACCAAAATTTGTCAATTATAAAGTGTTATAATCACATATGTAAGTAGTTATAATGCTGATATTATTTCAGGTATGAAATCCAAAAGCTCAAGAACATAAGTCATAACCATGTACGATTTTTCGTTCTTCGTGTTCTTCGTGTGTTCTTGAGCAAAAGTCATAATTTCTACATAAGTAGTAGGTTTATGATTTGGTAATTTAGTGTTATGGGATGATGAAACATGATGACCTTGCTAAATAATGCTTGTGGCATCAAGTTTTAGTAGTCGAAACGAAGAACGATGAAACTTTGTTCTTCGTGTTCTTCATGTTCTTCGATTCGTTCTTCGTGTTCTTGAAAAAAAGTCATGAAATCTTATATAATTAGGTTTATGATTTTGTTATTTTTATGTTATGAAGTGATATGGAGTGTTAGAACATGTTATCTTAGCAAATTAATGCTTCGTGTTTTACCAATTGTATCAAAGAAAGTTAAGTCTAATATAGTCGCAGAATGTTTTTACTAAAATCCAAAATTTTAAAATCCTAATATGCCTTAGCAACCTAAATGAAAGTTGTAGATAATGAAATTCTAAGAAATTTAGACTCAAGAATCACTTCAAAATATTTTTGTATGATAAAGTTATGATAGTTACCGGAAAAGAGGTCAAAGCTAATTTTTTAAGGGGCATTCGGATTTTAGGGCTTAAAAATGTGTTTTTGAGTTAGCCAATTTTCCAAATGATTCCACCAATGAAAAGAGTATAGTTAAGTTATTCTAAGACTTATTCAAAAGGAAAATTTGATAAACTAATGTTCGGGGTCGCGTAACCCTTTTTGTAGGCGTTTAACGATTTCCCGAGAAACCCTAAAACAGTTTCAAGGCAAGTCTTCTAATTCTTGCTATGTGTTACTTTTGTAATATTGTTAAAATGATAAATGAAATATGAAATGTCATGTTGTTATGTGATAGATGTTATGTGAAGCCTTTAAATGATGTTTACAAGCCTTCTAACTGTTATGCGTTATGTTTACGATGTATGAACATGATTTATACACTTTGTGTGTCAATGTGATATAAATTGTTGGAACGTGAGTTATATGTGATATTAAATGGAGAATTATGTTCAGTCAATGCATGTTAAAGTTTATATAAAAGCATAAACTGCGTATGTGTTGTATGTTAGACTTGTTGAGCTGTCGTGCTCATTCTTGCGAATAAAACCTTATTTGCAGATTAAAGATGAACGTTAAGAAGATCATGAGCGTAAAGATAAAGTGTAGATTAGGTTTTAATGTTTATTACTTGTATTTGTATAAGTCATAACGACTGTTGTAATACGAACAAACAAACATGTAACCGAATATTGAATGAATGATATAAATTATTATCATCAGAATGTTGTTATGTCTTTATTTTGATATAACCTAGAATTGTTAAGACTTAACATAGTATTGATAATGATCTATTTATCTGGATGAGGATCGGTAAATAACTTGTGAGTGTTGTACATCTGAGAGAGGACTAAGCGATGTTGACTGGTCAAATCCATTGTTAAGGTTCCTCGGACCCAGGTATAACTCGTTATTATTATTCTGAATACCATATAAGTAGGATTATTGATATGAAGAGCTATCACTATAAATAAATATGTTTCGAATGAGGGTTTTAACTAGTTGGGTAATGTTCTGTACGGAAAGAGGATTTTGCACCGAACAAAGATACAACTATTTGTCACGGATAAAGATGCAAACATTTATCACGGGTGAAGATACAAACATTCACCGCGAGATTCTCTGTTCCCAAGAGCCGTCCTAATGATTTAGTACCGTGGATGTTGGAACATGTACAGTTATAGAATATTTAAATCCTAAGGTTAAAATTAGATCGTTATATATGGTTTTATCCATTTATACGGATGAAATACAAGTTGACATTTGTATACTTATGAGACTGAGATCAAGTTAAGATTTAGGAACAAAGTTAAGAGAAATTTTTTAATGTATAGTCTAAAATAAGACTAATTCAACCAATATGATTATGTGATCATTGGTTAAGTTGATAGATGTACGAAATTAACGCACAAGGTCCGTCGCATCGAAAGCGCGGGGATTTTGGGGGCGTTACAATATTCCACCTAGAAGGGATTAGGAACCACAAATAAGAATGACACAAAACTCATGAAATAACTCATAAAGAGCTAGGGTTTTGCTTGAGAAGTTGAAAGATTGCTAGAACAGTGAGTAAAAGAAGTGAACAAGCCATCAAAGTGGATCATCCATCCTTAACAAGCTTTATAACTAGAAGAAAAAGAGCACAAGGAAGGTAGTAAAAGTGTTTTAGCTTCAAAACTCTTCATTTATGTGTTTAAATGCAAATTTAAGTGTAGCCGTGCATGTATTTGTAGTCAAAGATAAGATTTATGTGAGTTATGTGCTACTTGAATGATTTATGAGGAAACCTTAAGTGTTATAGTTGTATTATAAAGGTGGTGAGTTATGCATGCATGTATTTATGACTAGGAAGCATGATTTAAAGAGGATCATCAGCCATATGATGATAGATAGAGTGAAACCCTAGATTGAAGTGTTGAAAATGTTTAAAACATGTGTAATTTCTTACTAGATAGCATAATAAGTTCATTAATGGTTGAAGAACATGACTTGTGTAAGAAAATATAATATTAGGCTATGTTTTGTATGTAAACCAAATCATAATCTGTAACATGTTTTAGAAGGGACATTATAGATGTTATGTAATCATACTAAGTGAGCAAATAAGCTTGTGTTAATGTATATGGGGTATAGAGTTCAAGAACTCAAGTATGAGTTTAAAGGTAATTTTATTAAGTTGACAAAATTTCTATAGAATTGTGATTTTTGGCCATTTTGTGTAATTGAGTGTGAAATGAAGCTAAATTACTAAGTTTTATGTAAATACACGTGTTCGTGTCGAATTGGTAGTCATTTGGTGTTTATGGCGATAAAAGTGAATTTTAAACGTTTAAAAACGTTCGTCAGCACCAAAAATAAAGTTTTTAGAAAACTAGGGTCGTTTGAAAACTTTTAATGTTTTTGAAGGCCTATGCAAGATATATACATGTTATATGTGCTAAATCATGTGTTAGAATCAGGTTTTGTAAAAAGGGGGCCAAAAATAGCATGGAAATTGGAATGAATTTTTTTCAAAATCTACACCATTGTGCCGGGACGAGGTGTTTTGAAGTAAACACTGTGTCGGGGCGCAGTGTGACTGAGAAGAGTTCGATGTCGACAAAACCAGTCAGTGCCGGGGTGAGGTCCAACCGTGGAGATTTCACGGCCCGCGAGATGTGTAGTGTAAAACATCTCACGTAGGGAGAGATGTCTTGGTTTTTGAAAAAAGTTATTTTTAATCCAAAATGAAATATTTTAATACTATATGATAGAGACGTGTTTTGTAAACCATAAATTGATAATAATGATCAATGTGGTAGGTATTAAGATATAAACGAACGATATATTATGTGTTAAGGTATATGTAAAGGTAAATAGCAACTTGTATGGCAAGGTAAAGCATACAAATGTATATAACTAATGCATGGACCAATATTATGGTTATGTAGGACATAAACGGGATAAGATTTTATTAGCAGAGGTAAACAAGGACAAAGGCAAGTGTTCTATTTGAACTCTTTTTTGTAGTTCCTTGAATAGAAATATATGCTATGCATTTCTATAAAGCACTTTGAAGTTCATTCATTATTGAGCTGTTTTTGAGAAAGCTCGATACCAATATTGATCCGGCTAGACATATGTAATAATTCATGTTGAATTCAGATATTTATTGTTATGTTCTTCAATCCATATTGTTGTGGTACATAATTTATGAAATGCTATAACAGAACAACCCTGATAAAAAAAGGGGTTACAGGTAAAAAGAGAATATGAGTCCATGGCATAGTTGCATTGTTAGATGTTTATGTTATGCACAATATAAAGGTACGATAGGTTGATCTCCTAGAGTACGCATTTGAAAGGAAATGCAGTCTTATGACTGACTTGGGCAGTATTAGTCTTTGTTATTAGTATTGTTCTTAATGAGTTCTTGGTCTTGTGACCATACATCAAGCAAAATTAATGTTTCAAATTAATCATGCAAAGATTTATGTTATGTTCGTAAATTTTTCACTGAATCCTTTAATGGTTCAATTCTATTGTAATAGATTTTCTTTTAGTATTATAAAATATCATGCATTTACTTGTTCATGTACTTGCTGAGCTATTTTATTTTCATTCTTGCTTTAACATGATATTTCAACTAAGCCCGAACAGGTCGAGGGGTCAGGGACGGAAAAAGGAAAGGGAAAGGCCAGCAAGCAGTAGTTGTATAGTTATGGAATTATTGTAAATGTAATATTTTTGTATTATTTCAGTTGTAAAAGTTCTGTAATGTATAAAGGTCTGTAAACTTGGGCTAGTTATATAATTTTATAAATTAAATCAAGTTATGTTACTCATAAATGAATGGTTGAGAATGAATGATAAAATAGTATCGTGAGCACTGAACCCGTGGTTCAAGGGACCCGGATTTTGGGGGCGTTACATGTTGGTATCAAAGCTGATAGGTTATAAACCTTCAAGTGGGGAAAACCTTAGGAATATAACCGTAAGGAGTATAGTGAAACTCATTTAGAGTCTTATAGGGCAAATCAAGGAGATTTGTCAAAGATATAAAAATTTCAAGATATGTGTTATATGCTATGTGTTATGTGTAATAAAGGTAAGAAAAAATTGCATTGAACTAAAATAATTGTTCTTGTGATTTTATAGTATGCCAGAGATTAGACAATCCAGTCGGGCAATAAAGGAAGAATATCGGGGCATTCAAATGGATGTAGGCACTGCTGTACCAGTTACTGCAATAGTACCAGCTGAGGACAGTGGATATGAAAAAGATCCAAAGGAACTGGGAGGAGACTTTGATGGGGCATTACCGGAGAATGCATTATCTGAGCAAAGAGAGACTGACCAAGAGTAGGTGAATGGTCTGATGTAGTAGAATAGTGAATTTGTGGACAGAATTCTAGAGTTAGAAACTCAAGTAGCAGAACGACAAGCAGTTGTTGAGCAGAATGAGATAGCGGTGCAAGTATTTATTAGCGCAAATGTAAAGCTGGGAAATAAGTTGAGGCAGGAAGAATATAAAGTTTAGGAATTGAGGAATGATAAGGAATCCTTTGAGGCTAAGCTAAAAGAGGCAACTGTTGAGATCGCCAGGTATAAACATGTCAGGGTTAAAGCAGTGAGAAGGGTAAACCTAGTGGAGGAAGAAGTGAGGGCTAAGAAAGCCAATATAGACAATATAGAAGTAAAGATGGATGATATGAGCTATGCTTTCACACAGCTTTTGGAATGGCACAAGATAGAGTGTACTACTACCCTGTAGAGTATGATTAGACCAGTAGCACCTTGAGCAGATGGAAAATGATTGCTATCATGGATGACGAATATAACGATGTAGTTTGGCGTGAAATGCTTCCATAGGATATGTAATAGATGTATATGGCTATGTATACATCTATGTGTGTATGTAATGTAAATCCCTAATTTTTTGTTATAGAAGGGATATATAGTGTTATGTAACCTCTTTTGTTTTAAGGAGGAAAGTTCTAATTTGTTGTTTAGAGATATAAAATATGAATCTCGACTTTTGTAGTCTGAATGGATAGAAAGGTTTATAGTAATATGCTAAATATGATATAAGGTGCTAGACACTAGTCAATTTACATATAAATATAAACTCAGTTGTTAAATCTACTTTTAATGGTTACGTGTTTAAATTAACATGAAAATGATGTGAATGATAAAATAATAATCATAACATAATTGTTAAACAGAAATGCCGCCTAGATAAAGACAGAACGTTCAACCTCCACCAGATGAGTCAGTAAATGCTCCCGATGAGCCATTTAATCCCATGCAATATTTTATTAACTTGTTGATGGGAGCTTTCCAGAACAGAAACCTTAATCCCGCGGATGCTCAACCTGTAGCTGGTTGTATTGCTACATTCAAAGATTTTAAAGCAGTAGAACCCCCAGAATTCAAGGGGACTATGAATCCAGTAGAGGCCCAAAATTAGGTAATTGAAATAGAGAAAGTTTTTGACATAGCTAATGTAAAGAAGAATAGAAAACTGTTTTTGCTACGTTCATGTTAAAAGGAGAAGAAAATTATTGGTAAGGTGCCAACAAAGGAAGATTAGGAATAGGAGTAGCTTCATGGGAAAGATTCAAAGAGATGTTCTTCGTGGCTTACTTTCCCCCGGTAACACAAGACATGATGGAGGTTTAATTCTTAGAGCTAAAATAAGGAAATATGACTATGGCTGAGTATGCGGCTAAATTTAACGAGTTGGCAAGATTTGCACCATGTCAAGTGAACACAGAATAGCGAAAGGCAAAACGATTTGAACACTGATTGAACCTGTGAATTTACAGCAAGGTTTCAATGTTTCAAATTGGGATCTTTAATAGAGTATTGGAGAAAGCTATTTTAGCTGAAGGAGGCAGTGATGCTTTGACGAAGTACAAACAAGAACAATGTGGCAAGAGAGGTGATGGGGCCAATATAAAAGGAAGTAGTGGGGGAAGTAATTCCAATAAACAGAAGTAGAACAACAATAGTAACACCTCTGGAAGTAAGCAAGGAGAACAGAAGAAGAAAAGAAAATCGTGTGCCAATTGTGGAAAGGGACACTCAGGAGTATGTTTGAAGGGGAAGAATTTCTGCTTTAGATACGATCAAGAAGGGCACATTACACCAAACTGTCCAATTCTGAAGGTAAGCAAATGTTGTTTTAATTGCGGAGAAATGGGGCATCAAATTAAAGATTGTCCTAAGAAGAAAGCTGTTGGGGGAATTGGAAGTAAAGGAAATACCGGTGGGAAGCTGGCAATTGGCGGACCTATTCAACTGGGGAGACCGATAGCACGTACCTTCAACATGACAGCGTAGGATGTAGTGGCATCAAAAGACACGGTGTTAGGTATCATTCCTATCAATAATATAAACACTTATGTATTATTTAATTCGGGTGCTACTTGCTCCTTTGTATCAGATAAGTTTACAAAGAGATTGAATTTACCCTAAGTAAAGTTAAAAAATGTGTTAAATATATAAGTAGCAAATAAAGAAGTGATTCAAGTGGAGAATATTCATCGGGATTGTTGTCTGAATATAAGAGGACATAAGCTAACAGTTGATTTAATTTCTATTCGATTAGGAGAGTTTGATGTAATACTTGGAATAGATTGGTTGTATAACCATGGGGCGGTGATTAACTGCCAAAAAAAATGTGTGAACCTTTAGACTCCTACTAAGTCTAAGGTAGTATTTTATGGTAGTAAATCGTCAAGGCAATCTTGTTGTCTGACGATGATGCAGGCCAACATGTTATTAAGGAAAGGGTGTATGGAATATTTGGCTCATGTGGTTGATACTTAGAGAGTGGGATCGGAAATGGGTCGATACCTGTAGTACAGGATTATGTGGATGTGTTTCCAGACGAATTGTCAGGTCTTCTGCTGGATAGGGAAATTAAATTTATGATAGATTTTGTACCGAAAATGGCGCCAGTTTCAAAGGCACCATACATGATGGCTCCAGTCGAATTAAAAGAGTTGATGGTTCAGCTGTAGGAATTGTTAATAAGAAGTATATCCAACCAAGTGTGTCTCATTGGGGAGCACTAGTGTTATTTGTAAAGAAGAAGGATAGATCGCTAAGACTTTGTATCGACTACAGGGAGTTGAACAAAGTAACAATTAAAAATAAGTACCCATTACCGAGGATCGATGATTTGTTTGATCAATTGCGGGGAGCAAAGTATTTCTCGAATATGGACTTAAGAAGCAGTTATCACCAGTTGAAGATGAGACCTGGAGATGTATCTAAGACAACATTTAGGACTCATTATGGTCATTACGAGTTTCTAGTAATGTCTTTTGGTTTGACGAATGAACCAGCTGCATTTATGGATTTGATGAATAGAATATTCAAGAAATATTTAGACAAGTTTGTGGTGGTGTTAATCGATGATATTTTGATTTATTTGAAGATTCAGGAGGATCATGTGAAACATTTTAGAATAGTGCTAGAAAAGTTGAGGGAAGCAAAGATGTATGCAAAATTTTTAAAATGCGAATTTTGGTTGGAAAATGTTCAATTTTTGGGGCACGTGATTGATCAGGAAGGGATATCAGTGGATCTAGTAAAGGTAGAGGCAGTAATAAATTGGGTACAACCGAAAACACCTACGGAGGTGCGGAATTTTCTTGGACTAGCAGGATATTACAGAAGATTCATTAAAGATTTTTTCAAGTTGTCGAGACCTTTAACGAATTTGACGAGGAAAGCCGTGAAGCTTATATGGTCGGATAAGTATGAAGAGAGTTTTAGAGAACTCAAGAAAAGGTTAAGTGAAGCCCCTATATTATCATTGCCTGATGATACGGGAGGATTCGTAATGTACAGTAACACATCGCATAAAGGACTTCATTGTGTATTGATGTAGCACGATAAGGTTATAGCGTATGCGTCAAGGCAGCGGGAGGACTATGAGAAAGGATTTTCTACCCATGGCTTAAAATTGGCAGCAATGGTTTTTGCTCTGAAAATATGGAGACATTATCTGTATGGGGAGAAGTGTAAAATATACACAGATCACAAGAGTCTGAAGTGTATTTTCACTCGGAAAGATTTAAATATGAGGTAAAGGAGGTGGTTATAATTAATTAAAGATTATGATTGTGAGATTCTATACCATGCAGGGAAAGCTAATGTTGTGGCCGATGCCTTAAGTAAGAAGGGTTAGGAAAGGTTAGAAATGATGACTACTCAAGAAGAGCTCATTAAGGAGATGGAAAGAATGGAAATATAAATAACGTATTTGATGGAGTTGAAAGAGAAATTATATGTTATAGAAGTTCATCCAACATTGTTGAATAAAGTGAAGGAAGCTCAAATTCAATATCAAGAATGCAGTCAAATCAAAAATGCATGTTTGATAGGCAAGAAACAAAATTCAAAATAGATGATAGCGGATTTCTTATATTTGAAGGAAGAGTATGGGTGCCGATGGTACCCGAATTGAAAGAAAAGATCTTATAGGAAGTGCGCAGTTCAAGATATTTGGTTCATCCGGGTAGTATGAAGATGTATCAAGATCTTCGCCAACACTTTTGGTGACCCAATATAAAGAAAGACATGACTGAATGCGTTAGTAGATGCCTGACTTGTCAAAGAGTTAAGGCAGAACATCAGAAACCTAGTAGGCTGTTATAACCCTTAGAGATTCCAAAGTGGAAATGAGAGCAGATTACAATGGATTTTGTGGTGGGACTTTCAACTACGCAGAAGGGTTATGATGCGATATGGGTGATAGTGGATCGACTAACGAAGTCTTCACACTTCTTACCAATCAAGATCAAATTCAACTTAAAGTAACAAGCAAAGCTTTATGTGAAGGAGATTGTGTCTAGACATGGACAGATCGAGATCCGTGATTTCACATCAAATTATTTGGAAGAGTTTTTAGGAGCGTATGGACACGCAGTTGAGGTTGAGTACAACGTATCATCCTCAAATAGATGGGCAGAGTGAATGAACAATTCAAACATTAGAAGATATGCTAAGAGCATGTGTGATGGATTTCAAGTGTAATTGGGACGACCATTTGTCGTTAGTTGAATTCGCATATAACAACAGTTATCATGTGAGTATTGGAATGTCGCCTTATGAGACATTGTATGGAAGAAAGTGCAGAATATATCTCTGTTGGGATGAGGTAGGAGAACGTAAGCTTTTAGGGTCAAAAATAGTGCAACAGACAGCATAAATTGTCAAAGTAATAAGATCAAGGCTCATAGCAGCACAAGATAGACAGAAGAAATATGAAGTAGGTTCCTATGTGTTTTTAAAGGTATCTCTCTAGAAAGGGAAGATAAGATTTGAGAATAAAGGAAACATGAGTCTAAGATTCAATAGACCTTTTGAAGTGCTAAAAAGGATATGAGAGATAGCTTACGCTGTGGCATTACCTCCAGAGTTAAAACATATCCCCAGTATTTTTCACATATCGGTTTTGAGACCATATAAGTCGAACTACAAGCTTGTGATTGAATATGAGCCTATCCAAATCGAAAAAGATTTAATGTACAAGAAAACTCCTATTCAAATTATTGACAGGAATGACCAAATTTAAGAAATAAGGTAATAACTTCTGTGAAGGTAGTCTGGAGGAACCACAATGCTGAGAAAGCAACATGGGAGCTAGAGGAAAGAATGAAAAAGAATTATCCAAATTTGTTTGTATAACCTTATAATAGTCATTCCCGGGACGGAATCCTTATAAGGAGGGAAGAATGTAATAATATATAATTTTAAAAATGTCGTAAATATTTGAAACAAATAATGAAATTAAAATTTTGAAGTGTGACAAATGATTTGAGACAAGCAAGTTATGTACTATTTGATTATAAAATAATTTTTAAGCTAAATGCATCTGAATTGGATTGAAAAGGACTTGAAATGGATCAAAAATAAGCCAAATAGGATTTAAAATGAATTAAATTGTCTAGGAATTAAGGATATTGACCAAAGTATCCTTGGAAACTTATAGAATGACTTTGGTGTCCTTTTTAGTGTGTAATGTCTTAAATGCCATTAATGGTGGAAAGGAATTGACTTGAATGACCCTAACTAGGCACAGTTAAGCTTAACTAAGGATGGTTAGTTGTTAGAGATATACATATAACTTATATATGTATATATTTTCCAAGTATAGCTAGATATTATTCATTTCATCTTCATTTTCATATTCCAAAGTTGCTAAGTGAGTTCTTGAAGAGAGAAAGAAAGTAGAGCTAGGGTTTTGCTTGAGAAGTTGAGAGATTGCTAGAAATGTGAGTAAGAGAAGTGAACAAGCTATCAAAGTGGTTCGTCCATCCTTAGCAAGCTTTATAGCTAGAAGAAAAAGAGCACAAAGAAGGTAGTAAAAGTGTTCTAGCTTTAAAACTCTTCATTTATGTGTTTAAATATAAGTTTAAGTGTAGCAAAGCATGTATTTGTAGTCAAAGATAAGATTTATATAAGTTATGTGCTACTTGAATGGTTTATGAGGAAACCCTAAGTGCTATATTTATATTACAAAGGTGGTGAGTTATGCATGCATGTATTCATGACTAGGAAGCATGATTTAAAGAGGATCATGAGTCATATGTTGATAGATATGGTGAAAACCTAGATTGAAGTGTTAAACAAATTTAAAACATGCGTAGTTTCTTGCTAGATAGCACAATAAGTTCATTAATGGTTGAAGAGCATGACTTATGTAGGAAAATATAATATTAGGCTATGTTTTGTATGTAAACCAAATCATAATCTGTAACATGTTTTAGAAGGGACATTATAGATGTTATGTAATCATACTAAGTGAGCAAATAAGCTTGTGTTAATGTATATGGGGTATAGAGTTCAAGAACACAAGTATGAGTTTAAGGGTAATTTTATTAAGTTGACAAAATTTCTATAGAATTGTAATTTTTTGCCATTTTGTGTAATTAAGTGTGAAATGAAGCTAAATTACTAAGTTTTATGTAAATACAAGTGTTCGTGTCGAATTGGTAGTCATTTGGTGTTTATGGCGATAAAAGTGAATTTTAAACGTTTAAAAACGTTCGTCAGCACCAAAAATAAAGTTTTTAGAAAACTAGGGTCGTTTGAAAACTTTTAATGTTTTTGAAGGCCTATGCAAGTCATATACATGTTATATGTACTAAATCATGTGTTAGAATCAGGTTTTGTAAAAAGGCGGCCAAAAATAGCATGGAAATTGGAATGAATTTTTTTTAAAATCTACAGCATTGTGCCGGGGCGAGGTGTTTTGAAGTAAACACTGCGTCGGGGCGCAGTGTGACTGAGAAGAGTTCAATGTCGACAAAACCAGTCAGTGCCGGGGTGAGGTCCAACCGTGGAGATTTCACGGCCCGCGAGATGTGTAGTGTAAAACATCTCACGCGTGACGAGATGTCCTAGTTTTTGAAAAACAAATTATTTTTATTCCAAAATGAAATGTTTTAATACTATATGATAAAGACATGTTTTGTAAGCCATAAATTGATAATAATGATCAATGTGGTAGGTATTAAGATATAAACGAACAATATGTTATGTGTTAAGGTATATGTAAAGGTAAACGGTAACTTGTATGACAAGGTAAAGCATGTAAATGTATATAACTAATACATGGATCAATATTATGGTTATGTAGGACATAAACGAGATAAGATTTTATCAGTAGAGGTAAACGAGGACAAAGGTAAGTGTTCTATTCGAACTCTCTTTTGTAGTTCCTTGAATAGAAATATATGCTATGCATTTCTATAAAACACATTGAAGTTCG
The DNA here is from genome assembly GCA_947179155.2 of Hedera helix. NCBI lineage: Eukaryota > Viridiplantae > Streptophyta > Magnoliopsida > Apiales > Araliaceae > Hedera > Hedera helix. Next base: position 19,431,566 of record OX359275.1, on the reverse strand, counting down.
TTCATTATGGAATTATTTTTGATAAAGGTCAATGCTAATATTGATCCGGCTAGACATATGTAATAAATCATGTTGAATTCAGATATTCATTATTATGTTATCCAATTCATATTGTTGTGGTACGGAATTTATGAAATACTGTAGCAAAACCCTGATAAAAAGGGGGATAAAAGTAAAAAGAGAATATGTGTCCATGGCGTGGTTGCGTGATTAGATATTTATGTTGTGCACAATATATAGGTATAATAGGCTAATTACTTAGAGTACGCATCTGAAAGAAAATGCAGTCTTATTGTGACACCCCTAAATCTGGGCCCACACAGCCCAAACTTGAGTTGTCAAAATACACAACAACTATTACAATACAACTCACAACGTACCACAATACAGTATTCAAATAATACACAACTAAGTCTTCACTATTATTCTCACACTATTTAACAACTTATGAAGACTAATACAGCTACAACTCGGACCTTCACTCCATCCCCCGACTAGACCCAGCTACTCCATTGATAGGGTTGAATTATACGATATTTTTATTTCCCAATACTTAGTTTTTATATTTATTGTATGCTTAAATGTTTATTTATTTAGCTTATTTTGGTTTTAATAGGTTTTATAGGATTTTAGTTAATTTATGTTAATTTAGGTAATTTTATAGTATTTTTATATTTCTTTTTATTTATGTGTTTTTATTTATTTTTAGTGTTTTAGGTGTTTTATTTATTATTATGTGTTTTTGGGATTTTTAATATTTTTATATTATTTTTATTTATTTTATTTTGTAGGAAAATAAGCTTTGAAGGCATATCTGTAAAATCTGCAAAAATCGGATGGCAAAAATGTAATTTAGCAAAGCTGAGTGGCAAAATGGTAATTAAGCTGAAGTTGGCCGCGCAGGGGCATAATCGTAAATTCCGGATACGGTCATTCGCGCAATGCGCGCAAGAGGTTGTGTCAGCAGAACAAAAAACGACGTCGTTTGGTGAAAAGACCGCGCAATGCGCGGAGTGCGAGGAAACGGTTGAGGCAGGGCCGCATGAAACGACGTCGTTTGGAGCAGCAATAGGAAACCGCGCAATGCGTGGATGAACGCTGACGTCACTACACGCGGTAATCGTGTTGACCGGGTCAACTGCCGGTCAAGGCCCTGTTTAGCAACGCATAATTGCTGGAGAACAAAATTATTTCGCAATTTTAGCATTAATTTGATTCCAAATTGGATTTTAATTCCGACTAGGGTTAGGATAATAATTTTTTTTCTTTTTCCTTTATTTTTATTTGTATTTTAAATCCTATTAGGGTTTGGAAAGAGTAATTTCAACTAGGGTTAGGAGGATTTTTGAGCCTATAAATAGAGGGCTTTACACACATTGTAAAATACAACTTTTCTATTAGAATAAAAATTCTCTCTTCTATTCTTTGATGCTCTCTACAATTATAAGTAGCTAAATTATTTTTCTTGATTTAAGTGATTGAAGCCATCAAGATTTATACACTGTGAGATCTAATTTATTTTAATTGTTCAATTTATATTTTGAGTATTGAATATTTTTCTGTGTTTAATTTTATGATTAATTCGTTTAATTGCTAGGATGCATACTAGTTTATTATTCGTTGAAATCTACTGTTAAATTAAATATCAAATCCGTAATTGTTTGGTCACTTTAATTTGCGAAGCAACTAAGGTTAATAATTATTTTGCTTATCAAAAGATTATTTTATCTTAGGAAGAATATTCATCTAAATTAAATGCAGACGCTTGGATTGTGTTGTTTAGTTCAACGATCTCTCTATTTCTTTATGTTGCTACTAGGTTAAATCTTTAGCGCTTGTCTGAGATTATTTAGTAGTAAGGGTTATTTAGATCGCTTGTTTCTGCTTAACTAAAATTAAGGAGAGATAGGAAAATTATCCGAATGGGAGTAATTATTCCACGTTGAATATTTAAAATATGAATTGATTTATTCTTGCATCAGTGATCAGTTGTAAATTCTTGATGGTGGATGTTAACTTAAACCAAGGTTTTTTTCTTCTTATTTATTTCTTGCATATTTATTTTAGTTAATTTTATTTAAACTATCTCTTTAATTAAAAACCCCCCCAATTTTTATTTGTGAAAACATAAAATTAAATTAATCATTCTCTGTGGGATCGACTCTTACTTACACTACTACATATTAATATTTTTTCAAAGTAAGATTTTATTTTTGGGTGCTCGCGACATCACACCAAATTTTGGCGCCGTTGCCGGGGAATGGTTTTAATTTAATTTTGTGTTTTTGTAAATATTTATTTACTTTAGTAAATATAGTTTAATTTTTTTTTTTATTTTTTTTATTTTATTCTTTTCTCTAGTTTTCATATTTTATTTGAGTTGTGCAGGTTGAAGATGGAAATCATGGCTATGAATCGAACTTTGAAAGAGCTTGCGGCCCCTGATTTGAATCAACAACCTTTAAGCATAATTTTTCCAAATGTAGATGCTAACACTTCCTTTGAATTAAAATCAGGTCTAATTCATCTATTGCCAAATTTTCATGGCCTTGCAGGTGAAGATCCTCACAAACATTTAAAGGAATTCCATATGGTATGCACGAGTCTTAAACCTTCTGGAGTGACTGCAGAGCAAATCAATCTAAGAGCTTTTCCATTTTCCTTAAAGGATTTGGCTAAGGATTGGCTCTACTACTTACCCTCCGGAAGCATCACCACATGGGAAGAGATGAAAAGACTATTCTTGGAGAAATATTTTCCAGTTTCAAGGGCAGCCAATATCAGGAAAGACATTTGTGGTGTGAGGCAGAATCATGGAGAATCCCTATACGAGTATTGGGAACGTTTCAAGAAACTATGTGCAAGCTGCCCCCACCATCAAATCAACGAGCAACTCCTCATCCAATACTTCTATGAAGGACTCATGTCTACCGATAGGAGCATGATCGATGCTGTCAGTGAAGGAGCTTTAGTGGACAAAACGCCCGAAGCTACAAGGAACTTAATTGCTAACATGGCTGCTAACTCCCAACAATTTGGCACTAGGCTTGATTTTTCATCCAAGAATGTTAATGAGGTAAATATTTCTTCACTTGAGCAACGAATTGATAGTCTAACCTCCGTTGTTCGTCAAATGGTTGTAGGTAATACACAACAAGTGAAGGCTTGTGGGGTTTGTCCGGTATTAGGACATCCAACAGATATGTGCCCCACTCTTCAAGAGGAGTCCCACGAACAAGTGCATGCAGTAGGTGGTTTTCCTGATCACCAACAAAGGAGATATGATCCTTACGCGAACACGTACAACTCAGGTTGGAGAGATCATCCGAATTTCGGCTATGGAAATCCACAAGGGAATCCGTCTGCAACGCAAAATTTCTCAAGCTACCAACAATACAAGCAGCCATATCCTAACAAACAACAGGGCCAATCATCTGATTCTAATTTGTCTTTAGAGGATTTGGTTAAACAAATTAGTACTAACACTGTACAATTTCAACAGGAAAATTTACAATATCAACAGGAAACAAAGGCAACTATACAGAATTTAAATACACAGATGGGACAAATGACAATTGCCATCAGTAGATTGGAGGCGCAAAATTCTGAAAAAGTACCCTTGCAAACAATGGCGAATCCAAAAGCAAATGTTAGTGCAATCACGTTGAGAAGCGGTAAAGAGATCGAAACTCCAGCAAAGACAGAGTCTGCATCAAAAGAGCAAAGCAAAGTTGAAGTGGATAACAAGGAGATAGACAACAGTAAGGAGGAAAACAGTGTTCTAGGAAAAAATGGTACTCTGAAGCATAAATTTTGTAATAACCACGTATATTAAATTCTATTGTAAATAGTTAATTATAATATTTATAAAGAAATGAATATTTTTATATGATTATGTTGAACATGAAGTGATTTAATATATATATAGCTATGTGTATATTAAATTATCACATGATGAGGAAATAAAGAGAGAAGCCATGTAACATATTTATAAGAGTATAAATATGAGAATTAAATACCCTAAGGGTTATATGATTATTAAAGTTCATGGATTAAATTAAATTGATATGGACTAGCCCAAACTAATTTAAATAGCAAGTCTATTTGGATTTTGATATTTATTTACTAGTGTTAGTAAATTAAAGTCCATTATGATTAAACTAGTAACCCAAATGTGGAATTAAATTATTTGACTAACTAGTAGCCCAAACAATGTAAAGTGAGACCAAATGATTAAATGAAAGCCCAATCTTTTAGCCCATTTGGAAAATGTTCATATGGTGACTTATTTAACTAATTATGTAATAAATAAAAAATTAAAGGAAAAATCCACAAAAATAAGGGGGTGGCCGGTTGCTTCACTTTTACTCCAAAATCATGTGCTATCTTCCATTTTTCTAAGCAACCAAGCCACTTGTCAATTAGAGAGTTAGAAAATCCCTTAAAAGGTGGAGCTTGGAGGGATAAGAGATAGAAATCTATAGATATATGCTATGTAAGTATTATGCTAGCATAAATTGACTAATACATGTGTTAGGCTACTTGGTTATTTCATTTCATTAAGTCTAGCAAAAGTTTTCTCCTTCTTATTTCTTCTAAGTTCTTAAAACAACTTAAGAGTAAGAGCAATATTTGAGAGGGAAACCTAGAGGGGGGCTGCCGAATATTGAACAAAGGAAGGAGCTTGGGTTCATGCCAACTAACTTCACAACATACTTCGGGAAGAAAAGAAAGAGAGCATCCAAAACACTAAGGTTTAAAAGTTTCCGTAACTTAGTTTCTTTATTTTTTTTAAGTAATATATATGTTGTTAGAGTAGCTTTCCCATGGTTGCTGTGGGAGTTATGTGTTTTGTGGGAACTATGGTGAGTTCCGAAGGAATAAGGTGGATGACGGAAGGAGTTTTCGTGTTTAAGCGTTTTATGCGCCTTTTTGCGGGTTTAAGGATTTAAATAATTTTTGAGAGTTAAATCTCTATGAAAAATTATTTTTAAACTCTTGTATACTTGATAAACTTGTTATATGGGGTATCATGTCTTAAAGTGCCAAAAATAATTATTTAAATGCTTGGATGATAAGGAAATCAAAGTAGCGTTTTTGCGAAAATCGCTTGAAAAGCACTAAACAGTCCACTTAATTTGCACTGTCGCCATGTTTAAACCGTAAACTATTTTTGAGATCCGCCAACTCTTAGTGGTGCGTCTAGAGGTTAACTAAACGACCCAACTGAATTTACTCAAAAATATTAAACGAGCTGCCCATACGATCTTTTCCCTTAAAACAGTTTTTAAAAAAAAATGTTTGGCAGCTACTGATGTTAAAATCTTAGGGGCATTTTCGTCCAGAAAATTTAATCAAAAAAATTATGCCCCTTTGAGAAATTAAACTTCAGTAAGTTTAGCACGTTTCCTGAAAAAATGAGCATATTTCGATAAAAAAAACATGGGAGATACAGCTCAAGCGACAAACAGCGTTTTTAAAAAGAAACGTTAATAACGGGGGCTACGTAAGTCGAAACACTACGAAATTTTTATGGTAAACACTGGGTACTGTGTAAATTTCGTCGCGTTCCAATAAAACCTAAAGAAATGACAATTCCTGCCATTTTTGGAGTTACTGAGCCAATTAAAAATAGTTATTTTACTTGGAAAATTCCCATAGAATCAGTTTAGCACTAAAACGTCATATGTTAAGTAATCCCAGAAGGATGAAAAATAATAAGTCTTGTAGCTATATTTTGTACCTGCATTTGACTTAAGGATTAATGAAGAAAAATTGTAAAAGAGAGTTAATTAATTAAATAAAGTATTTTTATGGTCTACTATGTGTTAAGAAGACTTAATATGATTAAATGAGTGTATTTTGGTTATTTTATAAAAATGTTTTATTAATGACATCTTTTGGTCTCTTAATGAAGTAATAAGAATTAATAAACTATTTAGTAAAATATTTTATTATTATGTGATTAAAGTATTATTAAATAATTAATAGTATTAGTTAGTGACTAAAATGTTATTAAGAGATTAATAACATTGATTAATGATTAAAATATTATTAATTGATTAATAATATTAAATATTGACTAAAATATTATTAAGTGATTAATAATATTAATTATTGATTAAAATATTATTAAATGGTTAATAATATTAGTTAAGGGTTAAGGTATTATTAAGTTGTTAATAACACTAGTTAGCAATTAAAATACTATTAAATGGTTAATAATATTAGTTAATTTATATAATGAGATAGTTAAGTGTTTAATTAATTACTTAGTGATTAATTGTGATTAAGATGAATCATTAGTATTTATTAATTGAAGGATCAACCTTAACAATGCTAGGTCTTTCAAAGTGAAGTTAATTTAACTGCTTAGCCGTAATCATCGAAGCAGGCAAGTTTCTCCTATACTCAGACTTTTATTTTCTTAGCAAGTTTCATAATTCCTAATCGAGTTACGGTTTCAATTGAATATTTGTGGTTTAATTATTGCTATTTATTCCACTTCATTGATTATTATTGGCATTCGCACTTAGTGCATTTGAATTCATGTTCATTATTGACATGCGAAGTATCTAAAATTCTTTTATTCAAGAGTTGTTTAAGAAGTAGTCTAAGCTAATTGTTTCAGCTAGACATTATATGAAGAATGTTTTATAAGTTTTCCAAACTAATAGTTGGTGCAGATTCTTAGACTGAAGAACAAATTTCCTAAGTTATCGGTTATCCGATTTCAGTAAGGACTGAATGTTATGCATACACATAGCGTACGAGAGGCTGATCCCCTCAAGTACAATTTCCTTGAGAATATAACCTAAAAGGGTCAGTTGAATGATTGATTCCTTAGCAGATGTTCATAGTCTATTTGACGATTCAATAAAGCTAAATCAATAATTATCCTTTGATTTAAGCATTAATGATATTATTCATTGTTCAATAACTGTTTTATACATTGTTGAATCATCTGAGATTATTCTTTAAATCATGATATACTGTTCATTTCTTTACTTAAACTTGCTGAGCAAAGTAGTTGCTCACTTTTGTTATATCATGTCATCTATTTCAGATGAGCCCGAAAGTTCTAAGAAACGCAAAAGCAAGGGCAACGTCCAGGAATAGAAGCTTTACGGTTTTATTTAAGCTTTATATGTTTTGAGATATGTAACACGAACCCTTTTTGTAATACTTAAGCTTTCGTGATGTTCTTACTTTAAGGTTAATAGACCTTGGGACTAGAAAGTCAGTGTAATAAACAACATATGTTTATTTATTTTTCGCATTTGTATTGTGAGGATCCGAATTTTCAGGATTCCTTTAATAATATCAAATGAGAATTTAATTGATAAAATTATCAAGGTTGTTAAATAAATTATTATTTTATGTGGTTTAAGGTATGTGAAGGGATTTAATTGATAAATTAAATTTGTGCAGAAATGATGATGAATTGTGTTGATTTTAGAATAATTGAAAAAGTAAATAAATTGTTTAAAAACAATTTATAAGGAATAAAAGAAATTACATGTAATGATACAATAAATTGTACAATAAAATTATTGTGAAGATATAGAAATTATGATTTTAAATGAGGTTATATGAAAATGTGAGAAATATGAATTAAATATGTATATATATGTGTTTATGCTTATTTGTTATAATTATAAATGTTATTAATTATGAAAATTAAGGGATTAATAATTAAATTAATCCAATTTTAAATGAAAAGTGAATGAGGGAGTTGATAAAATTGTAAATATTGATTTTAAATTAATTATGAATTATGGAGAAAGTTTAGAAATTAATTGAGAATAAATGTAATTATATAAATTATATAATAATAATTATATAATTTATATAAGGAAATTAAAATGTTGTATGAAGGAAATAATAATTATATAAATTATATAAGAATAAGTATATAATTTATATAAGAGAATTAAATTAATTAAGGGTGGAAGAAAGTTTTATAAATTGTGTTTGTGTAAAATGAAAATTATTTAAAAGGAATAATGTAATTATATAAATTATATAATTTATATAAGGAAAATTATTGTAAATATTAAAGAAATGGAATATTAAATAAGAAAAAGGAATGTTTTAAGTTATTAAAAATTATGTTTATGCATAATTAAATTATTATGACTTTTATGAAAAATAATATTTCGGAAACGTGAACATGTTAATGTAACATGTTGTCCAAGTAACGAAGTGAAAAATTATGAAAAATAATTTTTATGGGCTATACGAATTATTTTATGATTTTTAGAGGTATAAATTACCTCATATAATTACATGCATGGCGTTATGCGTGTATAAAATTTATCATGTAAAATACCGAAAAAGGTATTAATATTACTCATAAATCATGTTATGATTTTTAGTGAATTAAAATAAATATTTTATATATGTTATATAAAATATTTATTACACGATATAAATACGTAATGTATTAAAATAATTATTTAGGCATGATTTTGTGCAATCCGGATGCTTAAGTCGGTGGTACGCATGGTTGAGGCGGTGGACTCTTTGCTTAGTCTCCAAACTAGTTAATTTTGTCTAGCTATAAAAAGGAATAAGAAAAGTAAGAAAAAGAAATAAAAAACAAAAACAAAACCTCTCCCATTTCTTCCTCCACCGTGGACACCACCACCATGTCAACCGGCAACCACCATCACCGCCAAGAGAGAGAGAGTTTTTGGGGCCATCAAGATGAGGAACAAGCTTCATATGAATAATTTTCAAGCTTTGGAAGGTATAAAGTTATTTTAAGTAAATTAATTTTGTATTTTTAATGATTAAATAAATTTTGTGAAAAATTAGAAAATAATTAGAATGATTGTTATTGATGATTTTTAGAGGTATATGTGTGGATGATATGATGTTTAGAGTAATTATTGTGGACAAATTGGATAAAAAAATAAATTAAAGGAGAGTGAATAGTGAACAGCCCCGAACAGGAGCAATTCTGTCCATTTCTGGGCATAATTTGGAAAAAGTTTCTTCTACAAAGTTGTAGAGAATTAAATTTCATGTGAAATGGACTTAAAATTCGTAATTTTCTGATAAACAAGCTAATTTCTATGAATTTCGGAAGAATTAGCACAGTAAAACGTGAATCTGTCCGGAGTCTGTTCATTTCAGTGCAGAATCTGGAAAAATTTTCTTCTACAAAGTTGTAGAGAATTAAATTTCGTGTGGAATGGACTTAAGATTCATAATTTTCGGATAAACGTGCTAATTACTGTGAATTTCGGAAGTTTCAGTGCATTAAAATTAAAATTTAATTACTAAAAATATTTTTGTGCTAAAATTTGTTATGGACAGCATTACTGTTATATTATTCCAGAATTTGTGAAAAAGTTTGGTAATTTATTGAAGAGTATAGTATTTATTGTATTTTTAAGGCTATTTAAGTTAATTTAAAAATAGTGGAAATTCATAGGAAATTCTATGAATGTTAGAAAATTATGAAACTTGGTGAAAAATCTTATAATAATATAAGATAAATATAGATGGTGTTTGGAGGATATAAAAGTATGTTGTATTATTATTTCTATTTTAAAGCTATTAAATAATAGTTTTATAAATAGAAATAATTACAGAAAATTGTCGGATAATTCGAAAAATGTAAAAATGGATTGAAAAGTCCAGAATAATATTTTGGAGACTTTGAGAGGTTTATTAGACTCGTGAGATATTATGGATCGTGTGTTGACTGACTAGTGAACGTAAACAATTAAGTAACGAAAAAGTTACGATAAAGGCAACGTTGTTAAAATTTAGTAGCATAATTTAGAAGAATATTATTTCTCGAACGAGATTATTGATTGTGATATAACCTGAGTTTGATATATAGGTTATGTGATGAATGATAAAGATCACAGAAATGTTAATTGACGAACAAAGCTATACGTGGGATGTTTGTAAGTGTTACGTAATGAACGCAAATCGAGGCAAGTTCTTCAGTCCTTAAATATTAAATGTTATGATATGTAATTCTGGTTTCAAAGGCATATAAATTATGTGTTACGTGTTATGTGGATAATATGACAACTATGTGTACTTTGTGCAATAATATGAGATATATTGCTATAGTAGAAGCACAAGCACGTGATGTATGACACACACCGAGCATATTAAGGTACGTGTTACGTGACGCATGAACTGTTGAATTTGCTGAGCCGTTGTGCTCATTACTTGCTTAAATTAAACTTTTGCAGGTTAAGAAATGAATTTCAGAAATATCGGATTTTATTAGAGATGGATCAACCAAGAAAGTTGTAAATGAAATAGTTATATTCAATATAGTGAATTGCAAAGTTATTTTGACATTTTGTATATTCATATACGTTGGATCCGTATAGGATGATTAGAGTTAAATTGCGAACCGTGAATGTTTAAATTATTTGTTACGATGGAAATTATTATACGTTTGATTATGAACGATATTAAAATTTGAATGACGAGATTTATGATACAAGAAAGAAAAGAATAAGTAAAGGTTGCGATCCAGGGACTATGATCGAAATGTAAGGATTCTAAATATCCAAATGTTTTAATACAATGATTAAGTGAAAAAAAAAAAAATTATACCGAAAATTTGGTAATTGATGATGTTGAAATTAAATAATTGATCAATTTAGGTGATGAAAGATTTATTAACAGACCGAAATTTGGACGTAATGAAAATAATGTTTATTAAATATAAAATTTAAGGGAATAAAGTGGGTCAAATTTCGGGGTCGTTACATGTATTACATGTTGTTTAGCAGAGATTGTTTATATTATTGCGTGAGGACCAGATTCGAGGTAGTGGTACCTGAATTTGGGGGCGTCACAAACTTCCACCTCTCTCTGAGTATAAACCGGTACCCCCTTTCCCTCTTGCTTTAACAGAAAAAAGGACGTACGAGAAAAATTCAGATTTATATGAGACTTTTCATAATTGCGAGGTCAAAATTCCATTGTTAGACGCTATTAAACAAGTACCTCGCTTTGCTAGATTTTTGAAAGAATTGTGTACACACAAGAGAAAGCAAGAACTTAAAAGATATGAAAAGGTACAAGTAGGAAAGAATGTATCGGCCGTAATTCAACGAAAACTCCCTACAAAATGCCAAGATCCATGAATGTTTACTATTCCTTGTAAGATAGGAGACACGAGATTTGAAAAGGCTATGTTAGATCTAGGAGCATCTATTAATGTTATGCCATATTCTATATATGCTTCTTTAAAACTTGAACCTTTAAATAGAACTGGTACTGTAATTCAGTTGGCTGATAGGTCTAACACTTATCCTAAGGGTATAGTAGAGGATGTTCTTGTGCAAGTAGATAATTTGATTTTTCCTGCTGATTTTTATGTGCTTGATATGGAAAATGGTGATCAAAATTTTAATTGTTCAATTCATATTTTGAAAACAACAATTCCACTATGAAACAACATCTCATATTGAGAACAATGGAACAAAAAGAAATGGTGAGCTCAAATAGCCCAGTAAAGAATATCATAACTAAGATAATGACAAATAAATTATCATTAGCCTTCAACAGTTGAGTTTTTGATAGAATAATTTAAACAACAAGTTTTAATTCAACAACTGCAGTTAAGTTTTTAAACAAGGTTCAGATCAATAACTGCAGCAGAATAACAACCATTAGAAAAATCATATGGACCAAGATGTCCACTCGCGTCTCTTTTTAAGAAAAACATCATCAACTTTTATCATCTGAAACACCACCGGCCATGATAGTACAATTTCACAGTTCCTGGTCATAATCATGCAAGTTAACAATTCATCTTTGCACTACGGGCCAAAGATGTTCAATATAGCACCACCAGTCATGATTATACCAGTCTACAACCTTTGGTCATAATTATACCAAACAACAGTTCATCTTTGTCCCAGGCCAAAGACAACATTCACTGTGTTCCTTAAAAGACACATCATCAAATATATCACCAACCTATCAACGCCTTTAACCTATCAACACCTTTATTCAATCTGTGCCCTAGGCCACAGATATCAACAACAATTTGATTCTTGATTATTAGAATAATAACAGAGATATAAATAATGAACAGAAGAAACGGGATAAATAATAAATATCGAAAGTTTAATTTTACTTTATGCAAATTCAAATAATATCCAAATTGTCAACATGATGTGGAGTGAAATTCAAAAATGATATTCAAGATCCACAGTTCAGAATAACGGTTACAGTTCAATAGAAAGATTCACGTAAATAGGAATAAGCAATTGAAATGATATTAAATGAAGCGCAAACTATTAAGGGACATATAATCATTTCAACAGTTTTATCAAATAATACTTACCATAGTAAGTTTAAGAGTACAAAAGAAATGATATCCCTTACCGTGGTAAGTTTGAATAATGGAAGATGAAAAAGATGGTATTCCTTACAAGTAAGAAAATAATACCATTTATGATGATGAAAAGAATGATACCCTTTACCTTATCAGGTGATTGGATATTGATAAAAATGAGACTGATCAACTTATATATTTATAATATAATTAGTAATTACCACATATAAATTTCAAGATATATGATAACTCATATATTATGAACTATCAAAATTATTTATATAATATAAATTTTTGTAATGTAAAATAATAACTTTAAAAATAATTTTTGAAATAATATTTTAAAATAAATCTTTCAAAGAAAGATTTTTAAAATTAAATCTTCTCAAATAAGAGTCTTTTAAAGGAAGATTTGTGAATACCGTGTGAAATAAGTATTTATGCAATTACTATACTTTAATAAAACACTTACTTGAAAAATTCCTGCACTCCTTTCGATTTCCAAACACTCAAGATAACATTACTATTCTCAGAGAAAACTCATAAAATATTTATAGAAAAATTTTATGTTTTAGGTGTGATTTTCTATTCAGCTGAGCAAGCTATTTATAGGGGAAAATAAGGTACTATGCGTGTGGTAGGTGGGTGGCGTGCTGCACGCCAGCCTGAGAATTCAAAGCAGCAGCCACCCCCCCCCCCCCCCCAGCAAAAACACATTTTCAATTTACAACTTTCATGTGGCCCCCACTAAGGGTCTACATTGTTACTATTCAAAATAGTAAAAATTAATTAATTAATTTTTTTATTTTAAAAAAAAATTTATTTATTTATTCTTCCTGTGAGTCCAACATATATAATAAAATAATGCTACAATAATAATTCAACAATAATGTAAGAAACACGTTACAGATCATTATTAATTTAATATTATAAATTATTATGTATTTGCTACTGTGACAATTATTAGGTTCAATAATTTTAAAATACAGTGCACCAACAATTATTGACTCAATGGTATGAAATACAGTGTTATGAAAATTATTGAATCAATAATGCAAAATACTGTGCAACAACAATTATTGATGAATACTGTGCAATGACCACGTTATCAGATTAATAATTTGAGATACTGTGCAATACCGTGTGCTACTGTAGAATACCGTGTGTTACAGTAAAATACCATATGCTACTATTCTTTTATCACCAGTATTTTAAGAGTTAAAAGCGATAACATCGTTGACTATTTTTATTTAAAAAGGTTACTTCCGTCGTTTTCTATATCCGACAAATATTCCGTTGTGAGGTCCATCAATGATTAGTTATTTCGGCACCGTCGTATGACCGAATATTCCCCAACAAAACGAATATTGTCCGACAAAATAAAATTTGCACATAACATCCTTAAGTTTTAACTTTATCAATTTAATCACTTACTGTTTCAAGAAAAAATATATATGAAGACAAATTAAATTTTGTATTTTATAAAATTCGGGGTCTTACACATATGACTGACTTGGGCAGTATCAATATTTGTGATTGATATTGTTCTTAATGAGTTCTTAGTCTTGTGACCATACAACAAGAAAAGTTAATGTTTCAAATTAATCATGCAAAGATTTATGTTATGTTCGTAAATTTTTCACCGAATCCTTTAATGGTTCAATTATATTGTAACAGATTTTCTTCCAATATTTTGAAATATCATGCATTTACTTGTTCATGTACTTGTTGAGCTATTTTATGCTCATTCTTGTTTTAACATGATATTTCAGCTAAGCCCAAACAGGCCGAGGGGTCAGGGACAAATAAAGGAAAAGGAAAGGTCAACAAGCAATAGTTGTATAGTTATAAGATCATTGTAAATGTAATATTTTTGTATTATGTCAATTGTAAATGTTCTGTAATGTATAAAGGTTTGTAAACCTGGTATAATTATGTAATTTTATAAATTAAATTAAGTTATGTTACTCATAAATGAATGGTTGGAAATGAATGGTAGAATAGTATCGTGAGCACTAAACTCGTGGTTTAAGGGATCCAAATTTGGGAGCGTCACAGCGGCCGCGCCAGGATTGCTGTTAAAAGTGGTGCGAGGCGCGCCGTGGAAGAACAGTTGATTTTAAAAACCCTGGAAGGATAGCGCAGGGCGCACCAGTTGTGAGTGGAAAAGTGGCACTGTTGCGCCATTACGAAAAAATTGTTGCACGCCTTTTTATTTTATCAAGTTCATGTGGAAAAAGGAAAGATAATAGCTTTAGGACTTATGTGAGTGAGCTAGGTTTATGTTAATCTATAAATACTTCTCTTGTAACAAATTTTGGCTCTCTTGGTGTTTTTGGTATTCAACTAAATTCAGACTTGAAGGAAATTGAAGGCATGTTAGGCTAAGTACTTTTATTCAATTTTAAAGGATGTTGAACCTTATTTACAATTTATGATTTAATTGCGTTATCAATATTTATTCCTTAGTTTGTGAAATTTATTCTTGATGATCTATTATAATTGATTAATGATAATTGGTTTGATTAATTTTTTAAGGGCCCATTAAATTAATTCGATTATTATCATCTGCTAGATTAAGGTATAGTATTAAGGAAACGATATTGTATCTGATCATAAGTAGGAATTAACATTACATGATTGTGGTCAAGCTTTTAAGTATTGCTAAGAGTATCGAGAAGGCAAGCTAAATAATCTACGATTGTATGATTGTCGCTTGAAATAACCTAATTCTTAATGCCATTGTTATATAAAATCTAGATTGATACCTCTACGTTGTATACTATTTAAGGTCTAATGGAGGCGATCGTCATATTAGATTTAAAACTTAAGGGGAATTTTGGATAACACGGATTGTGGTTATCTAGGGTTGTTAATTTCATAGAAGGAAGAATATTGGTTAACTTGGTTATGTCAGCATTGTGAAAAAGTGATAATGAACTGAAGAACTAAAGTTTTAATTCATTAGTTAATCTTATTAATTTATTTTTGTTTATTTAGTTACTTATAATCAATTGAAAACCTTCTCTTTATTATTTTCTTTTAATTATTACTATTACTAGAAACATTAGGATAAATTGAAAACAATATTACTTCTTATGGGTTCAACCCTTACTTGCTATTGTACAAAATTTGTGTTAATAAAATGAAGATAAGGATTAATTTTGGAGTGCTAATGGCAACTTTCAAATTTTGGCACCGTTGCCGGGAAGATTAATATTTTGTTTTTTTTCCTTTCAGTTTATGACTTGATCCTTTCACTCTCCTGATTTAAAATTTGATCTATAAATAGAAAATATTGCACGCAGGCTAAGGAAAGATACCCGTCAATCCAGAAACACAACTGCAGATTTAGAAGAAGCTTTTGCTCCATCACACGGCCTAAACGTAGCACTTGAATTGTTATTCAACGGTTCATTCAATGATTCAGAAGAAGAAATGGCTGCACCTAATAATATGACTATGAGGGAGTTGGCTACAACTAATTTACGCCAACAACCATTATGCATAGAGTACCTTGCTTTAGATTCTGCTTTTGAATTAAAATCAGGACTAATTCATCTTTTGCCTACTTTTCGTGGTCTTACAGGTGAAGATCCATACAAGCATTTGAAGGAGTTCCATGTGATTTGTTCCACCATGAAGCCACAAGGAATAACAGAAGAACACACATAACTTAAAACTTTTCCATTCTCCTTAGCAAATTTGGCAAATGATTGGTTGTACTATCTTCCCTCTGGTTCGATTCAATCATGGGATGACATGAAAAGGCTATTTTTGGAGAAGTATTTTCCTGCTTCAAGAGTCGCCAACATAAGGAAGGAGATATGCGTCATCAGACAGTTTAGTGGAGAAACTCTTTACGAGTATTGGGAAAGATTTAAGAAGTTATGCTCGTGCTATCCACCACATCAAATTGACGATCAACACCAAATCCAGTACTTCTATGAAGGATTGTTACCATTAGATAGGAGTATGATCGATGTTGCAAGTGGAGGAGCACTAGTTGATAAGACTCTAAAGGCCGCAAGGAACTTGATTGCAAATAGGCATCTAACTCACAGTAATACAGAACGAAGATGGACCATGCGCCAAAAAGGGTGAATGAGGTTGGCTCGTATAATATTGAATGACGGATTTTGGACTTAACTACTAGGATTCGTCAAATATCTGTGGGGAATGTGCTAGTTGCAAAAACTTGTGGAATCTGTTTATTGTCGGATCATTCGACGAATACTTATCCCACATTGCAAGAAGATGACACCATTAAGCAAGTCAATGCAGCGGGGAATTTTCAAGGACAACCTCAGAGAAGATATGATTCCTACCCTAACACTTACAATCTAAGATGGAGGGATCATCATAATATGAGTTATGGAGGAAACAGGCCACCAATGCAGAATGTTTTTTCCAAATTGACAAAAAGGTTTTCAACCAGCCCAACAATAGTACCAACCTAAACAGTCAGTGCCTGCTAACTCTGGAACATCTCTTGAGGATATGTTTAAAGCATTCATGAATCAAACGACATTCTTCATTAATCAATCACAATAATTTCAGTAAGAGACAAGGTCATCCATGTGACACCCCCAAATCTGGGCCCTCACAGCCCAAACTTGAGTTGTCAAAAGGCTACAACAAAATTATTTCAAGGTAGTACAACGTTCAACAATACAGTGTATAATAATACACAACTAAGTCTTCACTATTATTATCACACTATTTTACCACATGTGAAGACTACGATAGTTATCCCTCGGACTCTCACTCCATCCCCCAGCTAGACCCAGCTACGTTCTCATCTCCTGTTGTAAAAAATAATGGAACAAAAGAAAGGGTGAGCTCAAATAGCCCAGTAAGAAATATCATGACTAAGATAATGATGAATAAATTATCGTTAGCCTTCAACAGTTGAGTTCTTGATAGAATACAATAGACTACAAGGTTTATATCAAAAACTGCAGTTAAATTCTTGAACAATGTTCAGATCAATAATAGCAGCGAAATGAGCAATCTATTAGAAGAATAATGCAGACTATAATGTCCACTCGCTTCTCTTTTTAGGAAAAACATCATCAACTTTTATCATCTGAAATATCATTAGTCAAGATAATACAAATTCACAGTTCCTGGTCATAATTGTGCAGATCAACAGTTCATCTCTGCACTACGTGCCAAAGATATTCAATATAACACCAACGGTCATGATTATACCAGATTTAGCCTTTGATCATAATCATACCAAACAACAGTTCATCTTTGCACTACGGGCCAAAGATATTCAATATAACACCAACAGTCATGATTATACCAGATTCAGCCTTTGGTCATAATCATACCAAACAACAGTTCTTCTTTGCACTACGGGCCAACGAGAACATTCATCACGTGTCATAAAAGACACCGAACAAATGTATCGCCTTTAACCTATTATATCGCCTTTAACCTATCATGTGTTCAACAATTATATCGCATATGTGCCCCCGGCCACAGATATTCACAACAGCTTGATTCTTAATGATTAGTACAAATAACAGTGATACAAATGATGAACAAAAAAAACAGGATAAACAATAAGTATCAGAAGTTTACTTTGTGCAGATTCAAATAATGTCCAAATTGTCAACATGATGTGGAGTGAAATTCAAAAATGATATTCAAGATCCACAGTTCAGAATAACGGTTACAGTTCAATAGAAAGGTTTAGAAAATAAGAATGTTCAGTTAAAATGATGAAGTGCAACTGTTATGGAACATATAATATTTTCAGGAATTATAGAAGTAATAGTTCCATAATAAGTTTCTATTTAGGAGTATGAAAGAAAATAATATCCCTTACCGTAGCAAGTTTGATTAACAAAAGGTGAAGGAAATTAATATCCCTTACCATAGTAAGTTTGAATAATGGAAGATGAAAAAGATGGTATCCCTTATGAGTATAAAGGAAAATAATATCACTTACGAATATGAAAGAAAATGATATTACAAATGAATATGGAATAAAAGTGTCATGTGATAATTCGTGTAGACAAATTATTTCCACAAGAGACAAATAAGAAATAAATACAAAGGGTTATTCACCAACAGGTGGTAGTCCGCGCAGTAAGGTTATTCCCACAATTTAATAAAATTTGAATACGAAGAGTTATTCACCAAACAGGCGGTAATCCGCGCCGTAAGGTTATTCTCATAAATTAATAAGGAATGAATACGATAGGTTATTCACCAACAGGCGGTAATCCGCACCGTAAGGTTATTCCCACAATTTAATACATGAAAATAAATGGCACATCTTATGAGTAAGAAAGAAACGATATTATTTTCGAGAATCAAAGAATGATAATCCCTTCCAGTAAGAAAGAAAATAATATCCATTTATGATGATAAAAGAATGATACCCCTTACCGTAGTAAGTTTAAATAATAGATTATGAAAGAAGATGATATTCCTTACCTTATCTGGTGACTAGATATTGATAAAAATGAGGTTGATCAACCTATATATTTATAATATAATTAGTAATTACCACATATAAATTTTAAAGTGTATGATAACTTGTATAATATGAACTATCAAAATTATATATATTTAACATAATTTTTGTAGTATAATATAACAACTTTAAAATAGTTTTTTAAAATAATATTCCAAAATAAATCTTCCAAAGAAAGTTTTTAAAAATGAATCTTCTCAAAGAAGAGTCTTCTAAAAGAAGATTTGTGAATACCGTGAAAAATAAGAATTTATGAAATTACTACTTTTTAATAAAAGACTTACTTGAAAAATTACTGCACTCCTTTTGGCTTTTAAACACTCAAAATAGCCTTACTGTTCTAAGAGAAAACTCATAAAATTCTTATAGAAAATTTTTAAGTTTTAGGTGTGATTTTTCTATTCAGCTAAACAAGCTATTTATAGGAGAAAAGATGATACTATGCATGGTTGGTGAATTGGCATGTTGCACGCCAGTATTGAAATTTGCAGCAGCAGCCGCTGGCTGTTTTTTCCTTCCTTCACCTAACTTTCCAGCAGCAATTTCACATTTTAATTTTCATGTGGCCCCCACATGGGTCCCACATGCTACTATTCACATAAAATAATAATTAATTTTTTTTTCTTTCTGTGGGTCCTGCATATAAAATAAAATAATGCTACAACAATAATTCAACAATAATGTAAGAAACACGTTACATATCATTATTAATTTAATAAAATAAATTACAGTGTATTTGCTACTATGACAATTATTAGGTTCAATAATTTTAAACTACAATGCACCAACAATTATTGAGTCAAGATATGAAATACAGTGTAATGACAATTATTAAATCAATAATGCAAAATACTGTGCAACAATAATTATTGATGAATACTGTGCAATGACCACATTATCAAATCAATAATATAAGATATTGTGCAATACTGTGTGCTACTGTAGAGTACCGTGTGCTACAGTAAAATGTCATAAATTACCGTATGCTACAATTCTTTTATCACCGGTATTTTAACAGTTAAAAGTGATAACACCATTGACTATTTTTATTTATAAATGTTACTTCTGTCGTTTTCTATATTCGACAAATATTCCGTTGTGGGGTCCATCAATAATTAGTTATTTCGGCACCGTCGTACGACCCGAATATTCCCCGACCAAACGAATATTGTTCGACATAATAAAATTTGCGCATAACATCCTTAAATTTCAATTTTGTCAATTTAACCACTTACTATTTCAGGAAAAATATATACGAAGAAAAATTAAATTTTATATTTCATAAAATTCGGGGTCTTACAATTCATCCATAGTTTGGAGAATCAGATAAGCCAATTAGCTACCACAATTGGACGATTGGACTCTCAAGGCTTAGGAAAGTTTCCCTCCCAAACAATGATCAATCCGAGGGAAAATGCAAGTGCCATAATCTTGAGAGGTGGAAAATAGATGGGTACACCAAGGGCTACTGTTGAATTTGATAAGGATTAGGATAAAGAGGAGGCCGAAATTTCAAAGGTAATCCCTAACCCTCCTAAGCAGCTTAAGACTAATCCTTTACCTTTTCCTCTCAGGAATTACCGAATTGAAAAGAAGGATGAGAAAGATAAAGAGATTCTGGAAACTTTCAGGAAAGTAGAGGTGAACATCCCTTTACTAGATGCAATCAAGTAAGTGCCAAGGTATGCAATATTTCTAGGAGAATTATGCACTAATAAGAGATAGTTAAAAGATGATGAAAGAGTGATTGTTGGAGAAAATGTATCTGCTGTTTTTCAAAGAAAAATGCCCCCAAAGTGTAAAGATTCATGTATGTTTATCATTCCCTGCAAGATAGGTAATACCAGGTTTGAGAGAGCTATGCTAGATTTAGGAGCATCAATTAATGTTATGCCACTATTTATTTATGCTTCTTTGCATCTAGGTCCTTTAAAAAATACTGGTGTCATTATCCAATTAGCTTATCATACTAACACTCACCCTGAAAGGATAATTGAGGATGTATTGGTGCAGGTGACTGAGCTAATATTTTCTGCAGATTTTTACATTGTGGACATGGACGACGATACATCTCCAAATCCTACTCATATTTTGTTAAGAAGGCCATTCTTGAAAATAATTAGAACAATGATTGATGTGCACAATGAAACCTTAACCATAGAGTTTAACTGTGAAAAGATTTAGTTCAACATTTACGAGGCCATGAGGTACCCTAGTGGTATTAATCCTATTTTTGCTATTAATATCATTAACTCGTTGGTGCAGAAATCCTTTGACCACATACATAAGGGAACTTTGGAGGTTACGATCGCAAATAGTTTAGAGCTAAAAAAAGAAGAAGAGATTAAGTAGACTGCAGAATTGAAGGATACAATAGCTGCACTACAGTCCTTACAGAAAATTTTAGATAAGTATGCAATTTCTTCCATTCAACTACATGTGACTAGTGAAAAATTGTTACCTTCTGTTGTGCAGGCTCCGACATTGGAATTAAAGCCCTTACTAACCCACTTGAAGTATGCATATCTAGGAAAGGAGGACATGTTACCAGTGATTATTGCAAATGATCTAACCAAAGTCCAAGAAAAAAAAGTTGCTCAGAGTCCTAAGGGATCACATATAATTCTTTGGTTAGGCAATTGCAAATATCAAAGGTATAAGCTCAGCTGTGTGTATACATCGAATTCTCTTGGAAGAAGGAGCCAAACCAACGAGAGATGCTCAACGAAGACTGAATCCACCCTTGATAGAGGTAGTGAAAAAGGAGGTTCTGAAATTACTTGATGCAGGTATTATTTATCCTATTTCAAACAGTAAATGGGTGAGTCCAGTATAGGTAGCTCCAAAAAAATCTAAAATAACTGTCAATAAGAATGATGATAATGAGTTAATGCCCACTCACATGCAAATAGAATAGATAGTGTGTATTGATTATAGAAAGTTGAATGTTGTAACTAGAAAAGATTATTTTTCTCTCTCTTTTATTGATCAAATATTAGAAAGATTAGCTGGTCATACTTATTATTGCTTCCTAGACAATTTTTCAGATTATAACCAAATTGCGATTGCGCCGGAAGATAAAAAAAAAAAAAAAAAAAACCACTTTCATATGTCCATTTGGTACATTTGCATACCGTAGGATGTCCTTCGGACTTTGAAATGCGCTCGAAACTTTTCAGAGATACATGGTAAGTATATTTTTCGACCTTTTTGAAAATTGCATCAAAGTATTTACGGATGATTTCACAATTCATGGTGATTCTTTGGATGCATGTTTAGATAATTTGACTCGTGTGCTAGATAGATGCTTAGAAACTAATCTTATTCTTAACTAAAAAAAAGTGTCATTTTATGGTAGAACGAGATACAGTACTTGGACATGTGGTTTCAGCTAGAGAATTAGAAGTAGATAAAGCGAAGATAGATATTGTTGCTACTTTGCCTTACCACGCAAGTGTGAGGGAGATTCGTTCTTTTCTTGGTCATACAGGTTTCTATCGCAGATTCATCAAGGACTTCTCCAAACAAGCTTTGCGTTGTGTAAATTGCTACAAAAAGATGTAGAATTCTAGTTTGACCAAGAATGTAAGGAGGCATTTAAAAAGTTGAAGAAGCTATTGACCTCAGTGTTGGTTTGTAATATTCAAAGACGCAATCAAATTGCACAAAATAGCGGAAGCATGGTAAAATCAAATTTAAAAAACTTACAAACCATAATCAAGGATCGACCTTTATGCGCAATTATTAATTAATAAAGAAGAAGTTAGAGATATACCCTTGTAGAACTCAAAGCTTCAACGGGTACAAGTTCACCTCCAAATCCTTCGCGTTCTCCTTGAATTTCACCGATTGGATTCCAATGATCAATGTTAGCCACCCAAGTGTTTGGCCTCTAGAGGTGATCCACCAAGGAATAATAATAATTCAAGAAGTGGGTGATAGCAAACCCTAGTTTTCTCTCTCTAGAGAATATGTGAGTACTCTCCCAAAACTTATGGAAGTGTATGTGTGTAACCTTAATACATAATAAGACTTCTCTTATTTATAGATTTAGTAAACCCTCCTAACACCTTTAGGAATAGGGTTTTTAATTAAACTCCTAATCTAATTAGGAACTTAATTGATTTAATATAATAATTATAATTCCTAAACTATTTAGGAACTTAATTATTAATTATGAGAGTACTCTTATTAATTAATTCATAAACCATTTAGGAACTAAATAATAATAATAATAGTAATAATAATAATAAGACTCCTCTTATTAATTTATAATTAGTATTTCCAAAATACTAAATAATAAATATTAAGCTATTTAATTTATTCTATCCACATAGTATAAATTAAATATACTTAATTCATTATTACAATTATGCCATTTACTTCTTAAATAATTATTTTCCTTTTGCGGTGTGACCCTTTAGGTTCTCCATATTAAACCGGTTATAGAATAAATTAATTAGAACTATTCTAATCTTATTTATATAAATAAATTAAACTATTTAATTCATTTAAATAAATAATATTTATTCCATAATAAGGGTAAGCCCCCTTAGCAATCAACGACTTTCCAGATAATATAGATTTCAACATTTAATCACAAAAGAACCTATTCAGCGAATAGTTACCGTACAATTCAATCCTTCTACCTCACAACGTCACAATCAAATATAAGACATGGTATAACTGTCAAGTCTTATTTTATTTGATTATATGCATTTCGATCCTTAAATGAATAACTCTAATTAATGTAAATTAGAAACTACTTTCTAATTTTCATTCTGCCTTGGCCAAGGACTACTGAGTTGTCATTTATCGAATCGCATAGGACATTCTCTTCTTTTACTAGAAGTGGTAGATTCTTTGTTGATCATTCACCTATCTCCATGTATGACTTAGTATATCCGATCATACCCTTTGATACACCCTAAAGGTTTTAAGGAATATGTCAAAACATAATTCATCATACACAAGATACTATGATGATCTCAAGTCCAAGGATCACTTGTACTACTATCACAAAAGGAACTCCTATTGACAGGCAAGTAAGACTCCATTAAGTGTTCCTTGAGCGAGTCACGTTCAGTGAACTTATTCTCTAATAAGCACCTACATACTTGCTTTAGTGTCTCTACACAAATGATTATGAGATCAATCATCCTCTTCATAAGAGCAAGCATAGTATGTACCAATCTATCCGGATCTACTAATCCCCTTTTTAGTGATCCAACGATTAGGAACAATTTTAGTTTTGAGCTATCTTGAATTTAGATCTCATTAACATGATCCTCATCATGGTTCTAAAAGAATTGCTTAAAAACTATGGGTTTATCCATTTGATTAATTCAAGTAATTAATCATGAATAAAGAAATGTCTTGATTCTTTTATTAATAAACGAACAAGATTACAAATTATATGCTTATCACATCAAATGTGATTGGCTTGAGGGCATACTACTTTCAATCTCCCACTTGCACTAAAGTCAATCGCCCTTTGGTATCCCTATACCATTCTTCTCTAAGTGGCGTACAAATTGCTTAGTAAATGCTTTAGTTAATGGATCTGTAATGCTGTTCTAAGAGCTTGCCATCTTTATGGTGTCGTCTTATTTTCAATGATTCATCTAATCATATGAAAGTACTGCAACATATGTTTGGATTTCAGATGAGACCTAGGTTCTTTGGCAAATTAAACTCCTTTAATGCTAGGAACCATTATAAGTTCTGTAATGAACTTGTTGAACCAAACAATCACCTTTGCAGCTTCACTTATAGTTATTTACTATGTCTTTGTCACTAAATTAGCAACTCCTTGCCGTTTGGAACTTTTCAACTCACTGCAGCACCGTTCAAGGTAATCATATTACCTGAAACGGATATGTTGTTATCTTGGTTAGTCTGAACAAACTTGAGTTTGTTAAGCCCTCTAGTTTTATATCAGACTCATCATTAGAAACTCTTTTCTAATATTCTTCTCCAGAAATGAACTAATATCTGCTTATCATGCATAAGCAATATCAGGTCAAGTACATATCATCCCGTATATGATAGATCATATTGCTGAGGCATAAGGAGTTTTACTCATACGGTCTCTCTCTTTAGGTGTCTTTGGGGCCTGCTTCTTCGAGAGATGTATTCCAGGACCCATCGGCATGAGCCCTTTCTTGGAATCTTTCATGCTAAACTTCTTTAGCATAGAATCAATGTACGTTCCTTAGGATAAGCCAAGCATCCTTTTAGATCTATCTTTATAGATCTTTATTCCAAAAATATAGGATGTTTCTCCCAAATCCTTCACGGAGAAGTGTTTAGACAACCACATCTTTACTAATTGTAGCATCGGTATGTCATTCCTTATCAGTATTATATCACCATATAATACTAAGAATGTCACAGTGCTCCTACTAACCTTTGTACACACTTGATTCATCCTTGTCTTTGATAAAATCAAACTCCTTTGATTGTCTCATCAAAACGGATGTTCTATTTTTGAGAAGCTTGTTTCAATCCATAATTGGATCGTTGTAACTTACATACTTGATTTACTCCATCTATATGGAGACAAATCCTCTTGGTTGTATCATACATACATCCTTTTGTAAAATAAGCTACAACTGCAAGTAAAATCCGAATGGATATATGCATTTTCACTAGTGAAAAATTTCATTTTAGTCAACTCATTGACCTTGTTTGAAATCTTTTTACCACTAGTTAGGTCTTATAGGTCTCTACCTTGCCATCTGCTTTAGTCTTTCTCCAAAGACCCATTTCAAATTTTATGATCAGCAGTCATTTCTCTTGAGTATCTAATACTCATTCCTCATCGTATGTAACTGGATCATCATCTACTATGATGCGTACCTCATCATCATCATTTATGATGAATCCATACCATGTAGGTATCTTCGGTACTAAACCATATTTACGACTTGGTTGTGGTACAATAGGTTTATTTACTTATACAGATTCCTTCACTTGATCTGTAGTGTTTTGTGGTTCTTGAACTTCTTCAAGATCTATTTTACTCCCACTAACCCTTTAAGGAAAAACCTCTTTTCCTATAGGTTGCGTGTTTCAACAAACACCTTTTAATTAGTCGGATCATAGAAGTGATATCCTAAACTTTCTTTAAGATATCCCACAAGTTTACACTTATCAGATCTTGTCCCAAGCTTATCACTGTCAAACCTTTTAACATAAGCTGGATAATTCAAATCTTAACATACTTAAGACTTGGTTTCCTCCCTATCCATAACTCATATGAAGTCTTAGGGATGGAATTTGAAGGTATCTGATTTAGTAAATATGCGATCGTTTCTAAGGTATAACCCTAGAAGGATACTGGAAGATCGGTAATACTCATTATGGATCATCACCATGTCCATTCTGTGAGAATACCATTTCTCTTAAGATGATCTAGAAACTTACTGCTTAAGTATTCCCTTCTCGATCTAATCGAAGAACTTTAATACTTTTGGCCTTTAGTTTCTATACTTCACTTTTGAATTCTTTGAACGTTTCAAACGATTTGGATTTGTATTTCATCAAGTACATATATCAAAATCTAGAATTATTAGTGAAAGAAATGAATGAATACCTTCTTCTTGCATTTGTTGTCATAGGTCCCACACACGACTGTGTGTACCATTTCTAACAACTCTGCAACTCGCTCTCCATGTCCACTAAATAGAGATTTAGTCATATTGTTCATGATACAAGATTCACAAGTTGTATTTTATTCATAATCAAAAGGCTCTAAAAAACCTATCTTTATACAACTTGTTTATTCTTGTTTCATCAACATGACCGAGTTAACAGTATTGCATAAAGGTATGATCCATATCATCTCTTTGCCTTTAGTTTGTTCAATTTTGAAATATTTTCATGTAAGTCAAGCTTACAAAATCCATCAAGTAATCAACATAGTAACATCTTACTAACTAAATAGATTTGCCCGTAGGCAATGCTAAACTGTAAGTTCCTGTGATTAATGTAGCAACCTTTTGCTCCATTTTCCACACACATGATTACTTATCTTTAGTTCAACCTTCTACTTCTGCCTAGTCTCTGCAACGGCTTGCATATTTGAGACCTCCAGCCGGTATCTAATACCTAAGTAGAAACTTGACTTATAGAAAGTTCTATTTCATTATAAACAAATCTATATCTGCAGTTGAAGCTTCACTAAGCTTCTTCTACTTAACTAATACAAGATACTCCTTGCAGTTCCTCTTCCAGTGTCCCAACTTATCGCAATGAAAGCAAACTCCTTTGCCCTCGGGATCACTTTTATTTATGTCCTTTGTTTAGCCTTTCTTTTGCCTTCTATCTTTTCTGACTCATCAGAAACACCTTTGGCCATCTTCTTCAACTTAGAAGATTCATCTACTAGTAAGACTTGGTCTTTCTTGGAAGGAAAGTGACTCTCAACTTATTCAACATATTTAAGCAAATCAAGTAAACTGACTTCAAACTTATTAATGTTAAAGTTCACAACAATTTGTGAAAGGGAGTCAACGAGTGACTGCAAGATCGAATCTTGACTCAACTCTCCATCTTTGACAAAACCTAGGTGTCCTAATTGATCAATCGGATTAATCATCTTTAGGACACGTGTCTTTACTGTAGTGCCATTGGTTATTATAGATTGGAAGAGCTCATTAGATATCTTAGATCTAGTTGACCTACTTTGCTCACCAAACAACTATTGAATGTGCAACAATATAGTAGGTGCATCAATTTTCTCGTGTTGACGCTGTAACTCGATACTTATGGATGCGAGCATGATGCATTGAGCCACATTTGCATCATCTTGCTATTTCTTAAAATAACAATATCTTCCTCATAGGCTTAGTCTGCAACATTTGCAGGAATAGGCAAATTAAGGACATTTGCTAGCTTTTCAGCATTGAGAACTTTTCTCAAATTTGTTTAATCAATCCGAACAATTCGATTCGATTAATTGTTAGCATCTAATATGCTATGCAGTGTTAGTGAATTAAACATAGCAATATTCTTTAAGTGAATTAATAACAACATTAACATGCATTCATTTTATTAATCACCAAGTTAATTAGGTCTTTATTTAAAATGGTGTCTCCCACTATTTTCATCAAACTATATTACCCTCTTCTTATATAGTTCGGCAAATCTAATTAAAAACTTGCTAGTGAGAATAAGGATCATATTGACATAAGTATAACCTTGTGTATGCACAACAAATTATAGTTTATTCAATAGGTAGACAACTCCTTGTCAATTACATCAACATGTAACTCCTTGTATTTTGCCTCTTAGATTATTATGATCATGTGTGTGCACATCCAAATCAAAATTATCTAAGTTAAATCAGACATAGCACTTCCATATAAGTGAAGAGAAAAATACTGCCCTTGTGTGTGCACAACAAAACAGTAATGTTCAATTCCTTATAAGCATCAAATGTGATAAAACAACATCTCAAATGATCGATATAAGCCTTGTGTGTGCACAACAAACGTATATTGATTATTTGATACTCTATCGTTTTATCATGCTAGAAGGCAACGTTCGATATTCCAAATATCTTTGAACGTTACAACTTAATATTTTAGTAGTAGAATAAATAAATTAGAACAATTCTAATTTTATTTAATTGAATTAAACTCCTTTTAATTCATGAATTAAACATTTTAATTCATTTTATAAATAATATTTATTCTACATCATGAGGGGTTTGTTAATATTAATTGTCTCATCTTGTTTAGCGCGCATGCACATATATATATAAAATACGCGACATATTATTTAACATGCGAAGCATGTTTGGATAATATAATATATATATATATATATAATTAACATGCACATATAGAATACTATATTCTACTTGGATTGATTATGGACTTTTATTCTAATTTGGTTCACTAGAGCCACCAAGTGAACCAAAAGGTCAAACCTAGGGTGCAAGAATAAATTAAATTAAATATAACTATTACATTTAAATTTGGGCTCCATTACAAATGAGTCTTCATGCGCTCCTTGCTCCTTTGCTCCAATTCTTCAAAATAATTCTAACTAATCCTATTACAAATTATTTATAATAAATAAGAAACTTTGATCAACAGTCAAGGGGAAGTACATAGGAGAGAGATAGAATTATACATAAGAAAAATTAGAAAGACGAGGTACGCAGACCCTATTTATAAAACTCATTCATTCATGCATCCATTTAAAATTAAATCCAATCACATTGGTCAATAGTCCATAATCAATCCCATTTATTTTCATATATATCAACATATATATCAATAAATAATATTCATCACATGAATTAAATAAAATATTCCATATATGTATTGGTATCATTTAATGGGCAATTTAAAGTTGCATGAAATCCAATTTCATGTTTAAAATAAACCTTTTATTTTAATTATAAAATTATTTAAAAATAAACTTTTATTTTTATTATTTTAAAATTATCCAAAATAAACTCTTTTATTTTGAAATTTTAAAATCTGTACAAAATTACCAAACTGTTTGGATAATTAATATATATTATATTAATAATATATATATATATATATATTACATAATCCGAAAGTTGCCTTTATAATATACACCAAAAAAAAACGTGCGGCTGCTTTATGTATTGAACGAATCCATGCTTTCCAATTACCGAAAATTGCTTGCTTTGTGTTATTATGGTGACTCACTTTTCGGGACAAGGATGAAAAGAATATATCATATATATTGTATCCGAAAGCCAAACATGCCAAGGCTAATATGAATCATATATATATATTACAATTCCGTGGCCAGCCTTTTCGGAACAGCAGCAGTAACATTTATTTATATATATATATATATATATATATATATATATATAACATGACCGAGAGCTGCTATTACCGAATCTAATTCGCGGGTTGCAACAAAGCCACCAAAAAAAAAAAAAAAAAAAACTGCTGCTTTTTATTTGCCAAAACCGAAACAGTGTGTATATATATATATATATATTACTTGTGCTTTGCGCTGCTTACAGAATCCGAAACAATGATGCTAAAGCAGCCCACCAAATTCGGTAATAATATATATTTGCATATAAATAATCCGAAATTTTTATTAAACAAAAAAAATAATTTTATACAACAAA
Source organism: Hedera helix (assembly GCA_947179155.2). NCBI lineage: Eukaryota > Viridiplantae > Streptophyta > Magnoliopsida > Apiales > Araliaceae > Hedera > Hedera helix. Next base: position 19,401,611 of record OX359275.1, on the reverse strand, counting down.
TTATGCCCAATAAATTATTTTAAATATATACCCATACACATATGGAATCAAAACAATTAATAATTCGCATAAAGTTTGGTTCTTGATACCAGTGTTGGTTTGTAATATTCAAAGACGCAATCAAATTGCACAAAATAGCGGAAGCATGGTAAAATCAAATTTAAAAAAATTACAAACCATAATCCAGGATCGACCTTTATGCGCAATTATTAATTAATAAAGAAGAAGTTAGAGATATACCCTTGTAGAACTCAAAGCTTCAACAGGTACAAGTTCACCTCCAAATCCTTCGCGTTCTCCTTGAATTTCACCGATTGGATTCTAATGATCAATGTTAACTACCCAAGTGTTTGGCCTCTAGAGGTGATCCACCAAGGAATAATAATAATTCAAGAAGTGCGTGATGGCAAACCCTAGTTTTCTCTCTCTAGAGAATATGTGAGTACTCTCCCAAAACTTATGGAAGTGTATGTGTGTAACCTTAATCCAAAATAAGACTTCTCTTATTTATAGATTTAGTAAACCCTCCTAACACCTTTAGGAATAGGGTTTTTAATTAAACTCCTAATCTAATTAGGAACTTAATTGATTTAATATAATAATTATAATTCCTAAACTATTTAGGAACTTAATTATTAATTATGAGAGTACTCTTATTAATTAATTCATAAACCATTTAGGAACTAAATAATAATAATAATAATAGTAGTAATAATAATAATAAGACTCCTCTTATTAATTTATAATTAGTATTTCCAAAATACTAAATAATAAATATTAAGCTATTTAATTTATTCTATCAACATAGTATAAATTAAATATACTTAATTCATTATTACAATTATGACATTTACTTCTTAAATAATTATTTTCCTTTTGCGGTGTGACCCTTTAGGTTCTCCATATTAAACCGGTTATAGAATAAATTAATTAGAACTATTCTAATCTTATTTATATAAATAAATTAAACTATTTAATTCATTTAAATAAATAATATTTATTCCATAATAAGGGTAAGCCCCCTTAGCGATCAACGACTTTCCAGATAATATAGATTTCAACATTTAATCACAAAAGAACCTATTCAGCGAATAGTTACCGTACAATTCAATCCTTCTACCTCACAACGTCACAATCAAATATAAGACATGGTATAACTGTCAAGTCTTATTTTATTTGATTATATGCATTTCGATCCTTAAATGAATAACTCTAATTAATGTAAATTAGAAACTACTTTCTAATTTTCATTCTGCCTTGGCCAAGGACTACTGAGTTGTCATTTATCGAATCGCATAGGACATTCTCTTCTTTTACTAGAAGTGGTAGATTCTTTGTTGATCATTCACCTATCTCCATGTATGACTTATTATATCCGATCATACCCTTTGATACACCCTAAAGGTTTTAAGGAATATGTCAAAACATAATTCATCATACACAAGATACTATGATGATCTCAAGTCCAAGGATCACTTGTACTACTATCACAAAAGGAACTCCTATTGACAAGCAAGTAAGACTCCATTAGGTGTTCCTTGAGCGAGTCACATTCAGTGAACTTATTCTCTAATAAGCACCTACATTCTTGCTTTAGTGTCTCTACACAAATGATTATGAGATCAATCATCCTCTTCATAAGAGCAAGCATAGTATGTACCAATCTATCCGGATTTACTAATCCACTTTTTAGTGATCCAACGATTAGGAACAATTTTAGTTTTTAGCTATCTTGAATTTAGATCTCATTAGCATGATCCTCATCATGGTTCTAAAAGAATTGCTCAAAAACTATGGGTTTATCCATTTGATTAATTCAAGTAATTAATCATGAATAAAGAAATGCCTTGATTCTTTTATTAATAAACGAACAAGATTACAAAGTATATGTTTATCACATCAAATGTGATTGGCTTGAGGGCATATTACTTTCACTCAGCACCGATGATACAACCACCAAATTAGAATTTACCTTTCGAGATCATGTGTAATGCCAACAACTATGCCGTGGGGGCTGTCTTAGGCCAATGAATTGACAAAGCTACGTATGCCATCTACTATGCTTCTCAGACATTGAATGCTACTAAAATTAACTATTCAACAATGAAAAAAATATTATTATCTATTATTTTTGCTTTAGACAAATTTAGATCTTATCTTCTCGGTACTAAAGTTATAGTTTATTCTGACCATGCTGCTCTCAAGTATCTGTTGACCAAGAAGGATTCAAAACCTAAGATCATAAGATGGATCTTGTTGCTCTAAGAATTTGACTTGGAAATTAAGGACAAAAAGGGAGCGGACAATTTAGTAGCGGATCATTTGAGCAGGTTGCTTAAAGATAAAAAAGCACTCCCATCGCAAGATTCCTTTCCAGCTAAGCATTTATTTTCAATTGATAAGAGCGCACCTTGGTATGCGAACATTGTTAATTATTTAGTAAGTGCTTATATTCCTAGTGAATTCTTGAACATTTAGAAAGAGAAACTTAAGAGTGATGCAAAACGGTATGTATGGGATGACCCATATTTATGAAAATTTTATGCTGACCAGGTAGTTAGAAGATATGCGTCTAATTCTGAGTTTTTGTCTATTCTAACTTTCTGTCATTCTTATTCTTTTGGAGGTCATTTTGGACCTCAAAGAATAGCTCATAAGGTTTTAGATAGTGGTTTCTTTTGACCCAATATTTTTAAAGACTCCTACCTGTTTTGTAAGTCGTGTGGCAATTATCAAAAGACAGGAAATATGTCAAATAGGAATCAAATGCCACAAAACCGTATTTTGATTGTTGAAAATTTTAATGTTTAGGGCATTTGTAATATTCCGAACTTCTGAAAGAGTTGTAATCCGACTTTATATAAATAATTAAAGATTGAATTACATCTTATATGTATTATGAAATCTTTGTTATTGTTTATTTATGTGTTTCGGTTCAAGTATTCAACCTTAGCACGAAAAAGAAAAATAAAAGTTTTTTTAAAAAAACAAAAAAAAAAGATAAAACCTAAACCCTAAACCCTAAGGTCTAAACCCTAAGAAAATTAACCTAGGGCCTAGAGCGAGATGTGTACATTGACATGACATTCTGTTTCAGGATTCATCTTTTCAACACTTTGAAAACACGTTATAACCGATAAAAGTTTTTCTCAAAAAGTGCGTCAGGAATAGGACGAAATAGGAAAAAGACAAAAAATAATTTTTGTCGCCTTTTTGATCATCTAACCATTTTCTAAGAAGTGGTAGTCAAAATACTATTCACTAAAAAACGTTCAACGTCTTTTGAACTTTTTATTTCACATAATAGTGTTTATTCGGAACAAAACTCTGTAATATCTGACTTTTAAATCAGTAAAGATCAATTCAACCAGAATACTTAGAAATGAACTAGGTTGGAGATAACTGGATTAGGAAACCTAATCTAGACCTAAAATAGTTACAAACTAATTGATTTAACTAACTGGTTAACTTAATTAGATGATTAGCACTAATCCAGTTGGAATCGAACTAGATTAAGGTAACTAGATTGCCATCTAACCTAATTATCATGTTATTAAATTAAACCTAACTAGGATTAAGGTTAATTAAACTAAAGATTAACATAAATTACAAGTTAAAAGTAATTGGTGAATTAATAACCTAATCGACCAATCAAGTTTCTAGGTTTATTGCTAATTAACCTAAGCATGACTAAGCTAGATTATTAAAATGACTAAACTAACCTTGATCAATCTTGGTAAAAGACCATGACTACCCCTCAAATAAATGGTTAATTCATCAATCAAACAAGCCCTAGTACTATTCCTTTGGTAGGCTTGATCTTGGCCATTAATTTAGGAGATGATGATGTCACCAAACACGATGATTACAAACATTTAATGGCATTAAATGGAGCATATGGCCGGTCATTCCAAGTGGGAGAGGGGTGATGCACTTAAGCTTAGCTTAGCTTGGAAGTTTTGTAAAAATGACCTAAATACCCTAGCTTTGGTTGGCCTATAAATAGCAAGCAAGGTGCATTTATTTCATCATTCATTTCTGAACTTAAAAATCTAGTATTAAAGCTATACATATATTGAGGGAGAGTTCTTCTGTGTTACTACCGTGGAAATTACAAAAAAAATAATTAAAGTTTGTAAATTTAAAAGGTACAATCTCTAGTAGTTATTATGTTCAATTTTTCTTTCGTCTTTAATTTTTAAAAGCTCAAGAACGCGAGTCGTAGCCATGTACGATTGTCGTTCTCCGTGTTCTTCACGTGTTCTTGAGCCTTTCTTCATTTTATAGTAGTCATAATGTCGAATTTTATTTCATAGTTTAAAGTTCAAGAACGTACGTCGTAGCCATGTACGATTGTTGTTCTTCGTGTTCTTCGTATGTTCTTGAGCAATTATTATAAATTGTTATAACCAATTATACAAGTCATTATAATGACCAAATTTTCTAAAATATAAAGTGTCATAATCACTTATGTAAGCAATTATAATGCTTAAATTATTTCAAGTATGAAATCTAAAAGCTCATGAACATAAGTCGTAACTATGTTCAATTTTTCATTCTCCGCGTTCTTCGTGTGTTCTTCAGCAAAAGTCATGAATCTTTCTATGAGAAGGTTTATGATTTATTATTTTTATGTTATAAAGTGTTATTGAGTCTTATAACATGATTTCTTAAATAGTTAAAGCAAGCGGTACCATGTTTCACATGGTTAACCCTAAAAATATTGGTCAAAGTATGTTTACTTTCTATTTTTGCCATTTTTTGAAAACTTAAAATCCAAATCTGCCTTATAAATACAAATGAAAGTTATAGATCATGAAATTCTAAGCAATTTAGACTCAAGAATAACTTCAAAATATTTTTGTATGATAAAGTTATGTCAGTTACCAGAAAGGATGTCGAAGCTGAAAATTTTCAGTGACCCTCGGGTGGAGGCACCAAAATTTATGATTTTGAGTTAGCCAAGTCTTCTAAAAGTTGCACCAATGAAAATAGTCTAGCTTAGTTATAAAAACACTTATAAAGAAGGAAAATTTGATGAACTAACATTCGGGTACGCGTAACCCTTTATATAGACACTTTAAATGATTACTAAGAAACCCTAATTGTGTTTTAAGACAAGTTTTCTATCATTAACCTTTGTTTACTTGCTTTTTATGTGATTTATACATTTTGTACAAGCAACGTGTTATAAATCTTTGACATGAGAGTAATTTCTTCTTGTTCAGCATAACTTGAAAAACGAAATGTTTATTCATGATATATTTCGAATCATGCTTTAATTTATCAAACTAAGTTGTCTTGGAGCAATCCTGACATGTGAAGTAAACTGAGATGAACAAAAAATGTAGCACTGTTCATGATTAGCCCAGTGTCTTATATGTTATGCATAACATAAGATGTTATTAGGTTTATCCCCTTTCTATATCCACTATAAATGGTTCTAAGTTGAACGACAAATAACAATTCTAGGTCTAACCACCACTCAGTCTTACTATGTTAAAACTTTTGTATATCAATTGTTGTGCTGTGAATCCTTACAATCCATACTGATGTGAGTTCACTTATATGCTATGTGTTTAAGACTTATTGAGCATCTTAGCTCACCCTTGCAAATAAACCTAATTTACAAACAAACCCGAGAGCTCCGGTTTAAAAAAGAAAGAAAAGAAAAAATGCGTAGACTAGTTTATTGTTTTCCTTAATTGTTCTTAACTGTAGTCATAATGATATTTTATAATAAGACCAAGTTTCACTCATGTAATCAAATATTATATTAATATTATCAAGTTTTATCACATTCTCTTGTTACGTCTTTACTTTGATTAAACCTAGAATTGTTAAAACTTAACATAGTATTGATAATGATCTATTTATCTGGATGAGGATCTGTAACGACTCCGAAATTCGACCCACTTTATTCCCTTAAATCTTGTATTTAATAAACATTATTTTCATTACGTCCAAATTTTGGTCCGTTAATAAATCTTTCATCTCCTAAATTGATCCATTATTTAATTTCAAAGTCATAAATTATCAAAATTCTCATATAAAATTTTCTTTTTCTTGATTCAATCGTCGTATTAAAATATTTGGATGTTTAAAATCTTTACATCTGGATCCTAGTCCCATGGATCGCAACCTTTACTTTTTCTTTCTCTCACTTGTATCATAAAGCTCGGCATTCAAATTTTAATACCATTCATATCCATACAAATATTCCTTGTATCATTATTCATAGATTAAACATATAATAATTTTTAGCGCAACCACTATCTTGAACAAGTATAGTTCACATTTCAACTTTGTTCATCTTATCCGAATCCCTCATATATGTACATTCGAAAGATCAATATAACATTAGCAAAATAGAACAATAACAATCACTACCTTCTGTGATTATCCATCTCTATATCATTTGATATTTTTGAAATTTATATCTTTACCTGCAAAAATGTTTATTAAGCAAGTAATGAGCACAATGGCTCAGCAAGTTCAACAGTTATACTTCACGTAGCACATACCTTATCGTGCTTGGTGTGTGTCATATATCACGTGCTTGTGCTTCAACTATAGCAATATATCTCATATCGTTGCACAAAGAACACATTGTGGTCATATCAAACACGTATCACATAGCACATAATTTGTATGCATTTAAAACAAGAATTGCATATCATAATAGTTCAATATTTGACATAAAAGGGACTGAAGAACTTGCCTGGTGTCCAGTTATTTAAATTGATAACTCAAACCCTTAACTCGATCAACCTATGATCATAAAATAATTAAATAATAATTATTTATCCTCCTTATGATATTAATTGAATTAATTAATATCATTTCTGGGCTAATTATTAATTTATATGGTTAATTATATTAACCTCATCCTTCAATATATTAATATAACTTAATATCCAATGCCTTTACTACATACAACCCGGCTCATCGGATAAAATTTAACATATTTGATTGTCCAAAAAATTTATTAAATCATTTTCTAATCACTAAACTCATTAGATTAATATTTAAAATATTTAAATATTAATCTCCCATATTTAATATTTTTACAAAAGTATTGAATTTAATGTCCAAACATCATTTCTATATTTTCAGTATTTTTCTATAATTTTCTAAAATTTTTAAATAATTTTTAAACATTTATTTCATTAAAAATCACTTCTGGGGGCAATTTGGTAATTTCCGCGCCCTTAGGGACATAACCGGAATTTCCTGAAAAGTCCAAGGGCAATTCCGTCATTTCGGCAACGTTAGGGACAAATCCAGAATTTTCCGAAAAGCCAAGGGGTATTTCTGTAATTTTGGCAGCTTTAAGGACTCAACCGGCATTAAAGGAAAAGGCCAGGGGCATTTTCGTAACTACCGGAAATTGATCGGCCGCGCATTGCGCGGACCGACCTCCGGTCGACTCAAAACGACATCGTTTCCTTCCCTTTTCCAGAATCTTCGTCCGCGCAAGGCGCGGCCCGACCTTCTTGGCTCAAAACGACGCCGTTTTGTTACCCGCCTCAGAAAAAAAAAACACGCCCGCGCAATGCGCGGGCCACTGTTTCTTTTCTTCTCCTAGTTTCTGCTGAAACAGTACACCAGCGCAAACAATTTTACACCATTTTTTCACCAATTTTTCCCAACACAATCTATCCAATAATCATATAATTTATAAGACATGCAAAATTTATTTAGAATAATTATTTCAATTATTTACAATTTTTCCATAATTTTATTTTATCCTCATAAATACCACATAAATTGAATAATTAATTTCTTATACCTTCTTGAAGCTTTTTCTACACCCATGTTGGCACCCATCTTTTCTCTTCTTCTCGGTGGTCATGGCTGCTACGGTGGTGGAGAGTGGCGGTGATAGTGGTTCGGATGGTGGAAGAAATGGAGGAGAGTTGGTCATTTTTATTTTTTCTTGCTTTCTATTTCTTTCTCCCTTTTCCTTTTCTTGTTCTTTATATATATATAACAATTATATGAGTAACTTTTTAATCCCTCCCACAAGTCCACCGCCTAAGCAAATTATCTCGAACGTTCCATTTTCGGATAAATTCTAAATTTTGCATGCAATTTATTTAATTAAGTACATTACGTAATTATTACGTGTAATAAATATTTTATATAATATAAATAAAATATTTATTTTAATTCACTAAAAATCATAACATGATTTATGAATAATATTAATACCTTTTTCGGTATTATATTTGACAAATTTTGTACACGCATAACGACATGCATGTAATTATATGAGGTAATTTACACCTCTAAAAATCATAAAATAATACATAAAACATATAAAAATTATTTTTCATAATTTTTCACTCCGTTACCTGGACAACATGTTCACATTTCTGAAATATTATCTTTCATAAACGTCATAATAATTTAATTATGCATAAACATAATTTTTAATAACTTAAAACATTCATTTTTCTTATTTATTATTCAATTTCTTTAATATTCATATTAATTTCTTTATATATAAATTATATAATTTAATATTATATAATTTATATAATTACATTCTCCTTTTTAAATAATTTCTTAATTTCCTCCAACTTTATTCAATTTAATCGCCTTATATAAATTACATAATTATTCTTATATAATTTATATAATTATTATTTTCTTCATACCTTATTTTAATTTCCTTATATAAATTATATAATTTATTATTATATAATTTATATAATTACCTTTCCTTCTCAATTAATTTCTAAACCTCCTCAAAAATTCTTGATAAATTCTAAAATCAACACATACAATTTTACCAACTCCCTCATTCACTTTTTATTTAAATTTGGATTAATTTAATTATTAATCTCTTTATTTCCATAATTAATGAAATTTAAGATTATCAATTAAACATTCACATATATAATATACAAATGTATATATATAAATATATACATATTTAATTCATACATTTTACATTATCATATAACCTCATTTAATTTCCGTACCTCCACAACAATTTCTCAATATTAAAATTTCTCTTATTCTTAATAAATTGTCTTTAAATAATTTATTTACTTTTTAATTACTTAAATTCAATTCCATTTATCATAATCTCTGCACAGATTTAATTTACTAATTAAATCTCATCACATACCTTAAATCACATAAAATAATAATTAATTTGAACAATCTTGATAATTTAATCAATTAAATTATCATTTAATATTATTAAAGAAATTTTGAAAATTCGGATCCTCACAGGATCGATAAATAACTTGTGAGTGTTATACATCCGAGACAGGACTAAGCGATATTGACTGGTTAAATCCATCGTTAAGGTTCCTCGGACCCAGGTATAACTTGTTATTACTATTCTGAATGTCAGATAAGTAAGATTATTGATATAAAGAGATATCACTATAACCAAATATGTTTCGAGTGAGGGTTTTAACTAGTTGGGTAATGTTCTCTACAAAAAGAGATTTTTGCATCAGACTAAGATACAATCATTTATCATGGATAAAGATGCAAACATTTATCGCGGGTGAAGATACAAACATTCACCGCGAGATTCTCTATTCTCAATAGCTGTCCTAATGATTTAATGCCATGGATATTGGAACATGTAAAGTTATAAAATATCTAAATCTTAAAGATAAAATGTTATAATTAAGTATTAAGTCCCTTGCATCGATTACAAGGACTTGGTATGAAATAATGAAAGATCTTTGGGAATTAAGATGAGAACTTTATTTATGAATAAAGGAAATCATCTATAAACCTAATAATTTTGCATTTTTAGTGAGTACCAAGTCAGCTATAGTAAGTATAGTAATTTGGGGGCATCACAGGTTGGTATCAAAGTTGTAGATTATAGCTCTAAAGTAACAAGTACTTTAGGATATAATCTGATGGATTAAGTTAAATGGACTTGTGAAGAGTCTAATAGATAATTAAAAGATGTTAATAAATTTTAAATTTTAATTACATAAAAGATATTATGTGAAAGAAATATACTAATTAAAGTCAACCTTGTTTTATAAAAATGGCGGATATAAATGAACTAGACATCATGGGAGTCAATGCTCAAGCTTTGGACAACAAAAGTGATCCTAGCAAGCACTTCAGTGATGAGTCAGAAAATGAAGAGCCTAACCACAACGTGGAACTACACGATGCTGGTGAAGTAAATCAAGTTCTCCTGGAAGAGAAGGATGATGATGAAGATGTCATCAACTTGTCAACTACGATGAAATCATCACCGAGTTGGAAGAAGATGCAGCAAAAATATTGGCATATGAAGAAGCTCAAGTAGAGCTTGTTGAACAACTCCAAACTGAGAACCAGGCCAATATGAACCAGACCAATGATATAATGGAAGTGCTTGAAAGGCGGTGGTTGGACGAAGCTAAAAGAATCTACCAACTACAGATTCAGTTGAAGGCTTCCCAAGAGGAAGTATCTCACCTACAAGAAGATCGTGGGTCGAATCAAAAGAGCTTATGGTGCTACTTACTCCAAACTAGAGGGGAAAATAATTAAATTTCTTTCACCAGCCAAAGATTTAGGGTTTGAAATTAATAGGTCTGTGGTGATTAGTATGATTCACAAGATCAATATAAAGGCTAGAAAGATCTAGCTATAATCAAAAAATGTGCAATGTATTAGTATGTTGTAAATGTTTTAAATTAGCATTCCCATTTTTATAAGAGATGTTAATAGTTGTTAAGTGATTTAAATCACTCGGATAATGTAATGTATAAATTTTGTTAATATAAAAAGTCTGTTTAAGAAATATGTCTTGTAATTTTTAATGCTTTCATATTTACATGTATTTTTTTCATTTATTTAAAAAATGGCACCACCAAGACCTCAAACAAGGGCAACAACAACAACAAGTGTGAGTAGTGAGAGTAATGTTCAGACTCCCGATCCTATGCAACAATTTCTAGATAGGTTAATAGAAGTCATAGATAATCGTGAAGTAAATAATGTTCCACCACCACCCCCCTACAACCACAACCACAACCACAAATACCACCGCCACCACCTTAACCAGAACCCCAACCACATTGGACTACCAGTACATTTTCTCTTAGGGTTCGTGTGCTTTAATAAAGTATTCAGTAGGGATCTGAAACTCTTCAAGGATATGAATAATAGCTTAATTGTTGATAGTGGATTTGATGTTGGCATGGTGGAAATCCTTCACTTAAGAGTATTTGTCTCGGATCTTTATTTCATTTTTCTTGGTGATGCTTATGTAGCCGTTGTTCGAGGTTGCAAGAGTGAATGAAGAAGGATTTGATTCCATGGGTGATTGAAAAGGGAGAGAGTTTGGTAGGAAAGTAAAGATGTTTGATCAGAGAAGAGGAGATTTGTTGAGATTTGGATTTTACAGAAGAAAGAGAAAATGTAGAGGCTGGGGATTTTTCTGAGACGATGAACTGGTAAAGTGGAAGTTTAATTTAAAGTTTAGGGTTTTAATAATGAGCGCGAGTTCCAAGGGCGATAAATTTGGATTGGACACATGTGGGTTATTGGAAGACGTATGAAATGAAAATATGTGATAGTTGCAATTAGCAGTTAAGGGGTATACAAGTCCTTTTAATTTATTCAGTCAGTGTTATATTGGTGTTACTCTCCTATTATAAATTCTTTATAATAGGAAAGTGGGGAAAATGTTGGGATTTAATTAATTAGGATTCAGATCTGATGTGGGCCCATGTTTCTTCACAGTTCAGTTTTAGTGTTGGCCTATTTTTTACACACTACAGTAGGTATGGTATTGGGGTAAGCCCATTACAATATCCTTTGGCTGCTTGACAAATTAGGAGGGAAAGTCCATATTGACTTAGGATTCCAAATCAGATTATGATTCTAGGTTTTTGAGTGATAAGGATTGATCGGTCAACATCATTTTCATAATTGGATTCTAATCAAGGCTTTCAAATCCTAATTAGTCTTATATGTGTGATAACATAGCATCTGAGAAAAGTATAAATACAGGTACAAATTGGAGAATACAGGTTAAATCATTCTTTTACATCAGATATCAATTTTCTTCCAGTAGTTTTATGTATCTCCATTGTTTACACTTTTGGTCTGTACTTATTCTTACACGAGAGCTATCTCCTAATGGCCCAAGCCATCAAGTTTTTGGGATTGTTCATGGTTGTTCCCTGTGGAGGTTATTCGTTGTTTGATGATTTTAGTGATGGACAAAATCAGGCGTTAACAATAAGGATGAGCCAACCATGGCAAGTCTGCAACGTAATCATGGTAGTAAAATTCCTTTTCACACAATGAGATGTAAAGTACCTCAATCTCGTCCTTTGTACCCTTGTTTTTACAATATTGATTTTCAAGTGTCCAGATAATCAAATTACATCCAAAGTATAAAGTTTCTGCAAAGAGAAGTAGGACTTGTTTTCCCAAGAGTTCAAAGACACAAACCTTTTAGAAATTGGAATTCACACGTTAAGAAGAAAAAGGACAACCGAAACCTATGTAGACTGGCCCAACAAGCATGTCACCTCCTTAGCCAAAAAATTAACATATTAGGTTGAGGCTCCATCATACTTATTAACTCATCATTCTCTCTTGAATTTAACCTATGTGGGATTCTTGTGAAAGATCCCAACAAATCCAACCTTAGTGTTACTTCTATCTCTGTAACTTTGTTCTGTGTAAATGGGTATGCCTTATCCCCATACCTCTCCAAGACTTCAACACCTTGTCTTTCGATGTAACCCCCATTAGGACCAATAATTACAAGAATGGGTATTTTGTCTTTGTTGTCCAAATTGTCGGGCAATTGAGGAGATAAGAACATGAGCCACAACTTCTTACAAACTTGATCTTAAAAAGGTAGTGCCAACCAAGGAATGCTTCTAAATATTTTTTAGAATGATCTCTTGCATACCTTGTCATTGCTTACGTCCTCGGCGAAAAGGATGTGAATAAGCACAACCTCAAAATCTTCCTTGTGTCTTTCATAAACCGACTTAAGTTTTTTAGTTAATTGATTGCACTTTTTAGCTAATTCTAAATAAATAAATAAAAAGAGTCCCACAGTCTTCCCCTAAAGATTGCAAATAGGAACCTGCCTCCCATCATTTGAGATCAAAAAATCGCAATGAAAGGAGGAAAAAAATGTTTTTAAGAAAGATCTGCCAGTTTTGGCTTCTTCATTCAAACACTTAATTTCATGGATCCTTTCCTTGGTGAAAGGAAAAGCTTTAGATCCATAGTATTTGAGAAGACTAAGCGAGCAGATTCTAAAAAGGAAATAAGTAGAAAGAGCATGAAAACTAGAGAAGCACAATATATGAGACACTTGCTTTTTGGACTTTTCATGATCAGTATACGAAATGGCAAGCCATGGCATGCCTGAAAGCAAATAATTGTACAATTTCTTGAGGGTCCCTAGAAGAATCAGAAGCGCAGTTGCCTTCGTCAACCAAAAATACAACCTCGAAAGAGCCTTTGTTGGACTTGGATAGTTGATAGTACAAGTAAATCAAATTTGAAAGCTCGGGAATAGTATAGTCACATTCATCAATATCGGGGTAAAGGAGTCACAATCCCTGGCAAATGAGAATTATCCAGTGTCTTAGTTTATACATTAGATCGAGGGTGATAAGAAGAACTTAGTCATAACTTCACTCCCAACTGCTAGAACAAAGTGTGCCAAAAAATGCTTAGAAAGACTTTGCCCCCATCACTAACAATGGTCTATGGCAAGCCATGAAACTTGTAAATGTTGTCAATGAAAATTTTAGTAACAGCCAAAGCAATAAAGGGATTTTTTTTCTTCCAATAAAGTGACCAAATTTGGAGAATCTGTCCACAATAACAAAGATTATAAGTTTACCTTCATATGTAAGCATTCCTTCAATAAAATCAAGAGAAATATCATTCTAAGGTTTGGAACGAACCTATAAAGGTTGTAACAACCTAAGACAGGGTATATTTTAATTTTATGCCTATAACAGATGTTACATTCTCTAACCCATTTCCTTATATCAACAGTAACACCACGTCAGAAAAATATTTGGTCAGTCTTTTGAGAGTAGCTTGAACTCTTGAATGTCCTCCTAAAGAGCTTTTATGGAAGGCTGAAAACACCTTTCTTCTAATCTCATTTCCTTTTCCTAAGAAAATTAGTCCATTATTTCTGAGAATACCATTGATGAGAGTGAAATCTGGATTGGAATGCTAAGAAACAATTAACTTTTGTATCAATGTTTAAGCTTCTATATTTGAGTCATATGAATTGACAATCTATTATATCCAAAATGGAACACTAGCATTAATATCTTGAATATATAGAAGTATCCTCACAAAACTATCTTGATAGTGCATCTTCTACCACATTGTCAACTCCTTTCTCATAAGTGATTTCATATCATACCCAAACATCTTGTTTAACCATTTCTGTTAGAGAAAGTGGATAACCTTTGTTCCATAAAGAACTTCAAGCTTTGGTGATATGTTCTAATGATACAATGGGATCTAATGAGATAAGATCTCCATTTGGTAATAGCTTGAAGAATGGCCAATAACGCCTTTTCATAAACTAAGAGTCTTGAATGTTTAGGGGCTAAAGCATAACTAAGATATGCTAAAGGTCTACCCCCTTGCATCAGAACTACTTCAATCCCTTTAGCACTTGCATCAGTCTCCACAATAAAGGGTTGTTTAAAACTCGGCAATACTAAAATTGGTGTAGAACTCATAGCTTTCTTAAGCTGAATTACGGCTCTAGAAGCTTCTTTAGACCAAGAAAATTGATCTTTCTATAATAATCTAGTCATAGGTCTAGAAATCTCCCATAACTCTTGACAAGCCTCCTATAATAGCTAGTTAAACTCAAAAAATCCCTTAAAGCTTTCACAATAGTAGGTTCAGACCAATTAAGTATACAAGAGATCTAATTAGGGTTTACAAAAATACCTTCTTATGTGAAGATATGCCCCGGATACTCTACCTTAGGTTGAGTAAAGGAACACCTTGATTTATTTACGAACAAAGTATTGGACCTTAATAATGATAAAGTGTTGTGTATGTGCTTAATGTAAGTGTTCAAACCAGGGGTATAAACTAGGATGTCATCAAAGAAAATTAAGATAAATTGCCTAAGATAAAAAGCAAACATTTGATTCATAAAGGCTAGAAATGATGTTGGAGCATTAGTGAGGCCAAATGGTATTACTAAAAACTTATAGTGTCCTAGGTAAGTTCTAAATGTAGTTTTGCGGATATCTAGAGGGTGCGTCATGATTTGATTATGGCATGACCTTATGTCCAATTTAACATAGACCTTAGCCCCTTTTAACTCATCTAACAATTCCTCGATAATAGGAATGGAAAATTTATCATAGATGGTGATGTTGTTTAGCTCTTTGTAGTCCACACAAAACCACCAACTTTTATCTTTCTTTTTAACCAACAATATAGAAAAAGCAAAAGGACTTTGACTAGGCTAGATAATACCCGACTCTAATATTTTCTTAACTATTTTTTGTAACCGTAGAGTCTTGTAGTAAAGGGATCTATAAAAGTATTTAAAGCAATATGATGGTCATGAACTCTTTGAGGGGCAGAGTCATAGTTTCCTGAAAAATATCTATAAATTCCTTTAATAATTGATTGATCTCGTCTGGAACATTCTCCATGACTATCTTAAGATTGACTACAAATAGGCCACATAACAAAGATTTGATCCCTTCTACAAGCCTTTAATAAATCATAAGTTGGTATCATAGAAATAGAAGAACACTATCTATCTCTTGTGCAATGTAGCTTAACATTGCTATCTCCTAAAGTGAATGAAAGTGTTAGCTGATCAAAACTAAAAATACAATCACCCAGAGTTTAAGCCATTGAACCACTAGAATAACATCACAACCCTTTAAAAGAATTAACCTTATATCAGTGTGGAACTTAGACTCTTGTGCTCCCCATAAAAGATCTCTACTCCTCTTAGAACTAATCATCTTTAAACCCATTAGCTACGCATACCTTCATATACTTATCATATTTTTATCATAATGTAGAAATTCAACAGTCTTAATATTTAGGAAGTTATGAGTACTCCTAATATCTATAAGAATTATAATTTCATTGTTGCCTATTGTAGCCTTAATCCTTACAGTATTATCAAAAATGTTTCCATTCAAAGCTATAAAAATTTCTTTCTCCTCTATTTCCAAAGAATCTTTGTTTTTAATTTTTATGAAATTGGTGTGATTAGTGAGATTTTTGGAAAATTACTCTTTTTTATGGGGTTTGAAAGATTGATTTTAGATATATACCAATGTGACAGAGTTGCCAGTTGATATGAATTCAAATGGATGCACCAACTCATCCGATTTTTAGATTTGAAAGATAGATGGCCCATAATATGACTCTATTATATTGATCCATAACCTAGATTTAAAGAGTTGGATGGTTTTCTTATGCGAGATGAAGGTATTAGGTACCCCTCCGACTTTCATGAAACACGGTTACGACTTTCCTAATCTTTTCTCACGTTTTGAATGTTGTACTCACCTAGATTTTGATGATTAACAAAATATATTAAAGTGTAATTAACAAATTTATCCAAGTATGTAGGAAAGGATTAGTTAAGTTTTATGTTGTATACATAGCTTAACATAGTCATGTTCTTAAGGAAGAGTCAAAGAATGATCAAGAGTCACACGTATGCTCAATAACAGAGGTAGTACCATTTAGTATTCCCTACGGCTATTTTAATGGTAGTACTAATGATGTTCGTCTAAATACTCATTTAGATGATAAATCGTATATGGGATGCTTCATTTTGACTAAATAAGAAAAGTAAGGATTTGAACAAATATACAAAACAAACACTAGAAAATAAAGCTATCACTTTCAGAGTCAAACGTTGAAGGCTCTTTCACCAAAAAGGAAAGTTTTTAGTCTTCTACAAGGTTTGTCAAAGTTGAAAAATTCCTTTTGCAAGAAAAAGACTATGCAGATCTTATCAACATAGCTCAGGTTATTTGAAATTTAAAATAAAAGATTGAAACAAAAAAAAATACATCCGTTAGATCAACGTTGGAAGATCAAAACCGTTGAAAGAATTTCACATTCCCACCAACCTCTGCAAATGTCAAACGGTTACCTACTAGATATACAAGTATAAAAGGACTCTTATTCATTATAGATATACAAGGAGTGAATGAAGAATAAAAAAGCTTCAAGTCCATATGAGAGTCACCTTTAAGTTGAAAGAAAGATCTCAAAACACACTTACACTAGTTCACTCCCTTTTGTACAAATAATGATATATTGGTTGAAAGGTTGAGGATTTAGATATCGTGCTTATATTGCAATATCAACTCTATTTTGAGATCATAGGCTATATGGTTGGTTGTACATGTAATATCCAAGATATTATGACATTGTAAAATGATGTAAATAAATAAAATGAGTGTATTTTAATTATTTAAACTATATATGTAATATGAAGGGTGTAAATTAATTAAGTATGTGTATATATATATATATATATATATATATATATATATATATATATATATATATATATATATATTATTGTTACGGTTACTAATTTTGATGAATTGTGTAAATAAAAAGGGTATTAATATTGGAAATTAATCCTAAATTAAATTAAAAATTAATGAGATAATTAACAAGGTCATAATTGTTGATTATAGATTAATTAATAATTATGGGAAATTTTTGGGAATTATTAAGAAGAGAAATTAATTATATAAAATATATAGTAATAAATTATATATTTTATATAAGAAAATGTAATTAAATATATAGGAAATTATAATTATATAAATTATATAAGAGTAAATATATAATTTATATAAGAGAGTAAAATTTGTTAAGAAAAAGTTAATAATTATATAAATTACACAATATTGTATGGTATAGTTTATATAAAAGAAATAGTGAAGAAGAATAATTAATAAAGATGAATAATTCTTACTTAATAAGATAATTTATGTTTATGTAAAATAGAATCATTTCTATTTTTATGAGACTTAATATTCTTGTGATTTAAATATGTAAAAGAAATTATTATAATACATAATATATATATATATATATATATATATATATATATATATATAATTGATATATGTATATATTATGTAGTAATAGGAAATACATGGAGGTTTATGTAATGTATTTGTAACAAAGTTGAAACGCGAAAAATTTAATTTTATTAAGTTATGTATGTTATTTTATTAATTTTAGAAGTATAAAATACCTCATATAATTACATGCATGTCATTATGCGTGTACAAAATTTATCAAGTAAGGTACCCTAAAAATATATAAATATTATCTATAAATCATTTTATGAATTTTAGTGAATTAAAATAAATATTTTATATACATTATATAAAATATTTATTACACTAAATAACTACGTAATGTATTAAATTAATAAGTGTGCATGAAAATTTTTACTAAATCAACTCCAAGTCGATGGACTTGGAGTGATAATTAAAATTAACTCATATACTTAAAGATTAAATAAGGAATGAGGAAGAAAAAAAATATTCTCAAACACAATCACCAACAATAATCATCTCATTTTCTTAGCTTTCTTCTTCTTCCACCACCACCACGCCACCGGAACACCACCACTACCAAGAAAGGAGAAAAGATTGGTGTCATCTAAGTGTATAAAAAGCTTCAAAGGAAAGTTTCCAAGCTTTGGGAAGGTATAAAAGTATTTATTTGATTTATTTTAGTATTTTTTGTGATAAAATAATTTTGTGAAAAATTAGTAAATAATTAGGATAATTGTTCTATATAATTTTTGGATGTGTATTGATAAATTATATAAGGTCTAGAGTAATTATGTTGTAGAAATGATGATAAAAAAAATGGTTTAAATGTTCTTGCTTGGCTACTGTTAACGTAGAAAAGGAAGAAGAAGAAATTTTAAAGGTTTTTTTCCAGAACCGGGAGTTAAACGACGACGTTTTGGGGAGCGACAGGGGTGAGCAGCGTCATGCGCGGCGACCAAACTTTCGGTAACCGGCCCGTAGGAAACGACATCGTTTGAAAGGAAGAAGAAGACAGGTTCGCACCATGCGCGGAGGACCGAAGTTCCAGATAATTACGGTTTTGCCACCGGTCCTATTTTTCACCTAATTACGAAAATGCCATCAAGGATTTTAATTAATTAAACTAAATGTTTAAAAATTGAAAAAAATTATATAAAATCAGTAAAATATATAAAAATGATTTATAAATTAAATTTAACATTTTTTCAATTTTGAGGAATAATTTCAATTAGTAAGTAAGTGATTTACCTATTAGAACTAAAAGAGTGCAATTAAATTAAATAACCAGATTAGGTTATAATTAATGGTAAACACCAATATAGATCCGATGGGTAGAATAATTATGTTCTAAGTGATATTAATTAATATCTAGGTTACTAAATTATTATTATTTGATTATGTTATTATTATAGGTTGTCCAAGAAAAGATTATTAGCAGTTAATTTAATAATCGGACATCGAGGCAAGTTCCTAAACCCTAATCTTGACCCATTAATCATATGATATTTATTAAAATCCTAGCTGAGTTCCATTTTTTAAGTTTTATTATTATTCCACTTTCTTGAATTTTGATTGCGATTAATGTTGTAAAATTGTTCAATTAAGACTGAAAACCTCTGTTGTTACCCACATTCACTTTTAAATGTCATCCATCACGAATCCTAATTATTGGTATGTGAGTTGATGATTATGAGTCTATGCCACTTGTCCGGCTAGACTGTTGATACAGTTGAACTTCAAGTTACAATTTAATGTTAAGTGCTGAACACAACCATATTGTTTTGGTGCGGACAACTAGAAATTGAGATGAATAACCCTGTTCCGGGGGATATAGCTTGTCGAATGCTTTAAATTCTGATCCCCCGCAATATGCGATAATATGATGTGCACAATCATAGGTACGAGAGGCCATCACCTCGAGTACGGGTTTAAGGTTTTATGGTCTTTATAACACATACAGGTTATTAGTGTTATCATTGATTAACCTATGTTCAATGGTCTTGTGACCCTCAATATGATTCTCATTTATCATGTTTCAAAAGATATTTCCTTCAGTTATTTTCTTTTATTTGAAATGAGTTCATGTTACCTTGTTGGTTACGTTATTGTTATAAATTCTTTTCCTCATGATGCATTGTTATTCAATTTATTATACTTGTTGAGCACTTCGGTTGTTCATTCTTGCCTGATTAATGTGACACAGACAAAGATGTTAAATATGTAGGTCTAAATAAGAAAGACAAAGGCAAAGGAAAGATGTCAGAATGAAGAAATGATGAAACGTCCCCTGCTGGTAGTTTTAAATCCATTTTGTGGTTGTAGATGTGGAATACTTATCCTAGTAACATTGTATGTATGTAAAGGTTGATGACCCTGGATGTTTGTTAGGTATATTTTGTATTAACTTGAATATTAATTGATGTAATATACATTATTAGTAATTTTGAGTAGCGATAAATGAAAGTATAATGTATGAACAGTGAGCACCAAATTCGAGATTCAAGGAGCACGAATTTGGGGGCGTCACAGTGCATGATTAAAAAACTTGTGAGGTTTGTTGTTTTTCCTAAAATAACACTAGTTTTATGTTTATATATGTGAAATTTTATGTGCACCCTGGAAGCAGATGGAGAAGGAATAGGTTATTTGTGAATTTGCAAAAATAGATAGGTTATGCACATTGAACTAGTGTCCCATGGATTAGGCACACATGGTGCTGAACTACGTGAAAATCTCTTTGTGTTATTGTGGGTTTACTTAGTTTTACTTTATTTTTCATCTTGCTTATATATTGAACTCACTGTGAGTCAGTTTAGTTCGTCAGTAAACAAAATCACATTTACACTTTAAGTCAGTCACACGTTAAGATAGAGTTAAATAGTTTAAATGGGCGTGTTTATATTATTTTACTGTAAATAGTTGAAAAAGTTTGAAACTACCAATTCACCCTTCTCTTGGTTAGTCATACACTGAGCTAACATTGAAAAAAGTTGTCTTAGTGTGTGTTTTAGGTGTTATGTGCCTAAGTGTCTTGTGTCATTCCATAGGGTGTGTGTGTGTGTATGTGTGTGTATGTTTGGTGTCATGCATTGAGAATGAGTCCATTTTTATCCTAGCGGAATTTAAATTTAACTAGGAAGGAACTTTTGGATTTTATGAAAAGAGTTCTTTAAAGTTTTATTTGTGACGCCCCCAAATCCGAGTCCCTTAAATCTCGGGTTCGGTGCTCACTATTCAACACTATACCAACAATTAAAAACTAAATCTTCAATAACTCGCGGAACATATACATCATTTCATTACAAAACGTACATTCCATCCCAAGTTCCACTAACCTTAATACATCATTCTTATCTTATAATACGAAAGGCATACAATATCAATTAAGGACTAGTTACTTCTACTCGTTCACCTTCCATTTTGCCGTTGTACTCTTTAACTCATTCGGCTTAACTGAAAAATAGTTCATGATATAGCAAGGGTGAGTAACTACTTTGCCCAGCAAGTTTAAATAAATAAGAAATGATATATCATGAATGAAAAAGATTTATCTTCGAGAGTTTCAACAATAGATAAAACAATTGTGAAATAAACAAGACTCAATTGAACAAGAATATTCGAATCTTAAATGTTGAGTGGTCACCAAAGACCCTGAACTAACGAGGGTATAATAAAGTTTTCCCTGACCCTTTTAGTAGTTTTGGTTTTCAAGGGGATCAGCCTATTCAACCCGCTATATGCATTACATTTAGTCAACTGGCGCCAAAGTCAATTTCCCGACATAAAATCCCCTAATATAGGGTTGTTCAATTCTCAGACTTAATATAAGAAATCCGTACCCAACAATGGTTTGGATAATCTTTTAAAAGTATTCAAGTTATTGAATTTATAACGCAATGTCTAGCTGAACGATTAGCTTTAGACATCTTTAGTACAGTTCATGAATCGATAACTATTAAGCTTCAAATGCACTATGTGCGATTTCATAAACAATATGGATGTGGGATAATTTTTAATAATTAAACCACTTCAAGCTTTGACAATAAATACAAGTATAGAAACTTGTTCAACAATAATTGAGTAGGATTAGAGAACTTGCAATAATAAATACAAGTTAGGGTTAAAGGAAACTTGTCTGTTCCGCTGACTACCGCTATTCAACTTAAAAATACTTCATTTGGGTGACCTAATATTCAACAACATTGATACTCCAATTAGCATAACACATATAGGTTTATTTAACATTAATAACCTTACCATATATGTCTTAAATCATCTATCACTTAATCATAACCTTAAATCGCTTAATAATATTATCAATCCCTTGATAATATTTTAAATCATATAACTATCACTTCATTGCTTTATAATATTATCACCTTTGATAATATATAATTACCACAAATAATATTATTAATCGTATAATAATATTTTAACCATTTATTATTTCAATAATAAATTATTTAGCTCCTCAATATTATTAATCATTTAATAATCCTCTTAATCTCTTTATTATCTCAAACAATTATTAACATTATTAATAACTAAATAATGTTTTACACTATCCTCAATGATATTATTTATCAAACAACATCTTAATATTATTAACCATGTAATAATATATTTATCCTTAGTTAATATTATTAATCATTTAATAATATTTCAATCATATATTAACATTATTAATAATGTCTTACTCTTCAAATAATATTATTTATCAAATAATATCTTCAATAACTTATAAATATTATTATCCATTTAATAATATTTTACACTTAAGATAATATCATTTAATAATATCTTCTTCTCTCATTAATATTATTAACCATTTAGTAATATTTTATCCTCATACTAATATTATTAACCATTTAATAATATTTTATCCTCATACTAATATTATTAACCATTTAATAATATTTTAATCATTTATTAATAATATTAATCATTTAATAATATTATACTAACTTACTAATATTATTAATCATTTAATAATATTCTATTAACTTACTAATATTATTAAGCATTTAATAATATTTTAATCGTTCATTAATATTATTAACCATTTAATAATATTTTACTAACTTATTAATATTATTAATCATTTAATAATATTCTACTCATTATCTAATATTATTAATCATTTAATAACATTTTATTCATATACTAACATTATTAACCATTTAATAATATTTTAATCCCTTATTAATATTATTAATCATTTAATAATATTTTAATCCTTTATTAATATTATTAATTATTTAATAATATTTTATTAACTTACTAATATTATTAACCATTTAACAATATTTTATTCATTATCTAATATTATTAACTATTTAATAATATTTTATTGACTTTCTAATATTATTATACATTTAATAATATTTTAATGATTTACTAATATTATTATTTATTTAATAATATTTTATTTAAATTACATATATTATTAATCCATTAATAATATTTATTACCTTTTTCTTATTAAATCCATCTTCCACAATTTTAAAATACATTTATTAGGTCCAAAAATAATATAATAATTTTTGGAACATTTTTCATTTTTCTGACCCGACCCGACCCGAAAAACCCATTTTTCCCGGAACGGTGGACTACGCCCCGGCGCAGTGTGTTACACTACACACTGCGCCCCGGCGCAGTGTGGCAGAATATTTTGCCATTTTCTGATTTTTGACAGTTTTGACACTTTTGGTTCAAACATTGATAAAATGAAATCTACACATCCAAATGACATCAAATCAGTGTTGATGTGTTCCTAACTTCTTGTTTTACAATATTCCATGGTTCAATCGTCTTTTTGAAAACGTTTTACACGAAATTTACCGATCGAACCATCTAGAGTTTAAAAATGACATCTTTTGCGGTAAAAGCTTTAACTTCTTTGTTTTTTGATATTTTTGAAAGATTCAAGGGTTATCTTTATAACACCTAGATCTATCATTCAAGACTCTTAGGTCACAAAAATAACTTGCACATCCTAAATCATAAATCGTCAACCTAGACATTTAACTAGGGCTTTAAAACCAAGCATGCTCATACTACCATTTCTTTCATCATCTTCCATACCAAACATGTTAGAACACACATCTAGCATATTTAACCATATATCTTAATGTATATTCAAGATCTAACACCACATGGGTTTTTCTTTCTCACATAACAAACTAACTAACAAGTTAAGGTTCAAGGAAACTTTTAAACCTTTAATGGAGATCTTCTTCTTAGAAATGGTTAGAGCTCTTCTTTGATCTTCTTGTATGGACCAAAAATCACCCACACTTGATAACACTCAAAGTGTTTACTCTCTAGAACTCTCACAAATGCTCTAATTTCTCTCTATAACTTCCTCTCTCTAGATTTTAGTGAATGGAGCAAATGAACCAACATTTGCACAAGTGTTGGACATTTCTATTTATAGAACTCTAGGATTTCACCATTAGCTCTCCAAATCAACTAACATTAGTTAATTAAGGCTCTAATCTTGCTTACTATACATGGAATGACCACTTGATGGACCTTTTGAATGACCATATGAATGACTAGGGTGGTTGGGGGTTGCTTGAACCATTTTACACTCAAAAATCAACCAACAAGCTAGCTTTCCATCCATGTGGGCCCCAAAATTCGGGATTGACCATTTTATTTCTCCAATTTGACTTTATTTTTAAGTCCTATATAATTATATAAGTATCCATATATATATATACACCAATATATCTATACATATTCACCTATACAAGCTTATTGGGCTCCACTTTGGACCTTAGAATTAATTATATTGGGCTCATTCATTTAATTTGTTTGGGCTCTATTTATTTATTACATTGGGCTAACATTAACTAACACGTGCTACAATTAATTAAATTAAGCATTGAGCTAGTTTTAAATATTACATGGATCAATGTTTAATTAAATTATATAGGCTATTAGGTTAGTTTATTGGACCTAGTTTAGTATATCATTTGGACTTACTATATAATCCAATTAGATTTGTTATTTATAAGTCCATTGGACTCCTTAATTAAATAACACTATTACTTACAAATTCTTGGGTTTGTTTTAATAAAACCCTAACACATGTTAATACAAGTACTTTGACTTGATTAAATTAATTCATTCACTAACCCTTATCATCAAATTGGGTTTATAATATAATTAACCATACACAAACAATTATTCTCACATTGGATTATCTTAAATAATTCACTTACTTCTTCTTTTTCATTATTCATACAAGTAATTAACTTGTTCACTATACATTTTCTTAATTGTCATACAAGGCTAACATTCAAGCTTTGTGATTTTATCACATAAGCTTCTCTTGAAATCTTTTTCCTTCTTTGGTTAATTAATTTAAGTAACTAATTTAATACTTCTCATCATACAACTTATCACATACACACATACTTCATACCTCATATTTTCTTATGGATATATAAAAAAAAAATTGGATTCGTAATTTTCTCAGTCATTACATTATTTATAAGATTATTCATAGTTTTGTGTGTTTTTTGTACAAAACTTTGAGAGTTTGATTTCTAAACTTGTGAATGGGTGATTTCAAAAAGATTTGGGAGTTTTGTTTCTAAACTCTAATGTGTATTTTCATAACAAAGCGAGTGATATTAGATTTTAACTTTAATATGTATTTTCAAAATAAAATGATTGAGTTAGGTTTTTAAACTTTTATGTGTACTTTCAAAAGAAAGTGAGTGAGTTTGATTTTTACACTCCAATGTGTATTTTTAAAAAAGAAGTGAATGAGTTTCAATAGTAATTTGGAAAAAAAAAATTAGGTTCTGCCAAGAGTCCCTTTCAAGCATTTAATTTGTTACCATTTGAATTACTTCATTTTAGAAAGTCTTTAGTTTTTTGAAAATCAAATTTTAGTTACCTAAAGTAAATAAATAGGCTTGGATCCAACTAAGCATATGAAAATCATCATATTGGATCCATCACCAAATTACACTAATAATCAATCGTTTGGGCCTTAAACTCCATCTTAAGAGGTAAAAGCCTACCCAAATGAATTTAAAGACCATAAATAATTTACAAACACCAATATGAAAATGCTCCATAGCAAATGATTGTTATAGGCATTATTCCAATAAATACATCTTACACCCTCAGTATTAAGATTTAATGGAGCAAAATGGGACCATTGTGTTACCTGCTACTAGTCTTTCTAGCGGCAGAAATATACTTACTAGATGCGCGAGAATTTACATAATTAGCCCTTAACTGTCGCTAATCGTTCTAGCGGTCTGTGTTGGCATGCCTTGGCAGGTGTCGACATGTGTCGGCAGCTAGTGATGCACAAAAGGCCTGCGGCCTGCGCCCCGGCCTTGATCCGGCCTGGGCCCGGCCTGGTCAAAGCCCGGCCTGGTCAAGGTTTGGCCTGGCTCGGCCTGGCCTGAAGGCCACGAACAGGCCACAGTTTTTTGGCTCAAATCCGGCCTGGCCTGGCCTGGGCCTGGCCTTGGGTCTGGCCTGGCCTGGTTCATCAAAAGCTTAGTCCAGTCTGCAGATTTTCTTTATTCGCTACTTCAATTCTCCCATTGTACACGAAAACTTCATCTTTGTAACAACTCATTCAATAAATAAAATAAAATTGACGTATTTTAATACGTTCATTCATGCATGTTTGTTTATATACAAATAAAGAAATCCATGAAAACACATTGACTAGTGTAATATATAAGGATTTTTCTTACCTAGCTAGCAACCTACACTTCTTACAGATCTTTCATTGCATCTTTATTTTAATAGATACTTAGCGTAACAACTAGAAAGTCATTTGTAAAATAATAATAAAAAAGATAATTTTCATTATTGTAATTTGAAAGCTGTAACTTGTAATACATTACTTTTAATTAATACATCAATTAAGTTTAAAATTTTAATTGGTGTTTGAATAATATTTAAAATTACTAAAAAAATTGTTTGAATGGATCGAATCGGACTGGACTGCCCTGGCTTGGCCCAAAGCCTGGCCTGGCCCAAGGCCTGGCCTGCAGGCCTCAACAGGCCCCCTTTTTGAGCGTCAAGCCCGGCCCGGCCTGGCCTGCAGGCCAAAAGTCAAAGGCCCGACCTGGTCAACGGTCAAGGCCTGGCAAGCCCAGGCCGGGCCAGGCCAGGCCGGCCTGTTGTGCATGCCTATCGGCATGTCTCGGCAGTTGGCAGCTATCACTAGTCCTTCTGGCAGCATGTGTCGATAGCTATGCAGCCCAGTCGCTACTCCTTGTAGCGGCATGATGTTCCACCCAAGCCGTTACTCCTTGTAGCGGCGTGCAAGTAAATCCCATTATACCCATTAATTGGACAACTCAATAAGGGGTAAAATCAATTTTTCATGAATCACCCCACTTAATGGTAGAGTATATTAGATCTGTATCCTCATATTTTGACTCCATTTGAGCCTCCATTTTCGCAGTAGTTATAGAATTCTAACTTTGGTGACATCCCTTACAAAATTAAGCACATTAGTTAGTTATTCATTCATAATTTTGGTAAGTTTTCTTTAATGGCTTCAATGTCTGCTGCAAATATGTTTTTATTTAGTTCTTCTGAATTGCTTGCTAGTTTAGATTGTACAAATGCATCTAAGATTGTTAATGAAGTTGAAACTAGTAAAACTAAAATGGATTCATATATTGGTCAATTGTTTTCTAAGTTGGAAGAAGCTGAAATTTTTTATAGAGCCTATGCACACAAAAATGGATTTGAGATTAAAAAGTATACCAGATGGTTAATGTGCTAATAATAAAATAACAAGACAAAGAGACTATATAGGACACACATCATACAAAGTTATAATGTTTGTTATGCATATTAAAAAAGAAGATAACTAACGTATTTCTATTCTGGAGTTTAATCACAATTATCAAATAATGACACCTACCAAAATAGATTTGATTGAAATACATAGGAATATTACTTTGGTGAGAAGACAATTAATTGACATGTTAAATAAGGTTGATATTGGACCTAGTAAGATAATAAAAATTTTGAGCACAATAAGCGGAGGGATGCAAAACGTCGATTTTAGTGATAAAGATATTCATAATGTAATTAGGGATTTAAGGTGTGATTTGAAAGACGAAAAATAAGGCACAAGCTACAGATAATTATTTTAAAAAAATTGAATCTGAAAGTGCGAGTAATTTTTTTTCCCATGTCAAACTAGGTGATAACAATTGCATTGTATGTATTTTATGGGTAGATACCTGATCAAGGTTAATGTATTAACGTTTCGGACTAGTAACTGGATGTCAATAAAACTACGTCATTTGGCTTGCCGTCAGAAGGATTATCGGCTGGATGTTATTAAAATTGCATCTTTTGGCTTGATAAGAGAAGGACACGAAATATCATGCCGCTACAAGGAGTAACGGCTAGGGCTGACGCATTCTGCCAGAAGGACTTGTGGCAGCCGCCAGCTACAGAGAAATGTCGACAGCTGCCAATGCATGCCAACCCCTGCTGAGGCATGTAGGGGAATGCTGCTAGAAGGACTAACGACTGTTAGGTGTTAATTGTGTAAATTCTCGTGTCGCTAGTAAGTATGTTCCTATTGTTAGAAGGACTAACAGCAGGTAACACGAGGCTCTTATTTTGTACCGTTATATCTTCATATAAAGGGTGTAAGAGATGTATTTGTTATAATAATATTCATAGCAACTATTTGTTATGGATCATTCCCCTATATATACTATTTTCTTTATAAAAATTAAAAAAAAATCTTGTTTTTTACATTTTATTCTTATGCATGGTAAAAACAGCTCAAGCTTGCACCCCAACCCACCCACAAAAGTGGGCTTTGGGCCTATATTTTCAGCCCCCAATAAAACTTGGGGCTTTTTGTTTAACCCAATTTTGACCCGACCCTCTTTTGTTTGGGTGATTTACATTTACTAGTACATTTTAAAAAAATATTACAACAAAAATACATACATAAAATATTTACAAAATTAGCTATCTTTTTAATATTTAATTTCGGTACAAATTATAGCGCTTTCTTGTTACAAATGAAATTATCAGGATGATGTGAAATTCTCAATTTAAATACCATCACCACGTCATTACTTACCAACTTTCTGAACAAATTTGCTATTTTTGTGAATTCATGTTAAATTGAAACCCAGTAAAGCCCCAACCCCATCAATCAAATAATTACAGAGAGAGCCATCTTTTTGATAATCATTAAGCTCATAGAGGTATGAAAATGGAGGAAGAATATGAAGACCCACCACTGGCTGTTGAGATTAACCAAGTTGTTGAACCTGATACCTCTCAACCGTTCGATCAATCTCATAAACTTGATGTAAACGACGAAGTTTCATCGGTCGGCGTTACCGTCATCACGGGATATCTCGGCGCCGGTAAATCCACTGTAAGAATAGTTCAAAACTCATGGTGGCGTCAATTGAGTCTTTACGTTCATGGTTGAATTTTTTGATTTTTTCAAGTAATCAAACATTAGTATGGAGGTAACCAAACACTATTATGGAGGTAACCAAATGTTATTATGGCGATTTTTTGTTGCAGTAAATCTAGGTAACCAAATATTAGTATGGAGGTAACTAAACACTAGTATGGAGGTAACCAATTCCTGAATGTGTAGTAACTAGGTTTTTTGTGCAGTAAATCTAGGTAACCAAACACTAGTATGGAAGTAACAAATTCTTGAATGTGCAATAACTAGTTTTTTCGTACAGTAACTCTAGGTAACCAAACACAGTTGGTAACCAAACATTCATATCAAGGTAACCAAACTTTCATACCAAGGTAACCAAAACCTGGACTGCCGACGATTTACATTCATGGATTATTCATCGTGCTTCTTGGCTAAAATAAGCTAACTGAAGGTCTTTTGCTTCAGCAAAAATGAAAATGGACAAATGAGAATACCAAATTAATAAGATAATCCATATAAATATCTTACCATTCATCCATATAAATATCTTACCATTCATCATTACACTTCCCCGTATAGATAAATAATTATTTTTTTTTTCATTTTTTTTTAATTTAAATTGTGTATTATGGATTTGTTTTTGTTGTTAGATCCCAAATATTTGAATTTGAATTATTTATTATGGAGGTTATTTGTCCTTGATTTTAGGTTTCCTTATTAATGTGAAATTGAATGGTTTGAATTTGTTGCCCTCTTTTGTAATTATTTTGTGGATGTACTAATGATGTAATTACTTTCTAATTATTGTACATTTATGTAAAGTACCCTTTTTGTTTCGGCCCATCCCTTATTACATCCAAATTTTAATTCAGTTCATTCGTTTAGTCCACTGCAACCCCATTCAAGTTCAACTCCTATTACTTTTTAATTTCAACTTGCAACTTAACTATGAGGTTAGAAAATTAGATATTTAAAAAAGAAAAAAAAAATGTCCGTTTTTGTCGGGGTTGTGTAATAGCACTATTACATCATCCAAATATATTTGATGATTTGTAATATTTTTCAAATGATGTCATAACACTATTAAATACTTGAATATTAATGCCCGTAAGATTATTGTGTATTCGTCATGAACTGACTGATTTGATAACAAATTTACTCCCTATTTTTAAAATTAGAGATATATTTGTTAAATAATAATTTTTAAGATAATTTTATATTCTTAAATATAGTCTTAGTAATAGGTAAAAATTCAGTTGGGATAGTGTGATAATAAAAAAAATAATGACAAATTAAAAATATCACGTCACTTTACAGTTCTAAAATAAAAATATATATCTAATTTTAAAATATAATAAAAAAATATATCTCTAATTTTAAAATAGTATAAATATATTTTAGTGAACTCATTTTTAAATTCAAGGAAAAAAACCCATACTCCTACCGGGCAGTCATTATGTGCACATTTTATTTTATTAGCATAACACAAGGTCTAGTTATTCTTTCCTTTCCTATTCCTATCAAGAATTTTTTAATTCTTTAGACACTATTTTTCTATTCTAATTCTAATGGGAGTATTTTCTTTCATATTCTGTTTAGAATTTTACTTCCAACAAAATCTCTTAGTTATTTAGAAATTAAAATTCTCACAAGCAAAAATATAATAATTTCACTCTTATATGAATAATAAATAAAATATTGAGTAACATAAAACCAAATTATTTAGATAATACGTAGATAATAGACGAGACATGTTTGGTGGCAAGATTTACCCCACAATCAATTGAGAAAAAAGAATATCAAATTTTACTTGAAAAAATATCAATTCAATTTATTTATTTATTAGAATATTTGTTTATTTATTTTATAACCAGAGCACTAAACCCAAGAAAATTTTAAAACAATAATATTACAAAAAAACTTTTATTCCAGTATAATATAACTTCCATCCTATATAAATTTTAACTACTAAAATTATACTTTTTTATATTAAATTTTGAATCTTATTATTTACTTTATAAGACTTCAAGTTTGTATTAAAAAAATTCGTACCACTAATGTATTTCTAAAATTTATTTGGGATTTTACCCGGCGAAAACACCAACATCAAGAAAATGATTAAAAGCCCAATCCACTACTGGATAAACAGTGGTTGGCGGCTCAGCAAATAAATTTTTTTCTATATTGTGCTTGATACACTTAAACTGAAATCTTTCTCACAGATAAGCCGACCATAATTTGTTGGAACACACTTTAAAATCACAAAAGACCACTGATGGAAAAAGCTCGAGTATAATTAATTGCTTTTGCAAATAATGTTCTTAGTATCATTTCTGTATTCTTTCCTATAACATTCATCTATACTATAAACAAGAGAAAACATGAAATACAACAAATAAATCTGCAATTTGCAGAAGACGGGGATACAACTAGGTTCTTACCTCACAACAATTCGACTCCTCAGAGATGTAGCTTCCGGTTCTCCCGCCTACACTGTCAACAGCCGGAGAAGATTCTGTTGTCGGAATTTTGTACATTATACTAATAGGTCGAGTCAGCTCATCAGGATCAGCAACCTGTAGAACGGACAGATTTCTGTCGCACAAGGTTATTTGCTCGCTTGATGAGGGCTCGATAGTTTCTCTATCTTCTTCGTCACTAATATCTAAACTGATGTAATCGCTGAACTTTCCTTCTTGGCAGAAAATGTCATCAGCCTTCTTCAAATGAAGCTTCTCAGACACTGCAGTTCTGGACTCGACGGCATCAACATGCCTAGAGCCGAAATACCGACCCTGAGCATTCTTCTGCTCCCTTGAAGATTTCCTTTTTGTTCCCTTGCTTCGTTTTTTGGGGTGGTGAAGCTTGCATTTGGAACCTTGGGGACAGATTCCAGTTGCTTCAAATATGGGGCAGACATAGGTGTGCTTCTTTCGACACTGCAAGTTTAGAGATATGATCCGTTTCGCAAGTTTCAGGATTAGTGGGTTGTGCAGATGTGATGTGCGGATGGATGTGAGGTTTTGAATGAATAGAAACAGTTAATAACTAACGGAAGCCTAACAAATGCAATAGAAGGGGTCTATTTAAGTTTACAATGCCAGCTTCTTCCACCAGTTGGACAAAAGTCACAGTAATACTAATTAAATAAGAATAATCAACATTTAATCAAAGAAAATCACAACTTCATATTAAGTAAAAATATTTGAATGAGATGAATGAAAAAAAAATTGTGGGTGGGTATGGGGGTGGTGTGGAGAGAATAAGCGTAGTCATTATCAAATTGCAAGTACTGTAAATGTATTAAAAGCTTCTTTTCTCAAATTGCAAGTATTGTAAACGTATTAAAAGCTTCTTTTCTGGAGATGTAATGCTTTTTTTGGTACAAGGGCGGGGAAGATGGCAGGGAAGCAGAGGCGCCAAGGGAAAAGGTAACTTTCCATCCATTACTTTTTTGGATAAACATGACGGACAAGGGGAAGGAGAAAGTGAGCCACTTATCATTCTTTAGTAGCACAGCACAAGAAAGAAAAAAGAGCCTATTTTTTTGTTTTTCATATTATATCCTCAAAGTTGGTAAAACTTTGATATGAATATTATATTAAATAACATTATAAAAGCCGTATTTATTCAAATTACTATAAAAACTTTAAAGGAGAGTTGTTTTCTTCCTCTTTCTTGTCCACTTGCAGAGGAAAAAGTTTTTGTGAGCCCGGAGAGGGAGGTGAGGGAGGTACCCCTCCACTTTCACTTCTTCCCCTTCCCTTTTCCTGCTTAACAAATGCAATGTAAATGAAGTTATTATATAAAATAGAACTTTCAAACCGAGATCCAGTAATACCTCATTTCCATCAGCACAATAGCCCTTGAGAAAACCTTCACAAATAGAGGTATTTGCATTCACATTTACATGTCGATAAGGACAATTTTCATTGGAGCATAATCCTGTAACCAAAAAGAAAAGTAGTTTGAATTTTTTGCATTTCTACATTCAGTCGAACAAATGCACTTAACAAAACCCACCCTGCAGATAATAAGAGCAATCCTGCATCCTCTCTGGAATGACCTGCATGAAGACATACAATCAAGCTACAATGAAAAAGATTAAGATAAACACACAATGCAGGCATAACTTGACAAACAAATTAACTTGCGATGGCCAAATAACCAATAAACCTTATGGGTCAATTCGCAATTGGGATTTGAGCATGAACCATTCAAAAATTTTGTGCAGACTGCGATTTTAGCAGGATCATGGATATATGGACATTTTCCATCATCCTTGTTACATTTCCCAAACCTAGTAAAAAACTGACAGTACTTGCTCTTTCTTGCCGATCGTAATCTAGCAGTATGCAAACTCCACCGAACTTTCTCACTTGCCAAGGTGCGAGTTCGTTTCTTTGGATCCCTTATCAGCTGGTTACCATTGCCAATCCGCACATATCTGCAAATTGTTGAATACATTTTATAACCCATTTATGCCAGAGAAATGATTTGAAAATTATAGCAAGGCTTCTCTTCTCCTAAATCATCTGTCTTTACATATTTTATTTCGAAACCCTTGCTGCTGACGACAAATTTTACTATATAAATTGAGATTTGATAATCATAAGACAGATCTACATAATGTCTACATACTCATTGTTGCCAATTAGTAATCTCCGTGGAACATAAGACTTTGTGACATTCTTTTCAGATTCAAGAATGGACGAGCACGATGCTTCCTCCTCTGCATACAACATGGAGAAAAGTTAAAAAGGCCCAATTGCAGAAATGGTCATTTCACTAATGCTACAAGGATAATACACAAAGCCAATTATATAGAGTAAGCATGGAAACTATGGTCATACACCATCTTAGAGCATTTCCTGATCAATGTAATTCGCCCTAGATAAGTAACTATTATGCAAACATGGTTTCTCTTGGTGATGTAGACTGAGTTAAAGGTAAAATTATTTCTTTTATACTTGTTATTGTTGGTTTTACCAAAATTAATTTTCAGCAACATTTTATTCAAACCAAGCAACAAGATTGAGCATTTACCAATCAAAAAAATCAACCTCGATCAACTTGCACCTGCCTAACTAATGTTTTATAACTCAATTATCTCTATCAATCATACACTAGTTCTGTCGAACTGAACTTCCTGTACCATTTATTTGAGTACTTTTAAAAATATTTACATCCTAAAATAAATTTAAATGTTATAGTTGCAACTATATTAATGACTTATAATACTGAACAGAGGGAGTTCTTTTTAAGAGACCAACTTTGTTGAACGATGAATATATATATATATATACAGACACACACACACACTAATATTTGTTAAAGGCGCACCTACACGCAAGGTGAGGCATGGCGCACCTCTAGGGCCTTGTCTTGGCTAAGGCAAGGCTCATTCAAAGAGGCCCGCCTTTTGGGTCTAGGCCGAGTTGCAAGGCACAATTAAGGAGCGTCTTATTGAAGTCTTCTAAACCAAGGATCCAGGTAATATTTTTTTCATCTTTTCTTCACCTCTTTCTTCCACCCCCCCCCCCCCTCTCTCTCTCTCTCTCATCTTACTTTCTTCCTTTCTGCCTTCATCTCTTTCTTTTCTTCCCCATTTTTTCTTCCTTTTTTTTTATTCCCCCTCTGTTTTTTCTTTCTCCTTTTTCTTCTATATTTCCCCTTTCTTCTTAATTCCATTCTTCCCTCTCCTCTTTTTCTTCTTCTGGTTTTCTTCTTTCTTCTGTTTTTTGGGTGTTCACGCCATATATTGTCAATTTATGTCATAACATACTTTATTATTACAAATACAATATCATACAATGGCTTTTTGAGGTTGTGCACCTCATTTCTATGAGGCACTCCCCTAGCCTCCTCGCCTTCCAAGGAGACTTTTACCCTTGGTTGCGCCTATGGATTAGATT
This sequence comes from Hedera helix, assembly GCA_947179155.2. Classification (NCBI taxonomy): domain Eukaryota; kingdom Viridiplantae; phylum Streptophyta; class Magnoliopsida; order Apiales; family Araliaceae; genus Hedera; species Hedera helix. The sequence goes on along the minus strand of OX359275.1, from coordinate 19,366,191 downwards.
TAGCACAAGGAAATTATATGAAAGCCAAAGTATTTGTTATAGAATTAAGTATTCGTTGTAGAATTATTAGAAACAAAAAACAAGTTATAACATTTTAACAAGAAAGGATTCGGGTTCGAGAATTTGGGCACACCATATGAGGATTCAAATGTTCAGCATATCTTAGAAATGGGGATTTGAGGAGTCGGCACATATTTAAATATGAAATAATTTATTTCCATACATATAAACATAAATTCATATACGCACATTCATATACACAAATAAAACTTTAATGCCAATAAATATTAATTCATGACAAAATATAAAATCTATCGAGAAAAACAAATTTTTCGTAGACAAATACTATCTAGTAATTTTGGAAATATATAGTATTTCTATATAAAAATATTATATTAATTAGTATAGTATATTTTTAGTTATTTTTCAGGGAAAAAAAACTACAGAAAAATGCCCGATCCTGTCAAATCTAGAAGAATCCACAAAATCAGGGTCCCCGATTTTTCAACTTAGTGAAGAATCCTTACGTCTTAGAAAACAGTACATCAAAATCTTAAGAAATTACTAGTGCAACAGCTACTAATCTCTCCTATCATCAATGTAGAATCCAAATTCAGAAAAAAGAACTCATAGGAAGTTTGCAGTAATTGACATTGAGTATCCAAAAGAATTGATATGTAAGATTAAATAGCAATACGTTACAAACAAAGCGCAATTAAAGAGTCCGAAGAGAAAAACAAGTTATATATCTAGTATGGATAAATCATATCACAATGAAAGAAATCAGGAGTGGGCCACCTGAAATCCTCTGAAGTGTCCTCCTCGTAGGATCCATTTTATATCGAGCAGAGCCAATACGAAATACTCGTTCTCCTGTAAATTCAGATGGTCAACATATTACACTAACAGGAAATCTCATTACAAAATCCTCTTCAAAAGAACACACATTGAAGGTGAATTAGAATGAATATACCAATCATATTATTAAAATATCTACCAAAGAAACAGAAAAATTTATCTGCCACGCCAGGATTCTTCATTAACCTACCTGGGCGCAGCTTACTACTATGAACTGACTTACGGGAAAAATGATTCCTACTCTTTGTTCCTGAAACAGCACAAGGAGCATTGGTCTGTTCTCTTTTTTTCCTCTGCACTGCTGCAACTGCCAGTGTAGCTTCCTATAAAGGCATCAACACAGTTATTGGACAACATAGCCAAGCTCTTCTGACTTGCAAATTGCAATCAATCATTATCTTAGAACCTTCAAACAAAGAAGCGAGTACAAGTGCTAACGAACCTCATTAGCTCTTTTAGAGTTCTTTTCAATGGATTTTGACCACTTCAGGCTAGACCCCCCAACGCTTAATAACTTTGATATCCGAAGGGAGAACCCACGTTTTGACCTAGTGTAAATTGTATCTCTCTTTCTTGAAAGCAGAAGTTTTCGACTAAAAATAAAAAACAGAGCCAAATTATTTTATCGAGCAAACAAATAGACAATATAAATTCTTAAGCCACCAGCTGAAAGATAAGAAATGCACCAAATACTGATATACCTTATTGAAGATAAGGAATTGTTATTGGAACTATAAGCTGAATCATGCATTGAACTTTGCCAATATGTTGCTCTCTTCCACGGGAATAGGTGTGATCGTTCCTTCTGACGTTGTAATGAAATAGCATCTTTCTTTGGTGACTGTGGATTACTCAGCCTCCACACCAATGAGAATTTTGAAGGTCTATGCATCTTTGTTATAGCTGTAAAAAATTAGAGAAACTAAGTTTTGTTACCTGTTTTCCATTAACCCAAATGTTTTTGACTTGAAGCAGATTAGTTTATGACATGTAAGATAAAAGGCCTAAATGGAAAATGTAATGAACTCGCAAATGGCACAATTTTATATATATATATATATAGAGAGAGAGAGAGAGAGAGAGAGAGAGAAGGATGAAAAAGTCTTGTACATTGAGGACTCAAAAATAAATCCAAATACCATAGTAGTTGTCAAAGTCAAAGGAAGAAAGGAGTTAAGATACAACAACTTATAAGCTCATAATGTTGTCATCCAGACAAGTCAGAAGAAGCAGACAGAGATAGGAGATAAACTCATTACAAGCTCGATACCATATCAGCATGGCACAAGCCATATATGGCGACTGCATATCAAAAGAATGATTTTAAACCACAAGACATCATATGATAACTCCCCCCCCCCCCCCCCCCCCCCCCCTTCCCAAAAAAAAAACGAAAATAAACAAAAACAAGTTGGTAATAGGGAGACAAAAACAAGGAAGCAGTGTAAAATTAATGCATATCAAGGTTGCCAGTTTGTCCAGAACACACCTTTACCAAACTGTCGTTTGCTTAAACTTCTGCATGCAATAACCCTGGAAATCCTTTGTGCCTCTGAGCTTAAAGTGTTATCTGGAAGGACAACTCTTGGCATGGTATAACTTTCCAGTGAAGCTCTAATAAGTTGATTTTTCCTCCTCTTATAGTAGCTATCAGATGATGATGCTTGGGTTTTATCTACATCCTGACCAGACATATCGTTAGCATTTGAAGTCGCAATCAACTGATTTGATTTTCGCTTCAAGTATGTTATCTTCTTCACTGAATTTCCATCATCTAGTACCCCTTGTCTTCCTAAATCATTGATCAGACCAATTTGATATTCAGAAGTTACAGAAGACTTTGGAACATCCTCAGAAATCTTCGGGATATCTACATTTGTGGTAAGTTCCAAAGAAACTGATGTTGTTTCAGAACAACCATCTGACGGAGTATTTGCCAGTAGCGAAGGTGCAAAATCTCCTGCAAGTGTGGTTGCGCAATCAAATGATTTAGTGATATACGGCAATAGTGGTGTTTTAGGCATCTCAGAAGGAGCAGTTGATCGTCCAGTTCTCAAACAACTAGCTGAACTGTCAATACCAACCCTACTTTCAGATCCTGAACTCTTCTTGACTTCATCTCTACCCCTTGTTCTCAACCAACTAGCTGAACCATCGGTAAATTTCTTATTTTCAGATCCTGAACTCTTCTTGATGTCATCTCTAGCAGAAGGATTCAATTGATACACAGAAGAACTTGAAGCATGGGAAACATGAAGAAGTGCTGAGACTGGAGCAGGTTTTCTTACAAGACTGTTACCTTTACGAATATAAGAAGAGCTCAGCACCTTTCCAACTTTTCTTGGTGATAGCCTCTGCGCATGAACAGGGTTCGGAATTGTTTTCTTCACCGGCACAGAAGCAATGGGGCTATCAGTTCGATGCCAAGTTCGGGATTTTGCATTGTGGTTTGAAGGGGTTGCCCTTTTTGAGGTGTTTAGTTGTACAGTTGAAGGGCCCGTAAAAACTCTAGGGACTGCTGAAGTCAGTTGTTTTCTTGTCGAGCTTAAATCCCTCTTAACAGGATTCAAACTATGAATTGACATATGGGTATCTTGAGATGGAGATGATGCACTTTCGGTGTTGACTGAGAGATCATCTACCAATGCTTGATCTGATTTCACTTTAACTTTGAAGTTATCCAAAGATGAGTTGAGTGCTAATGAAAAACCACCTTCAGACACAATCTTCTCATCAGGGGAAACAACTTTTCTTTTCTTGTTAAACATAGGAGATGCACCATTTGAATCACCATTATTACCACCTTTAACTAAAGGCTCAACCTCATAGGAAGCTTCAATTACTCTGCTCCCATGCACAATGCTGGCCCAACCTTTACAAGATTGAGAAGTATCATGTAAATTCCCGGCACCACAACTGTCATCTTTCATTTCTGTAGGAACAAGATCCTTGACAGAACAACTTAATGTTGTATTTTCATCAAGTGCAGAGCTAACCACATCCAAATGCGTATCACATGTCCTTGGGCTAGACAAATCTAATTGAATGTCCCCAACAGTTCTCTTCCTCTTAACATTAGGAGTGTAGTCCTTTTCAGAACAAACTTCGGCATAGTCTCTTGTGAGAACCTCAGCCTTTTGATATTCTTCAACGACAGTATTCTCGTGTATCATAGTGACCCCATCCAGACATGCCTGATTGCTGGTCTCGTCTAGAATACATTTGTTAGAAATAATTTTATTCCCTTGGCAATTGGTAAAACCAGTGTTAGAACTTGAGGGGGAACTGGGAGCATAGTAGGAGCTATTTGCATTCATGTTACCCTCATGAATTGTTGTTTCCTCTGTCTTTGACAAATCAAGATTACCATGGCCTCCAACACAGTTATCAGCAGCATTCAGATATGCTTCTTCATTACCGCTGTCTAGCAAATTACTGGCCTCATTTACAGAAGAAGACTCCTTGGAGCCAACATCCATCAAGTCAATATTGTAAATAGTTATATTTTCTTGCTTTTTGAATCCAAAGACAGAACCTGCAGTATTATGGGCATCCTGGACAGCCATACATAAATCTACTTGTCCCTCGGGGATTTTATTTTCTTGTGGAGTAGACAAGATAGCATTACCATTGCCTATTCCCACAACCATACCTTCTGAAGAACCTTCAATACCATTCTCATGCAATATGGATTTCCCATTCTGACTAGACTGTTGGCTAACTTCATCCACCCTGCCAATGCCAGAAACTGTAGATCCATCTTGAAATTCTGCTTGAACCATGTCCGAACTTGAAATAAATGTATTAACTGATCCACACACATTTTCAGCACCCTCATTAATTTCGGTTTCCGGGGGGCTCAGTAAATCCAAGAGATGAGTCGAACTGTTTCTATTAAAATCAAGTAAGAGCGACCTCCTAGAATTAATCTCGGAATTATCCATCTCTGAAGCTATAGCTGCTGGAGATTCGTCTTTGTTGGCAGTGGGTACATTTCCAGAAGGTAGTGAAATAACATCATCACATTTGATAGCCAGAACAGCAGAAGTCATTTGTTCTTCTAGATGCATTACACCCTGATCAGATGCAGGGAGTGTGTTCATGGAGCTATCTACAGTGACAGGCTCACTATCTTTCTTCACTGACTTCAAATTTGATGCAGATGAAGAAAGGGAAGCAACTTTCTTGTTCTTCCTAATCCTGTATGATGGTGCTTCACCAGAACCACCCCTCTTATGACCCTCATCTGAAGCTGTATCCCCTACAAACACCTTCACTGCACTCTTTCCAGCAGAATCATTGACCACACTTCCATTACCAGAAACTGTAACGTTTTCCACTTTTTTTGGAGTCTTTTCAGAACTAGATGGACAATCTGATTCATGTATGGAGTTGCCTGATTTAACAGAATGCTCGGCAAATCTCTTTAGTGGAGAATCAGACATAGTAACCTTCCTAACCTTTCTATTCCTAGGTGTAAAACTCCGAGCTGGACTTGAATGAGCTGCCGCAATAGCCTTGGCAACTAATGCATTGGATTTGAAAGAAACATCAAGATCAACTGGGCTTCGTTCTCTCTCTTCCTCTAACGTCTGACTCGAATAGACAATGGGATCTTTATCTTTCTCTTTACCCCTAAAACTACCAAAATGTTGTTCGTGGCTTCTATTATTCCTAACATCATTAGGTTTCCCTATCCTAAGCAAAACACTTTTTTTCTGAATCTGCTTCTTGGGCGGGGTTCGAAAAAAATCTTCTCTTTCCTCCCTCTCCCTATCCCTATCCCTATTACTAAATCTACCAGAATCATATATATCCCGCCTCGCGGAAACAAATTCACCATTATGTTCCATATCCATTGATCCCCAGCTTCTATTTTCATCTCTCTTATCATTCAAAAATCTCTCATTTTCCAATACAGATCCATAACGAGACTCATAACTATCCCTAATTTCCCTTGTAAAGCTTGAATTATGAGAATCACTGCCAAACTTATACCGATAATTATCATTATCAATATCATCACCAATTCTATCCCAGAAAAGCCGTTGACTTTGATTTTGATTATCATTACGGTTTTCTCTGTATGGAAATTCATCTCTAAAAGAAGACCTAGAATTAAGTTCAAAATCAGGACTTGTTGGGCGGTAGGGTGAAACCCTAGGTGGATCGGACCAGGAGTCGGGGCGGGGAGGTGGGTAAGGTTTGTCAAATTCGGGTACGCGGAATAGGGTTCGATTGGAAGAATTAGAAACCCTAGGTGGCGAGTGGTGGTGGCTGAGGAAGGTGAAATTTGATTGGTGGGGATTGAACGGCGGAGGAGGAGGTGGTGCAGGAGGTAGAGGAGGGTATAACAGTGGTGGCGGCGGTGGCGGTGGGTGGAACGGAGGCGGAGGAAGGTGGTGGATATCACGGTGGAGGATATCACGGTGGTGGCGATGATGGTCGGAGGGGAAAGGAGGAAGAGGGCGGTGAGAAACGTACCTGTTGCTGAACGAAGGGAACTCCATAGGCGGCTGCGCTTGCTTGGACAATTCTGCTTTCTCTCCCTCAATAACTGTTTGTTATTTTTGTATTTGATATTTGTGTGCCTTGTATGTCTTGCACAAATAAATAAATAAATAAATAAATAAATAAAATGGGGTTATTTTCATTTGGGATGTTTGCCTTTGTTGACTTTCTCCAACTGGAAATAATACTAGCTTGGGCTTTATTTCAAAGGCAAATTGTCAATTGAAATGAATATTAGGTAGACAAGAACAGGTTGTTATGGATTTGGGATTTGATTAAAAAATAAAAAAACATGTTGGTTTGGATTTGGAATGTCAATTTTGAAAAGAATCATCAAGTATGAGTTCTGGGAATGTTATATTTTATTTTCTTTTTCTAAAAGAAAGTGTTAACAATTAATTTTCAATGAAGTTAGGGATATTGAAAGAAAATTTCAAGAGAAAATACGATAAAACTCTTTTTTTTATATATATAATTTGGCATCAAATAAAGTTAGGGATATTGAAAGAAAATTTCAAGAAATACAATAAAACTTTATTTTATAATTTGATATCAAATATAGATACAATGCAACATATGTAAAAGTATGGGAGGATTACTGAGGAAAAGAAATTAAGATTAGGGCTTATCACATGTAAAAGGTGACAAGAGGAGGCGAAATCGTGAATGTAAAAATAGTCAAAGTCTCAGATTCTCTAATTTTGTTATTTTACAAGAGAGCGATAGGTGGAGATTTACAAACAGGGGGGAGAGAGAGAGAGAGAGAGAGAACAAATTCAGCCTATTAATTTTTTAACTAAACCATATTGAAGACAAAAATAAATTAGTTTTCGTAGAATACAGAAATTTGACAAGCAATGGCTAATTGATGACAAATGTCATATAACCTTGACTCACGATATTCACAATTAATTTTATTTAGTATGAGTCAACAATAAGGATAAGAGAGGCAACATAATTTTTTTAAAAGTTTGGACACGCGCCTATTACTATACCAAACATAGTAAGAACCAAAATGACAGTTTGTGGTCCAGCAGAAATATTTAAAGTCAAAGAAATTACAGTTGACAAGTGTTGCCAGCTATTTGGAATAACGGTAACAATCTAACAAAAAAATTATAAGGAACGACTATAAAAAGATTGTTACAACAACAATGAATTACTACTGATTATTTACATTAAAAAAGCTAAAATTTTAAGTGCTCCACTTTACAATTTCAAAGATACAACTATTGTTAAGCCATTTGAAGAGTAACTTAAAGCAACTTAGCAGCGACTCACATTACAACATCTTCGTAGTGATTTTGTTAAGATCTAAGTGATCTTTGTATTCTAAATATGTGTGACTTGAATGATTCTTTGTAAATTAAATGTGTAAAGTTTTTTGTGAATTGTAATATTTGTAATCATCCTATTTTCATTGGATCATCCCTACTCACGAAGTAGAAAAGAGAATTATGAGACTTTTGTGCTCTGAATCCTTAAAAAAAACTATATATTTACTTTCTGCAATATTTATTTTTTGCACTTTAACTGCTTTAACTCTACGATCTGTTTGTAGCTTAACTCTACATTTTGCACTAAATTCAAAACTTTGCATTTTATTTAATCTTTGAAAATGTTTTAAAACTATATTTCACTATGCTTAGATATCAAAAAATTAACTTATTTAATTAATTGGTAATACTACTTAAAAAAAAATTAAAGAATCTATTCAACTCCTTTTCTAAATCTCTTTTGTGCTCTCAGGGCTAAAAAGTGGTGTCAGAGTTGTGTTCTTTCTTAAACTAGCTTTATAACTTGAATAGATCTATAACACACACCAAAATGAGTTCTAAGCTTGGTGGTAGAAATAAGTCACCTTTGTGTAATAAAGACAAATTTGTTAACTAAAAGGTGCGTATATAGGCCTATATGGATGCAATCGATGATGAGTTATTTGATACAATTCTAAATGGACCATATGTGTCTACAAAGCTTGCACCTACTCTAGAGGATCCAAACAAACTAGTAGTCAAGCAAAGAGTATAGTGGGCAGAGAATGAAAAGAAACTGGTAAGAAGGAAAGATAAGAAGGCACCAAGAAAGATAAGAAGGCATATAAAAAGTATCAGAAGAAAGACAAGGGTCTGGTAGCTGAAGACTCTTGGAGGCAAAGTGAGAGTGACTCAGATTCTGAGTCAAGTGATGATGAAGGACCATAAATGGCCAACTTATGTCTCATTGCTATAGAAGCTCTTACAGGAAACATCACTGATCATCAAAAGATTGATATCAGTGAGGTATTTGACTTTGATTCCCTTGAAATTGATATTTTTGATCTTGTAACTGCCTTATGTGATATTACTTCTAAATTGCATAAATATATGAGGTAGGTCAAGGTGTTATTAAAGGACCATTATCAACTTTAAGAGGATGGAGAAAGAGTACAACTGGGATTGAAAACAATGAAAGAAACTGCTTATTCCCTCTCTAAGCTTGAAACATAGAATGAAAATTTGAGAAGCACTATTGAGCAATCTGCACAGATAGAGTCAATTCTTGTCTCTAAGATTGAAGAGCTGGAAAAGACAATCTCTACATGGAACAGGTCTTCTTCTTCTATGGACTCCCTAATCACAAGTTAAAGATGTTGTTCTGAAAGAATCGTAATGTGGGCATAAGCATGGAGACTAACAACAACATTGATCAAATTGTGATCCTGAGAAAAATTAGTCACATATTAGTCTAAATTTTAAGAAATTGTATGGTAAAGCCAAAACTGGGCTCAAGTCTCAAAGGATCATAGAGTTTGTGCATATTCATCCTATGAACAAACTAGGAAATAATCATAAAGTTGGCTTCTACTCTGTGAAATCTCAATATCGTAAAACAATGTGGAAGCAAAAGGAGTAGCACCTAGAAGAAGGGCAAGACTTTCTTTTATCCCACACGTCTTTGAATAGAAGGAATCCATACACACATATAAACATGCATCATACCATTTTTTTTTATAATTGTCATTGTTATTGTCGTATTGCTGTTATGTGTGAATTTTTGCATATTTTATTTATGTAAGGCCTAAGATTAGGCATATATGGGTTCCCAAGAGGACTAACCAAGAAGGATCCAAGCATATATGGGTACTAAAGTGAAGTTTAATTTGATTTGCAGGAAGGGAGTGCCACTTCATCAATTTAGAATATAGACAGTGGTTGTTCAAGGCACATGACTAGCAATAAAGTTCTTCTATATCAAATTTTAAGGAGTGATAAGTATGTTTTATACATATGTATTAATTATCTTTAAACTTGATAATTTGTGAGTTTTTAAGTATATTGTGATATTTTTATGAATTTTTATTCTAATTTTGTGAATAGGGAATTTTATTATTTTTATGTGATTTTATTATGTTTTGTAGGAATTATGGTCATGGAAGAAGAATTGGTTAAGGCATTAGTCATAGGTAGCATTAGTGTGCAAAGCATGAGCATGAGTAGGAGCAAGACAAGACAAGGACTTAGTGCAGCACGTGCGCGCGGAAAGAAGCTTGGCTGGGCAGAAATCACATGGGCATTGTGGCACCATAACATAGAGTAATTAGGGCACTGCGGCACCGAGCATCAGAATGCAGAAAATACGTAGGGTGCGGCGGCATCGCTTTCAAGTCTAATTCGAGCGCTATGGCGCCGAAGGTCCAGCTCGTCAAAGTTAGTTCGCGATTTTTGCATTTTTTTAATTTCAATTTGGAATAGGTTTCGCCATATACTAGCTTTTGCCATGTAACCGATAAATATATGACTTTACACATAATTAAGAGGATGTAAGAGTAGATATCAGTTAGAAGCAAGAGATTTATCAGATTTGAAGGAGAAATCACGTGAAGGATTGCAAGGATTGAAGACTAAAGTAGAGTTCGTGCATAAATACATATTTTTATCGCTTATCTTCCCTTTTATTTTTGTAACCTTACAATGTGGATTTATTATTATTTTAAGTTGGATTTGTTTTCTTCTTCAGTAATGAGATAATTTTTTATTTAAGACTGCAATGAAACTCAATGCGTAGTTGAATTAATTTACTTCATTTTTAATTATTTATGGTTATATATTAATTATTTATAATATTTTGTGCGTTCATATATTAATTAACTGACGAGTAATTAATGTGATAATCTATATGAAATTGGGAGATAGATTATAGATTTAGATTTGAATACGATAGCCTATGTTCGTGTATTTTACATGGGATAAAAACATGATTCGTATATAAGATAAGAATATACATGTATATCTTATGTAACCAAAGAGAGAATCTGAGCTTAAAATCCTTGTTAATTTAAATCTCATAAGAATAAAATGATTTATTTAGCTAGGATGTTTCTTTCCAATTCTATTGCACATAGTGTCAAATTTAGAAGGGATGTGTTTATATGACCATCGGAAAAGGTATATTTACTAACGAATTCTCAATTAACGATCTTATATAATTAATTAATTAATTAATTAAAAAAAGGAGTGAAAATATTTAAATGAAACATTAAAAAAATTGTAATATTCAGTCTTTTAAAATGTGATTTTAATCGTTGTTAATTAATTAGTTAAGTTGTTAATTTAATTAGTTTCTAGTTTATAATGTAATTCCTGAAAATAGTATGTCTTCAAGTCAATCATATGTTGATGTGATAAGTATATACTTTATAATCTTATTCATTTATTAATAAAAGTTTTATTTAAATGCATTTATTTATTTATGATTAATTGATTAAATGGATAAACTCATAGTTTTGGAGCGATGCTTTTATAATTATAATGTTTATTATGCTAATGAGATCTAAATTCAAGATAGGTCAAAACTAAAATATTCTTAATCATAAGGTCACTAATTTGGGATTAGTAGATCCGAATAGATTAATACATATTATGCTTACCCCTTTTAAGATGATGATTGATCTCATAATCATTTGTGTGGAGACACTAAGCAAGTATGTATGTGCTTATTGGAGAATAAGTTCATTGAACGTGACTCGCTTAAGGAACACCTAATGGAGTTTTACATTACTTTTAATAGAAGTTCCTAAAGTGACAGTAGTACAAGTGATCATTGGACTTGAAATCATTATAGTATCTTATATATGATAAGTTATACTTTGTTATATTCTTTAAGACTATTCGGGTATAACAAATAATATATTTTGGTATAATAAGTTGTATATGAAGATAGGTGAATGATCAATAATTGATCTACCACTTCTAGTAAAGGAAAAGAATAACCTATGTGATTCGATAAATGACAACTCAGTAGTCCTTGGCAATTACAGTATGCAAATTAGAAAGAAATATTTAATTTAAATTAATTAAAGTTGTGTATTTGATAATCGAAATGCATATGATAAAATTAAATAAGACTTTACAGTAATTTTATATCTTATATTTGATTGGGACATTACATGATAGAATGATTGAATTATACGATAATTATTCATAGAATAAGTTCTTAGAGATCAAATGTTGAAATTCATATTATCTGGATAATCATGATATGCTTAGAGGTATCCCTCATGATGTAGAATAATTAAGAATTTATTTATATATAAATTAAAGAAGTTTAATTCATTATAAATAATATTAAAATTATTCTAATTTATTTATTCTACTATTGGCTTAATATTGAACTTAAAGGGTCACGCCATAAAAGAGAAATATTTATTTTAGAAGTAGATGGCATAATGATAATAATAAATTAAGTATATTTAATTTATACTGTGGTGATAGAAAAATTACATAACTTAATATTTATAATTAAATATTTTGGAAATACTAATTATAAATTAATAAGATGAGTCTTATTATTGTTGTTGTTGTTGGTGTTGTTGTTGTTGTTATTTAGTTCCTAAATGGCTTAGGAATTAATTAATAAGTAGCAGTAGTAGTAGTATTATATATAATTAAGTTCCTAAATTGTTTAGGAATTATAATTATTATAATAAATTAATTTAATTTTTTAATTAGATTAGGAGTTAAATTAAAACCATACTCCTAAAGAGTTTAGGAGGGTTAACAAAGTTTATAAATAAGAATGGTTTTATTATAGATTGAGGTTATACACACAATTACAAGTATTAGAGAATACTTCATAATTATCTACATCTAAGAAATTAGAGAGAGAGAGAGAGAGAGAGAGAGAGAGAGAGAGAGAGAGAGAGATAGAGAGAATTAGGGCTAGCCACCCAAGATTTGTATAAACCTAAATCTACTTCTTGAATCAATATTCTCTTGTTGGATCACCTTTAGAGGCTGCACACTTGGGTAGCTGACGTTGATCCATGGATTCAATTCAAGAAACGCCAAGGATTTAAGAGGTGAACTCATAGCTAATAAAAGTTATTCGTCTACAAAGGTATAATCTTTTATCCTTCCTCAATTAATAAGTATCGCATAAGAAAGATCCTAGAATTTTGTTTGTAGAAATTTTTTAAATATGATTTATGCCTGTTTCCGTTGTTTTATATCAATTAGATTGTATGTATGTATTATTTTTGCAAACCAACAGTGGCATCAAGAGCCAAACTTATACAAATTATTAATTATTTTGATTTCGTATATATCTGTGTATGTGTTTAGAACAATTTATTTGGGCAATTGTTGGTATAAAATCATTTTTTTTTAAACAAGGAAGCAAAAATCGCGATCAAAACTGAAAATAGCGATCTGCAGAATGTCGTAGCGCTGAGGTTCTGCAGAGACAGAGCCGCAGCGCCATATACCAGCACCGGGAGCCTTTGCCGCAGTGCCAGTCCACGGTGCCACAATGCCGAGCCTCGGGTTGTTCAATTTTTGCCCAAATTTGTAGTTTTAAAAAAATTAGAATAAAATTCATAATCAATCCAAATATAATGTAGTATTTTATATGTGCATGCTATATATGTGTGTGTGTGCGTTCGCGCGCGCGCGTACGCACGCGCTAAACAACATGAGATAATTAATAACAAACCCCTCAAGGTAAATAATATTAAGTTGCAACATTTAAAAACATTAATAATGTCGAACGTAGCCTTTTAGCATGATAAAATAATAGAGTATTAAATATTTAATATGAATTTGTTGTCCACACACAAGGATTGTATTAATTATTTGAGATGTTGTTTTATTACCTAGTGGATGTTTATAAGGAATTAAACAATACTTTTCGTTATGCAGACACAATGATGGTATTTTTCTCTACACTTAAATGGAAATCCTAGGTCGGACTTAACTTAGATAATTTTAATTTAGATGTGCACACACACGATCATTATAATCTAAGAGACAAAATAAAAATAGTTACATGTTGATGTAATTGACAAAAGTTGTCTACCTGTTGAAAAAATATAGTTTGGTGTGCACACATAATACTATATTTATGTTTATGGGATCTTTATCTCACTAGCATATCTTTAATTAAATTTGTCGAACTATATAGAGGAGGGTAATATAGTTTGATGAAAATAGCAGGAGATACTAATTTAAATAAAGTTCTAATGTATTGTAATAATTAATAAAATGAATGTATACTAAATGTTGTTTCAAAATTTTACAAATGTCTAATTCACTAACACTGCGGAGAATATTGCATGCTAACAAATTAACTGAACCAAATTACACGGTCTGATTAAGGAATTTGAGGATTGTTCTCACTGTTGAAAAGCCTTTCTATGTCCTAAATTCGCTTGTCCCTACAACTGCTGCAAAGGAGGCCTCTGAGGAATAAATTGCTACTTTTAAGAAGTGGCAAAATGATGCAACTGTGGCTCAATGCATCATGCTCGCATCTATGAGTAAAGAGCTTCAGTGTCAGCATGAGAAAATAGATGCACTTATTATCTTGTTGTACCTTCAAGAGCTGTGTGGTGAGCAAAGTAGGACAACTAGATATCAGATATCTAAAGAGCTCTTCCGATCTCGAATGTCCAAAGGTAATATGGTAGAGACACATATCTTCAAAATGATCAATCTGATTGAAGTATTAAACAACTTGGACATCTAGGGTTCGTCATGGATGGAGAGTTGAGCCAAGATATTATCTTGGAGTCACTCCTGAAGACCTTTTCACAATTATTGTGAATTTTCACATGAATAAGTTAGATGTCAGCTTACCTTAGTTACTTAACATGTTGAAAACTACTAAAGGTCACTTTTCATCCAAGATGTACCAGGTCTTATTAATAGATAATTCTTCCAAGAAAAGAAAGAGGCCCAAGGTTTCTTTTGAAAAGAAAAGAAAGAAGAAGGTAAAGGGCAAGGCAAAGACAAAGGACAATAAAAAAAACTAAGCCTGACAGCAAAGGAACCATAAAAGAGAAATATTTATTTTAGAAGTAGATGACATAATGGTAATAATAAATTAAGTATATTTAATTTATATTATGGTGATGAAATAAATTAAGTATCTTAATATTAATAATTAAGTATTTTAAAAATACTAATTATAAATTAATAAGAGGAGTCTTATTATTATTATTATTATTGTTGTTGTTGTTGATGTTGTTGTTGTTGTTGTTATTGTTTAGGAACCCTAAATGGTTTAAGAATTAATTAATAAGTAGTAGTATTATTATATATAATTAAGTTCCTACATGGTGGACACACTAAACTGGGCTCACCCAAGCAATGTTTGAAATAAGATATATAATACCTGCGTCAAGCCACTTGATTATTTCCTTCTTCACAACCTCATTCATAATAGGATTAAGTCTCCATTGCTGCTCTATAGTTGGTTTTTAATCATCCTCTAGCAGAATTTTATGCATGCAAATCGATGGGCAACCTTGATATCTGCTAGTACCCAACCAATAGCGGATTTATATTCTCGAAGCACTCGCAACAGTTTATCCTCTTAAATTTCATTAAGGGAAGCAAAAATGATCACTGGTAAAGTAGATGAACTACCTAAGTATGCATACCTAAAATGGCTCGGCAGAAGTTTGAGTTCCAATGTTGGTGGCTCCTCCAATGAAGTTTTATGCTTAACCAAAGACCTTCCTGAATACTCCAATGACTCAACTAGAAGCCTGAATTTATCAACTTTCGGGGCTACATCTAATTCTTGAACACACTCAATCAAATCCAGATCACTTACCAAAGTTGAAAAATCACTTGTAATTGATACTTCAAAGGGAATCTTCACTAAGTGTAAACAACAACTCATCTTCAATTGCCTTCCCAACCAAATCCACACAAAAACATTTTTCTGCATCTTTAAGGAACTTTATTACCTTAAATACATTAAAAGTTACCTCCTGATCCTAAACTCGCATTGTAAGCTCTCCCCTCTGGACATCAATTAAAGTTCTACCTATGACAAAAAATGGTCGTCTAAGGATAATTGGTATATCCCTATCCTCCTTAAAAGCAGGGAAAATAAATTTGACAATCTTCAGCAACACATCTTCCACAATACGCTTTGGATATGTTAGAGATCGGTCAACCAACTGCAATGTAAAATTCGTTGGAACTGTTTCCTTTAACCCTAATTGCTGATAGATTAACAGTGGTATTAGATTGACACTCGCACCCAAATCATATAGGCATCGACTAAAAAATTGAGTCCCAATGGTACATGGTATGATAAAGCTACCCAAATCCTTGAACTTCGGGGGTAGCTTCTTTTGCAGAATTGCACTGCACTCTTCTGTTTAGGCTATTATTTTAAAATCTCCGAGCTTCCTTTTTTGTGACAGAATATCCTTTATAAACCTGACATAACTCGGCATCTGTTCCAATGCATTTGCAAAAGGAATGTTGATCTACAATTTTTTTAATACTTTCAAGAACTTGGCAAATTGTTTATTGAGTTTCTATTTCTGAAGACGTTATGGAAATGGTACTTGTGGTACACTAGGCAACTGTTTATCCCCTTTTCTTCACTGTATGCTCCTCATATTCCTTCGTCTCATTTTCAATTGATCTTTCTCCTTCTCCATTAACCTGTACCTTCTCTTGTTGGATCTCATCATTAGCTACTGGTAACTCTTTTATGCTTTTCAGTATAACCGCTTTGCATTGTTCCTTACCTTCACGCTTTAGGTTTATCTCTGTATCAGTTGGTAAAATTCATTGAGGTCGGTTATTCAAAGTGCTTGCCAACTTTTCCATTTGATTCTTAAGGTTTCTTATTGCAACTAATTGAGTTTTCACGGTTACATCAAACTGATTCACTAGCTTTGCCAACATATCCTCCATCTGAGAAAGCTTATTCGACTGTTGATGTTGCTAATTTTGGAATCCGAGTGGAAATAAATTCCTTGAAGGTTGAACTTGATGTTGTGGCTGATTATTACTCCATGAAAGGTTAGGATGGTTCCTCCACCCCGAATTATAGCTGCTTGAGTTACTATTTTGATGTCGATTGTAGTTGGAGACATACTGTACAGACTTTGAATTTATCGCACATTGATAACTTGAATGGTTTCCCACACACAACTCACAAATTACCTTTTGAGCTTTTTGTCCCCCGAGTGCATCTATCTTTTTGGTGAGAGCAAAAATTTGAGCCAACATTTATGCAGACAACGCAGTCATTGCATCAACTTCTAAAATACCAGCTGCTCTATGTTGTTAGCTGCCATTATTTTAAGTAGTTAGCTGATAATAGGCCACTGATAGTTGTTAGCTGCCATTGTTTCAAGTAGTGTATAAACATCATCACGGTTCTTTGCTATGAGAGCTCCTCCTGCTGCAGCATCTATACTGGTCCTCAATGTATTAAATAGCCCATTGTAGAATGTTTGCACCTGAAGCCATTTAGGAATCCCATGATGTGGACAACGCCTCAATAAATCCTTGAACTTTTCGTTAAAGAGATTCTGAGCCATGCTGAACGAATGAGGTAATGTCGTTCCGCATCTTTGCTGTCTTAGCAGGTTGGAAAAACTTAATAAGAAACTTCTGCACCAAATCATTCCGTGTTGTAATAGATCCAAGAGGTAAAGAAGGAAGCCAGCTCTTAACCTTATCTCTGAGCATAAATGGAAATATTTTGAGTCTGATTGCATCTTCTGTAACCCCATGGTACTTGAATGTGTCGCATATTTCCATGAAACTGACCAAATGATCATTGGGTTATCATTTGGTAACCCTTCAAATTGAATTTTTTTTTGTATCATCTGTATTATTCTCGACTTGATTTCAAAGTTAGTGGCTGTAATGGCAGGTCTTGTTATTCTCGATTGAATTTTTGTCACCTGTGGCATTGCATAATCCTGAAGTGATTTTTGTTCTTCCTCAACCTTCCTTTCTTGATTTTATATTATTTCTCAAATGAAACTCCGAATTCCGTGGAACCGATGTTCAATTTCATCTTTGTAGGGTACTAGTTCCTGTCCTTTTGAACACGTTTGCATACAAAACCAAGGTTACTTGAACAGAAGGAAAAATAACGGGAAAAAAACTAAGAAAATATTTACTCTAAGATGAATTCAATCAAAATCAATAGTAATCAATTTATCAAAACAAATCCCTGGCAACGACACTAAAAACTTGTTGCCTAATTTCTTACTCACAAAGCTCACGCAAGTATTCGTGGTCAGTCAATAATATTATGGCAAGCAGAGTATCGTCCCACGAGAATTTGCATTCAATAAATACAACTAAAATAAGCTTTGATTAAAATTAATCTTAACTAAACTCATGATTAAAGATGGTTGAAATTTAATTACAAATGATTTAATAATAAAAACTTTTAACGACTAAGGATTTAAAACTCAGATTAAAGACTTAAGACTACAAATTCATTCTATGCTTCAGTTAAACCTTTTTATTTACTTATAGTTATGATGCTTATAAAAGGATTGTTAACCAAAAACTCTTTATACTATTTGTGTGCATCTCTTGATGTTCACATAAACGAATCACCCTAAATCTACCGGTTATGGAATAGAACTAGAGAGAACGCCCTAATTAATCAAAACACCATATCTCTATATAAGTTGAATTAACCAGGATACTTAGCATAGGTTCGCTTAAGATTACATATGATGAATAAGAATATCTATATCTTATCCACAAATTATAAGTTCCGACAACGCAGAAATCATAAACACTTGTTGCTTTATAGAGGTCTAAACTTATACTCCATTTCTCAACTTTGTTTAAATTACCAAATTAACTAATGGCCAGGTAATCACTCAATTAATTGCAATTGTGATAGACAGTCCACAACAAGCATCCATAACTAACAAGCAGTTAATTAGTTCAACTTATGGATAAAGATCAATTGTAGTCTTAAATGAAAGGAATTAGTTCAGGGTTAATTTAATTAAAATCATCAACCATAAAGTTTCAATCAATTCAAAATACAAAATTCAAGATAAAGAGAAGAGAAAAACTATATATATAATGATCATTTATTTCTCTTCCTCCAAGCTTCTGTGACGCCCCCAAATCTGGGTTCCATAACCTCGGGTTTGGTGCTCACGATCTAACAACATCAAACACATTCTATAACTAAAATGGAATATATATAAACATACATTGTTCATTACATCAGGTTATACTAATCTCAAGATCTATTAACCTTTACATAAATACAACCTATAGACTTTAAGTGTTCAAAACTATACTAGTGAATTACAAACATTTATAAATTAACTAACACGCATACTAATCTATTCTTGAACGTTCTCCTTGCCCTTGTTCTTCTTAAAGCTTTCTAGTTTGACTGTAAAATATCATGATATAGCAAAGGTGAGCAATCACTTTGCTTAGCAAGTTTAAATAAACAGTAATCACAAATGATGTATATCATGATTGAAAAGAATAAATTTTTGAGGTTTCAATAATATATAATATAGATGAAAGAATGAGCTTCAAATTCAATTTAACAGAAAGATTTGAGTCTTTATTACTAAGTGGCCACTAAGGACCATAAACTAATGTTAAGGTATATCAGTCATTTAACTGACCCTTTTAGTATTTTGGTATTCGAATGAATCAGCCTCTTGTACCCATACGTGTATACATAACATTTAAACATCTGTGCGCAAGTTTGATTTTTCGATAATAATCCCCTTATTAGGGTTGTTCTTTCTCAGTCTTAATATAAGAGACTGTACCAATAATTAGCTTGGATTTATTTTAACAAAATTCAAATGATTGAATTTATACATGCAAGGTCTAGCTGAACAATTAACATAGATTATTTATTAAATAGTTCATAAATGACAGAACTTAAATGTTTTACTGTTCAATAATGAAACGGTCTTCAATTGCACTGTCGACGCCGGGATTTAGTCATTTCGTTTTTTAATATTAAAATCCCAATATTAAAAGCCCTTTCCAATTTTAGCCTTTAGATTAAGATGTGATTTTTTGAAAAGGGTCGGCTTAGTGTCGACGGGATTTCGAAATGTCGATTTTTTAATGAGCCAATTGACCAGAGTCGCCAGTTGGTATATTTGAAAATGGATGTACCAACTCTTCCGAATTTTATTTTCGTAATCGCTGGCTCATATGTGACTCCGAATTAATTGGTCTGTGAACCGAGATTCATAGAGTTCGGGGGCTTGCTTAAGTGAGGGGAAGATGTTAGGCACCCCCCGACTTCCGTGAAACACGGTTACCGCAATCTCGATGTTTTCCTATCCTTTCAAAATCCTAAAAATGTGTGAGTTGCGTGTGTGCGTGCGTGCCTAGGTGATGGTTGTGGTGAATTTTGCGTGAAAATCGCTTTGATTTCTTATGGAAAACGTGTTTTGTCGGGAAAGCGTTTAGACGTCCTTTGACCCAAATGACAAGGGTTTGTTTTTTATAATAAAGATTGATTTTAATTTCGAAAACGATGAGGTTTTTTAGATGTCATTTTTATAAAACAATAGTTTTTAAACTTTTGTCAAATAGGAATCGAGACTATACATTGCCTTCTAACAGTAAATTCAAATAAAATGAAGGCAACTTCTAGAACTCTTTAACCCTATGCACAAAGTTTAATGAAAACGTTTATCTATTTTTTACGAAAACATCTTTTATGACATTTCAAAACCAAATGGAGCCTTTTCGTCAAACAAGGATCAAAGTTCGCCAAAACTCTTAATTTTTAAACCACGTGAATCTAATATCCTAATTTGATCATTTTTTAGAAAATCTTCATCGTTTTGCTTTATTTTGGAAAATCGTTTTTTGTGTCGTAAATCAAAACAAGCATTCAAACATGTCGGGGCTATCCATGGGCATGTGAGCCGTCTAAATAACCCCAGACATCCACAATCACATATTTTACTATTACGGGGCCTTAACCCGATTTCGGTTCGATATCGCTTTAAGGCCCAATATTTACATATATATACAAAATGGACCCTTGCAATGATTACATACACCCAAAATTGTCCATCATCGGGATTTGATCACGAGGATCTCCTCCCTAGGCTCACAATCACCCAAATCGCTGCACAACTATACCAGAGCAAGATAAACAATACTCAACTTGATACTATGCTACACGAGTCAAACAAATCACAATCCCAACACAACAAACTATCCATTAACACAACGAACTATATATCACCGTACGGATATCATCGGGACATTAGGAGGAAATTACGTTCTAACGGAACCCTCGCTAATAATCCCTAATCCACGGATTCTCAACAATACAACAACATACTACATTAAGCCACCCAAAACACAATATTATAATAACAATACAAGCAAAAATATTAACCAAAACACCCTTTTCACCTTGCAATACACCGACAAAAGCCTTATATTTTACGATTGAACCAAAACCACACGAATACTTGAATTTTTGACAAGTAAAACAAGTTTTCTCACTTGGATTTAACAAAATTTGAACTCATCTCTCGCCTTCTCGCGTGTTTCTCTCTCCTAAGTTTAGAAAAATTTTGCTTCCTCCCGTTCTGCAGATCAAAAATGGCGTTGTATAGGTGACTAAAGTCAGCCTCAGGTGCATCTGCGGCTGGCCGCAGGTGCATTTGCGGCTGTCTGCTGTGGCCGCCTGCACTGAATCCTCGGCTGCCGGGTTGTCTCTTCGAGTCGTGCAAGTGTCACGCTTGTCGGTGGCCGCAGGTGCACCTGTGGCTGCCCAACTTGCCTTTCTCGATTTTCGTGCCACGCAGTCTTGAATCGTCAATTTCTGCTGTTTTATTTTTGAAGGCTATCACCTGATGTATAAATATCTCTGGTGCCTGGCTTCCAAAGAGCGAGACCCCCTCCGACTGTCGCAAGCGTAGTGGTCATTTGCCGTCTTTGGCGACCGAATCGGGTTTCGTCTAGATCAACTTCGTATCTTGCTTCAAATGACTTGAAGCTCGTTGTTCGTTTGACAGCTTTGATCGTAAGACGTCGTGGTGACTTCGGGTTGGGGCCCACCTTTCCTGTTCATATGTTGGGTCGAATGACGATTTTTCCCTCCTGTCAAGGTCAGTACACAAGTGCAAAATTTGGGTGTTTACAGCTGCCCTTCTTTATCATGTTTATGGAATGGCATACAAAATGAACATGATAAAGAAGTAGGCACCTGGCGTATGGAAATGACAGTATGTGTTTAACGATGCAACACATATATTAAGATGATGCAAATGTCGCATTCAACATGATCGTGTAGGGGTCGATTCAAAGTTTACGAATGAATATCGCTCGGGTTTCGTCTCCGACGGGTCATTTTTGGATTGGTCTGGTATCGTCTCTGACGGGTCGTTTTTGATTGGTCAGGTAACGTCTCTGATGGGTCATTTTTTGAGTTGGTCAGGTATCGTCTCTGACGGATCATTTTTGATTGGTCAGGTATCGTCTCTGACGGGTCGTTTTTGAGTTGGTCAGGTATCGTTTCTGACGGGTCGTTTTTGATTGGTCAGGTATCGTCTCTGACGGGTCGTTTTTTGAGTTGGTCAGGTATCGTCTCTGGCTGGTCGTTTTTTGGGTTGGTCAGGTATCATCTCTGACGGGTCGTTTTTTGAGTTGGTCAGGTATCGTCTCTGGCGGGTCGTTTTTTGGGTTGGTCAGGTATCGTCTCTGACGGGTCGTTTTTGAGTTGGTCAGGTATCGTCTCTGACAGGTCGTTTTTGAGTAGGTCAGGTATCGTCTCTGACAGGTCATTTTTGAGTTGGTCAGGTATCGTTTCTGATGGGTCGTTTTTTGAGTCGGTCAGGTATCGTCTCTGACGGGTCATTTTTGATTGGTCAGGTATCGTCTCTGACAGGTCGTTTTTTGAGTTGGTCAGGTATCGTCTCTGATGGGTCGTTTTTGAATGGTCAGGTATCGTCTCTGACGGGTCGTTTTTTGAGTTGGTCAGGTATCGTGTCTGACGGGTCGCTTTTTTGGGTTAGTCAGGTATCATCTCTGACGGGTCGTTTTTTTGAGTTGGTCAGGTATCGTCTCTAACGGGTCGTTTTTGATTTGGTCAAGTTCTAAAATCTTGTTTTTAAATCTTAACAAGTTTCACGTTGGCTCGGGGTAAACAAAAGGGAAGTTTAGGGGGCACTAAGACCAGCCGCAGGTGCATCTGCGGCCAGCCTCAGGTGCATCTGCGGCTAGGATCGATTCCTATTTCAGATCGCGACCCCCCGAGATCTGTCACTTTCTTTAACTTTTCTCTCCCTCGTTTTCGGTTTTCCTCGTCCCCACTCAGCTTTTTCGTCTTTTGGACACCTTTTGGCAAAATCTGCTCCGATTAAATCAGTCTACGCACTTTGGGTAACGTTTTAACTCATTTTTCTTTGATTTTCGCTTTCATTTGACTATACATTTACTTGTTTGGATATTTTAATTTTAGCAGTGCATGCCTATATGTGATATTTGTGTTACACGCAACATAGATAAATAACGGGTCTTGCAGACATGTTTTATTTACTTGAAAAACCATTGTTTTAGTCATTTTATGCTCATGATGCGTCATTTTCACTTGCATTTTGGATTTGTTGGTTGCCTGACTTGATTAAACATGTCTGATCGTGCATGGGATGCACATTTTACAAACGAAACTCTGCCGAAATTTCGAGAAATCTAGCGCACCCCTAGGGACTTATTTATGCATTTCCAATCTCATAAACATGCTACGCTGCCCTATTATTTCTAGCAATATGCAATAAGATTTTTTTTTTAAAGATAACGGGCTAAGGATGTACCTCCTTTTCGTGATACCGTTTCAGTTATGGATCCTGATGCTCCTAGTGGTTCCTCGGTGCCCTGAGTTGCCGGTGTCCGTAGTCGGCCACCTCAGCCCCAGCTCTAGTCCTGACCTGTCATTCTCGTAGACTGGCGAAGTCTGTCATTCGCCCCGTTCGGCCTAATGTTGGTGAGGATGCCCCAGCTGAGGCAGAGGCGAGTCCTTCAGGCACAACGGCCCCTCCCCCCACACGTCGGGCCTTACCAGGGGCCCGTGCTAGGATACCGGATCTGCTCGGTCATGATCTCAGCAGTCACCCCTCAGCCTACCTTGCGGCTAACGAGGTATATCCGTTGTTTAAGTTCATTCAAACCCGTATGGTTACCATGACTGACTTTTTGATGGCTGTCACAGGTTCCTGAGTTTACCCAGCCTCGGGGCAACTGGTTCAGCATTTACACCCTATACCACGCGCTGCATTCTGACTACAGGGGGATGGTAGGCTCTTGGGGGTTCAGACATTTCTTTACCATTGCCCCTCGCAGGTGTCCGTGGGGCTATATGAGGGCCCTATCTGAGCGTTGGTTCCACCAGACCCAGTCGCTTCATCTTCTGGACTGTGAGCTGCTGTTGACCCCTCTAGATTGGCGTTATATCACCGAGGTGGAGTTCTCTGGACCTCGTGTTCCTCTGGAGCCGGACATCACCCACGTAGCCGTTCGATCCTTGTTGGGGTACTCTCCTCAGGATAAGGTCTTTAAGGCCCGCAACATTCGATCGGGAGCCTTGGCTGTGGATGTTATTGGAGGGGTCCTTTCTAAGCCATTCCCTGAGGACCGGTCTGCTCGTGACTTTCTGCTCCGACGCTTGTTTTTGACCATCATGAGGGGCTGCTTTCTGGGGAACAACTACTCGACTATTCATTTCAGTATCGTCGGAGCCACTCGGGAGGTTAACCGGATTGGGGACTATGATTGGGGCTCCTTCACCTTCGCTTACTTCCTCCAGGGTCTTCTCCTTCGCTCAAAGGGACAGACGGATGCCTGGCTCGAATTCTACCCCTTTCTGCTAGTAGGTCTTTTTTATTGTATCGTCCTTGATTTGTTTCATTCCTTTTTCCTTTCCTAATACTTACGGTTCTCCTGTTTTGTTTATCAGTTATGGGCTTACGAGAGGCTACCCTGCCTGTGGCCAGTTACTACCCTCGGTCCAGAGACTTATCCTAGGGGTCGTCGGTGGCATCACAGCACTCTTGAGGAGACCCTAGTGTCAGATAGCTTTGCTCACTGTCGACTGCAGTTAGAGTTGATCTCGTCAGCGGACGTGACTTGGGTTCCCTACACTGCGGATCATTTGGCGGCTGGCATCGCCGGTGGTTATGCCGCGGATCAAGAGTTTGTCTTGTCCACTCGTCGCATTCCATTTCTGACATATGGTGGATGGGATCTGTATTTGGGGGAGCGCGCCATCAGATGTGTTTCTGGGGAGGCTCGTATCCCTTTCGCCCCTCCCTCATGGAGATTTTGGCCCGTGGATGCCCACCTTCCAGATGTCCTAACGGCCGGGGAGGATGGATACATGTTGTCTGCCGTCCCTCATACGAGTGAGAGATTCAGTGCCTGGTGGAGACCCCACACTATCAGGCCTCAGACCCGGGCCACCTTCTTCCTCAGAGACCTGGTTCATGGGTCGGTGATGATGATAGATTGGATGGAGTGTGTTCGGGCCTCCACCCACTCAGACCAGATCGCTTCCCTCACTCGGTGGGTGGATCAGTTATCATTTTTTGTTCGGAGCTTGGGCCGAGATCCAGAGGAGGCCTATACTGCAGACCCGTATGGATCCGATTTTGGTGCGGGTCCCGGCCCATCGGATGCCCCAGTTCCGCCTTATTCCTGCCCAGACCTGAACTTTGAGGCTGAGGCTTCTATTCCCCGAGACTTGCCTGCAGATCAATTTGAGGATGATGCCTTCATTGATGGCATAGAGTTCACTGATTAGATTCTGATAGGCTAGGACCTCTGTATTCAAACCTGCTAATTTTATTATCATTTTTCTCATTTCATGTATTATGTACAAAATTATTTTATTTTATGCACAATCATTTATTTCTGATGATTCATTTATTCCATTATAGCCTGTATGATGCACGATTTATTATATACGTGGATAAAGAAATTAACCCCTGTATAGTCTTTTGATACTGCTTTTTACAGATGTCATCCCTAGATGTGGTTCGCATGGGCCCTCGCGCCCCCTCGGGGATCATTGGCAGGCTCCGCTCGTGGCTCTTCCCTCCGACCGGATCATCACAGAGGGTCTTTTGGGACACTCCTTGTCTCTTTTGTCATTCCAGGTGCCGCCGAGCTTTGTTGACGGTATTCTCAGTTGTTGGATCCTGGATAGACATGTTTTCAGGTTCGGGTTGGAGTATCTGACCCCCACCCTTCAGGAGTATGCTCGCTTCACCGGTTTGTCGGTGGATGGTCCCTGCGCACGGGTTACCTCAGGCCATATGCGCCATTAATTCCTAACTTTTATAGGCTTACGGAGGACAGCTCTGCTATCTGTGATCTCTTCGAGCCACCTTGTTCCTTTACCCTTCTTGGTTGACAGATTTAGCTCAGTGGATAGCTTCTCTCGATTCTCCAGTGATTTTTCAGTGTTTGAGGAGCGCTGGGGCGCTTTGAGAGTGGATGTTTTGATGGCCTGTGTCATATCAGTTCTATACATGCCTGCCGGGGATGACCTCCTGGACATGCGGGTTATTGTAGCGGTTCAGGGCCTTTAGGAGGATCACACCATCCTTCCCATGATACTTGCAGAGACTTACCTGTCGGCCTCGTATTGTCATTCCTTCTCTGGCCGCATATTCAGGGGAAGCTCTACCTTGTTATATGTATGGTTCATGAGCCACCTCAGACCCATAAGGCAGTTTCGTCGGCACGGGTTTTGTTTCAGCCACAGCTTGGCCACGCAGTTCTCATTCCGTCCCCGGCGATGCACTGATGCGGCTTCATGGAGGGAGTTCTTATCGGCAATTGAGGAGCCCTTCCATCTCCTGATCTACTCGGGTTATTGCTCCTTCCTGAGCTTCTTGACTCATGTATCCCCTTTTGATTTCCTCCCTCTTCTTGGTTTGAGGGGGGCGATGACTTATCATCCCTTATCTGTCATGGGGCAGTTTGACCAGATGCAGGATCTCCATCTTTTTGCGGGAGCAGCTGACTACCGATTTCTCATATCGACTCAAACGGAGAGGGATATGCTGAGAGTATATGATCTTTGGTCACACAGGGTCTCGGCCGAGTTTAGGGACAGTCATCCTGGTCAGACACCCAACTACCTGCTATGGTTGCGGGGAGATTCTGAGATAGCTGACTTTGACCAGATTGGGGTATTGGATGGTTCTCGAGGACTTTTCCCAAATGAGACCAGTTCAGATGCTGTCATTCCCCCGGAGCCTTCAGAGTTAGCGCCCAGATCTGATGTTGATGTTGTTCCTGCCTCGGTACACGTCCCTTGCCCTGATTTGGCAGATCGGATTCAGAGACTAATGATTGAGGGTACCCGGCTCCGGTCAACCTTGAGGGCTACTGAGATTGAGAGGGATACTGCTCACGTTGAGCGGGATGCTGCTGTACTAGCCCGGGATGCCGTCCTCTCTGCCAAAGATAGTATCATTGAGTAGGTCAGAGTTATCATGGAGGCCCACTCTGCGACTGTTAATAGTGCTGCTGCTCTTTTGACTCGGATCGACATGATGGGACAGCAGATCGCGGCTGAGCCTGAGGTTTATGATACCTCGACTATTCTGTCTGTCCTGCTCTAGCTGGTTTTTGACCTGTAGATGATTTTGTTCCCTGCACGGACTATGTCAGTTTCATAATTATTATTAAAAAGACAGACTTTGTAATCAAAATGTTTTTTATATATAGAGAAATATTTATGGTTTAGTCATTTCCCTTTTTGGTGCATCATCACCCTTTATTGGATCCTCATTTTATCCAGCCGATTATGATTTTGATATATTGCCTTATTTCTTTCCTCAAGCCTTGATTGGGACTCCACGGATATTTCCGCACAACCTTCTGATTTCATCAGAGTGAGTCTTGGATTTTGGGCTGATTATATGGCTAGGTTTGGATAAGATTTGGAATGTATTTGTCAAAGTAGGGTTTCGGGGCTTTCTGGAAATGGGTTTGGTATAGGGACAAGGTTTATTATTTTGTATAGAACGGACCGCGCCATGATGGCTGCCTACGTACTCCCACAAAGCCAGGAGATCAGGTCCTACGTAGTTCGAGTTACAGAGGGAGATAGAATTTTTTTTTTTTTATTTTTTTTTTTTTAAGCATAAAACCTTTTCACTGAGTCAGAATTCAGGGGCTGCGAAAATACCTCGCCATCCATTTCTTGTAGGATGAGGGCCCCTCCAGATAGGACTTTCTTGATCACAAATGGTCCTTCCTAATTCGGAGCGAATTTCCCTTTGGCTTCGTCTTGACAGGGCATGACTCTCTTTAGCACTAAGTCATTTTCCTTGAACTTTCAGGACCGTATCTTTTTGTCGTACGACCGAGAGATGCGTTGCTGATACAATTGACCGTGTAATATAGCAGCCACCCTCCTTTCATCTATTAAGGCTAATTGGTCATACCGACTTTGTATCCAATCCTCCTCGTCAATCCGAGCATCGAGCAAAATTCGGAGGGACGCCATCTACTCAACTGGCAAAACAGCCTCCATCCTATATACCAAGGCGTAAGGAGTTGCCCCTGTAGACGTACGAACTGATGTCCGATATGCAAACAGTGTGAGGGGTAGCAAATCTGGCCATCCCCGATGATTGACAGACATTCTTGCCATAATTCTCTTTATATTCTTTTTCGCCGCCTCCACGGCTCCATTCATTTTGGGCCTATAAATGACAGAATTGAGATTCTTGATCTTGAATTTGTCGCATAACTCCTTCATAAGGGCGTTGTTCAGATTCTTGGCATTGTCGAAAACCAAGATTTCAGGCTGTCCGTACCGGCAAATGACATTGTTTCTGATGAAACTGACTATAACTTCCTGTGTTACTTTGGGGAAAGAAGCTGCCTCCACCCATTTAGTGAAATAATCAATCATGACGAAAATGAACCGGTGGTCATTGCTCGCTTTGGGCTCCATGGGTCCGATTACATCTATACCCCACATGAAGAAAGGCCAAGGGGAAGTCATACAATGCAGTTCATTAGGTGGCGTGTGAATCACATTACCGTGTGCTTGGCATTGATAACATCGTTTGACATGATCATCACAGTCGGCCTTAAGCGATAGCCAGTAGTGCCCCGTTCTCAAAATCTTCTTGGCTAACATCGGTCCACTCATATGTGGCCCATATACCCCACCGTGTACTTCGCCCATGATCTTTTGTACTTGAGTCTCATCTACACATCGCAACAACCCCAAACCAACATCCCTCTTATACAGGGAATCTCCGCTTAAATAGAATTTCATTGCCATCTTCTTGATTCTCTGCCTTTCCGTTCGGTTCGCCTGGTCGGGGAGAGATCTATCCCTAAAGTATTTCTAAATGTCATGATACCAGGGCTGATTTGGCTGAACCACATCTTCTAATAACTTTGATATATGTTCTTCGTAAGCGGGGGCATTTTGCACTGTTATCTCAACCTGGAGAGTGGCTTTGCCTTTGAGTACGTGGACTAACGAAGCCAGGGTGGCCAATGCATCGGCAAAGTCATTCCGCCCCCTG
This sequence comes from Hedera helix, assembly GCA_947179155.2. Classification (NCBI taxonomy): domain Eukaryota; kingdom Viridiplantae; phylum Streptophyta; class Magnoliopsida; order Apiales; family Araliaceae; genus Hedera; species Hedera helix. The sequence continues at coordinate 19,336,985 of OX359275.1, read as the reverse complement.
GGAATATGTCGAAAGGCTATGTCTTCAAATTCTTGCATCAATCGGATCACACACCGGTGGTAGGGGAGTAACCGAAGCTCCTTAGTGCCATACACCCCTGTCGCCTGTCTGATTACCAACTCTGAATCTCCGAACACGGCTAATCTTTTCACTCCCATATTGCGGGCGAATCTCAGTCGCAATATACATCCTTCATATTCAGCCGTATTGTTTGAGTTACTGAACTGTAATTTGGTGAGAACAGGGTATTGCTCGCCCGTAATGGAGACCAGGACCGCTCCAGCTCCAGCCCCTTCAGCATTCATGGCACAGTTGAAATACATTTTCCAAAACTGCCCTTTGTCATCACACCTCGTTTGTTGGACCCACAATATGTCTTCACCCAGTAGGGAAGTTTCTAAAGGCTCCATTCCCCCTGTCGGCATCTCTGATAATTGGTCTGCAATCCCCTGCCCCTTCACGGCCTTCTAGGTAACATAGAGGATGTCGAATTGCTGTAGGATTAACTGCCACCTCGACAAATGACAATTCAACATTGGTCTTTTAAATATATACTTCAAGTGATCGATTCGCGAGATCAAATAGGTAGTGTTTCCATGAAGGTAATGCTATAACCTCATAGCAGCCCATGCCAAGGCGCAACATGTTCTCTCGATCGGGGTGTAATTCTGCTCACAGCTGCTGAATCTCTTGCTAAGGTAATAAATGGCATGCTCCTTGCCGACTTCATTTTTCTGCCCCAACATACAACCCATCGCCATATCGTTCACGGATATATACAGGAAAAGGGGGATCCCGTCCTTCGGAGGTACCAGCACTGGCGCTTCTGTTAATTGCTTCTTAATAGTCTGAAAGGCCTTTTGGCATTGACTGTTCCACTCTCGGAAGGCATCTTTCCTTAACAGTTTAAAGATCGGTTCGCAGGTGGTTGTCAGATGGGATATGAATCGATTGATGAAGTTTATCCTCCCCAAGAATCCCCTTATCTCTTTCTCTGTACGAGGTGCTGGCATATCCACAATGGCTTTGATCTAAGCCGGATCCAGTTCGATGCCTCGATTGCTCACCAAGAATCCAAGGAGCTTACCTGACTGAACTCCGAAGGCACACTTTGCTGGATTAAGCTTCAAATTATACTTCCTGAGCTGCTCAAATAACTTCTTGAGGTGCGTCACATGGTCAGACTCCGCCCTTGATTTCACAATAATGTCATCCACGTAAACCTCTATCTCCTTATACATCATGTCGTGGAATAGGGCCATCATTGCCCTCTGATAAGTGGCTCCTGCATTTGTGAGGCCGAAAGCAAGTCGTCTATAACAAAACGTTCCCCAGAGGGTGAGGAATACAGTCTTTTCTCAGTCCTCTTCCGCCACCATTATCTGGTGATATCCCGCGAAATAATCGACAAATGAATACATTTCATACTGAGCCGTATTATCCACCAAGATGTGTATGAAAGACACTGAGAAATTATCCTTGAGACTGGCTTCGTTCAGATCCCTATAGTCAACGCATACTCTCACCTTTCCTCCGGGCTTCACCACTGGGACTATATTGGAAAGCCCTTCTGGGTAGGTGGACACCATGATGATTCCAGCCTTGAATTGCTTAACTGTCTCTTCCTTCACCTTTAAGCTCCACTTCGGTTTTAATTTTCTCAGTTTCTGCTTAACTGGCCTGAAACCCTCCTTGATAGGCAATCGATGTACCACAATATCCGTGGACTAACCGACCATGTCTTCATGTGACCAGGCAAACACATCCTCATATTGGCTCAATAACTCAGCTACCTCTGCTTTCTGGTTAAGGGTCAGGTCTGCTCCAATTTTCAGCTCTTTGGGATTTTCAGGGGTTCCTATGTTGATGGTAATGGTTTGGTCTAAGTTGGGTTTGGGTCTATCCTCGACCCACTTTTTGATTTCGTCGGGAGTGTTGTCATCACCTGCTTCATCCTGCTCAATTCCCATCAAATCGAAATTCAGTTATATATCAAAATCATAATCGTCTTTCAAATTTGGAAAATCGTTTGTTAGGCTAGAATGACTCAAATCGGTACACCTGACATGAAACAAAAATATTTGTCATATATATAAACATTAAGTACATGACTTCCTTTTTCAATAATCATGACAAAAGTATGAAATAGACGTGCAGATACAAAAACAAAAACACCGTCTTAAGAACCCCTTGATCCCCCTACTGGATAGGATTCCCGGACATTCCTGCATTTACCCTTTTCTGGATACTACTGGCTGCACAGTTCAATTCTTGGGGATCACTTCGGTTTTAGAGCTAGTGATGGAGGGGGTCTCTGTATCTGGAACCTCTTCAATGATTGTGGCAACTTGGTTTCGGCTTTCATTTACACTTTCCTCGGGAACTTCTAACCCAACCCAATTGATGAAAGGCATGATCTGCTCGCCTTCAAACATTTTCTCCTTTCCCTTTTCATTGGGCCCTGACTGCCCCGGGAGATGGCATTTTTCTCAAACTGCTCCATGATTTCCTGTAAGAATTCCCTCTACTGGGCCAATCCCTTGGCTGGGGGAGCCTCCACCTTACCCTCTGCTTCAGATGCAGGCTTGACTACCCTCGGGGAGTGTTCATTATTGGTTCTCGGGATCGGGACTCCGGTTATCCGAGTGGGAATTTTCTTGTATGAGTTCTTTGGCCTTATACCTCCGTAATATCCTAACCCCGCCTTGCCCGACTGCACTGGTATCTGGATGGGTTCGGAGATTCCTTGACTGTTCTTGCCCAGCCCTTGCCCCGGCTGGAAGTTCATTGCCATCATTTCCCGGGCAACAAATGTGAGCTCGGGAGACATTTTAGGCTTTAAATTCGGAGCTCCCAACTGCCTGTACTGTGACGCCCCCAAATCTGGGCCCACACAGCCCAAACTTGAGTCGTCAAAAGACTACAACAAAATTATTACAACAAAGCACAACGTATAACAATACAGTGTATAATAATACACAACTAAGTCTTCACTATTATTGCCACACTATTTTACAAAACGTGAAGACTATGATAACTATTCCTCGGACCCTCACTCCATTCCCCGGCTAGACCCTTTTATGTTTTCATCTCCTGTTGAAAAACAATGGAACAAAAGAAAGGGTGAGCTCAAATAGCCCAGTAAGAAATATCATGACTAAGATAATGACGAATAAATTATCATTAGCCTTCAACAGTTGAGTTTTTGATAGAATACAATAGACTACAAGGTTTATATCAAAAACTGTAGTTAAATTCTTAAACAATGTTCAGATAAATAATAGCAGCGGAATGAGCAATCTATTAGAAGAATAATGCAGACTATAATGTCCACTCGCTTCTCTTTTTCGTAAAAACATCATCAACTTTTATCATCTGAAATACCATTAGTCATGATAATATAAATTCACAGTTCCTGATCATAATCATGCACATCAACAGTTCATCTTTGCACTACGGGCCAAAGATATTCAATATAGCACCAACGGTCATGATTATACCAGATTCAGCCTTTGGTCATAATCATACCAAACAACAGTTCATCTTTGCACTACGGGCCAAAGAGAACATTCACCACGTGCCATAAAAGACACCGAACAGATGTATCGCCTTTAACCTATTATATCGCCTTTAACCTATCATCTGTTCAACAAATATATCACATCTGTGCCCCCGGCCACAGATATTCACAACAGCTTGATTTTTGGATGATTAGAATGATATAAATGATGAACAGAAGAAATAGGATAACAATAAGTATCGGAAGTTTACTTTGTACAAATTCAAATAATGTCCAAATTGTCAACATGATGTGGAGTGAAATTTAAAAATGATATTCAAGATCCACAGTTCAGAATAACGGTTACAATTCAATAGAAAGGTTCACGTAAATAGGAAGGTTCAGTTGAAATAATGAAGTTCAACTATTATGGAACATATAATATTTTCAGGAATTATAGAAGCAATAGTTCCATAATAAATTTCGATTTAGGAGTATGAAAGAAAATAATATCCCTTACCGTAGCAGGTTTGATTAACAAAAGGTGAAGGAAATTAATACAAAGAGTTATTCACCAACAGGCGGCAATCCGCTCCGTAAGGTTATTCCCACAATTTAATAGAATTTGAGTACAAAGAGTTATTCACCAAACAGGCGGCAATCCGCTCCGTAAGGTTATTCTCAGAGATTAATAATGAATGAATACGAAAGGTTATTCACCAACAGGCGGCAATCCGCTCCGTAAGGTTATTCCCACAATTTAATAGAATTTGAGTACAAAGAGTTATTCACCAAACAGGCGGCAATCCGCTCCGTAAGGTTATTCTCAGAGATTAATAATGAATGAATACGAAAGGTTATTCACCAACAGGCGGCAATCCGCTCCGTAAGGTTATTCCCACAATTTAATACATGGAAATAAAAGGCACGTCTTATGAGTAAGGAAAAAACAATATTATTATCGAGAATCAAATAATGATAATCCCTTACCATAGTACGTTTGAATAATGGAAGATGAAAAAGATGGTATCCCTTACCTCAACACGTGACTGGATATTGATTTAAATGAGGTTGATTAACTTGAACAGTACACGTATACTTATAGATCTTCACAAATACTCAAGATGACTTAAGCACACTTAGAGAGAACTTTCACAAGAAGTATTTAGAGAGAGAAAGAAAGAACAAGTAAGGAAGTTTATGAAAAATCCTTAAGTTAAGGCTTCTATTTATAGCCAAAAATCTTATCATTCATTTAATCTAAACCATTCATTTAAAGATCATCTTTTAATCTACACCATCCATTTCAAATATTATATTATCTTTAATCTACACCATTCATTTCATATCACCTAATAATCACTTAACTTTATATTATAAACAAATCAATTTAATTATTCAACAATAATTCACACTTTAATCTACACCATTCATTTCATATCACCTAATAATCACCTAACTTTATATTATAAACAAATCAATTCAATTATTCAACAATAATTCACACTTTAATCTACACCATTCATTTCATATCACCTAATAATCACCTAACTTTATATTATAAACAAATAACTTTATCAATTCAATTATTATGACTAATTGTTATAAATACAGTATAGTTAGCTCTTAGATATCAAGTCAATAAATTAATGAAATACAACTGTTTAAATAACATCATAATAGAGATAACAATAATGTAAAATAAAACATACGTTACTGTGTAATGACAATTATTGATTCAATAATGTGAATTACTGTGCATATGTTACTGTGACAATTATTAGGTTCAATAATTTTAAAAACAGTGCAACAACAATTATTGACTCAATGATATAAAATACAGTGTAATGACAATTATTAAATCAATAATGCAAAATACTGTGTAACAACAATTATTGAATTGATAATATAAAATATTATGCAGTGACAATTATCGATGAAATGATGCGTAACAGTTACGGTGTCAATTATCAGACCAATAATATGAGACACTATGCAATACCGTGTGTTACTGTAGAGTACCGTGTGCTACAGAAAATACCATAAACTACCGTATGCTACTATTCTTTTATCACCGGTATTTTAACAGTTCCGTTGACTATTTTTATTTAAAAAGGTTACTTCTGTCGTTTTCTATATCCGACAAATATTCCGTTGTGGGGTCCACCAATAATTTATTATTTCGGCGCCGTCGTACGGCACGAATATTCCCCGACCAAACAAATATTTCCCGACAAAGCGAATATTGTCCGACAAAATAAAATTTGCACATAACATCCTTAACTTTCAATTTTGTTAATTTAACCACTTACTGTTTCAAAAAAAATATATATGAAGAAAAATTAAATTTTGTATTTCATAAAATTCGGGGTCTTACAACCTCCCCTCCTTATGAAATTTCGTCCCCGAAATTGACGTACCTGACATATCGAAGAGGTAAGGATACTTAGATTTCATCTCAGATTCTAGCTCCCAGGTCATTTCCTCAGTATCTTGGTTCCTCCATAAAACCTTAACTTGAGGTATAACCTTTGAGCGTAGGATCTGCTCCTTCTTATCCAGGATCTTAACAGGTACCTCCTCGTATGTTAAATCCTCTGCTATAACGTCTGGTTCTAACTCAATGACGTGGTTTGGGTCCTTCACATATTTACGTAACATAGATATGTGAAAAACGTTATGGATGCGAGACATACTTGGTGTTAGGGCTAGTCTGTAGGCTACGGTTCCTATTCGATCGAGGATTTCAAATGGGCCAATAAATCGAGGGTTGAGCTTTCCTCTCTTTCCGAATCTCGTAACCCCTTTCCATGGAGAAACACGTAAGAATACATGATCTCCGACGTTGAAACTTTCGTCTCTCCGATGAAGATCAACATAACTCTTTTGTCGTTCTTGTGCGGTCTGTATTCGTTGTCGGATCATTTGGATCTTTTCGGTCGTCAAGCGTACCAACTCGGGTCCCAACAATTTTGCTTCTCCTACCTCATTCCAACATATTGGAGAGCGACACTTCCTTCCATACAAAGCCTCGAATGGAGCCATGCCTATGCTTGCTTGGTAACTGTTGTTGTAAGAAAATTCCACCAATGGCAAGTACTTATCCCAACTTCCTTTGAAGTCTAATACACAAAGTCTCAAAAGATCTTCGAGGGTCTGGATCGTCCTTTCCGATTGTCCGTCCGTTTGAGGATGGTATGCAGAACTAAAACGTAGTTCAGTGCCCATAGCTTTTTGTAGACTGATCCAAAAGCGTGAAGTGAATCTAGGATCTCGATCAGAAACTATGGAAACTGGCATGCCATGCAATCTCACGATCTCATTTATGTACATACCGGCAAGACGTTCAAGTGAAAAGTTTTCTCGTATAGGCAAGAAATGAGCAGATTTGGTCAATCTATCTACGATCACCCAAATTGCATCTAAGCCTTGAGAAACTTTTGGAAGACCCGTCACGAAATCCATATTGATGTGTTCCCACTTCCATTCGGGAACTTCAAGTGATTGTAATGGACCTTTAGGAACTTGATGTTCTGCCTTGACACGTTGACAAGTTAGGCACCTTGAGATAAACTCCGCAATCTCTCTTTTCATATTGTTCCACCAAAATGTATGTCGAAGATCTCGATACATCTTGGTACCTCCTGGGTGGATTGCAAACGGCGTGTTGTGTGCCTCCATCATGATTTTATGCTTTAATTCAGGATCGTTAGGAACACAGAGTCGAGAGTTGACTCGAAGTATTCCTTTCTCGTCGATTCTTGCTTCGGGAATGGCACCTTCTTGTACTTTCTTTATCATGTTTATCAGTTCCGGATCGGTAGCTTGAGCAGCTTTAATTTTATCGATTAAAGTTGGTTCTACTCGCACGTGAGCAATCTTCGAGCGGGTCCCTGGTGTCTTTAGCTCTATCTCCATCTTTTGCAAGTCGTACAAAATACACTTTTGTGTTGTCAGCAGTGCACTTGTACTTGCATAAGATTTTCTGCTCAAAGCGTCAGCTACAACGTTCGCCTTTCCCGGGTGATACTGGATTGTGTGGTCATAATCCTTTAACAGCTCAAGCCAACGTCGTTGTCGCATGTTGAGTTCCTTCTGGGTGAAGAAATACTTGAGACTTTTATGATCCGTATAGATATCCACTTTTTCTCCGTACAAGTAGTGTCTCCAGATCTTCAACGCGAAAACGACTGCTGCCAACTCTAGATCATGAGTAGGATAATTTTCTCATAATCTTTGAGTTGTCGAGAGGCGTAGGCTATAACCTTTCCATGTTGCATAAGGACACAGCCTAGACCTTTGCCAGAAGCATCGCTGTAGATAACAAATTCTCCTGATCCTGATGGTATGGTCAGAACAGGAGCTGAAACCAGTCTCTTCTTGAGTTCTTGGAAACTTTTCTCGCATTCCTCGCTCCATATGAATTTTGTGCTTTTCCGAGTAAGCTGCGTTAATGGAGTGGCGATTCGAGAAAATCCTTCTACGAATCTCCGATAATAACCAGTTAGACCCAGAAAACTTCGGACTTCGGTTACTGTTTTGGGTTGTTCCCAATTTAGTACCGTTTCAATCTTCGCAGGATCGACTGATATTCCTTGACTAGAAATCACATGCCCAAGAAACGCGACCTCCTCAAGCCAGAACTCACATTTCTTCAACTTGGCATATAATTTGTTTTCACGGAGCTTTTGTAGTATCAATCTCAGGTGTTGTTCATGATCCTCGCGACTCTTGGAGTATATGAGGATGTCATCAATAAAGACAACCACAAAATGATCCAAATGTTCCTTGAATATCCGGTTCATCATGTCCATGAAAGCTGCAGGAGCATTAGTTAGTCCAAAAGGCATGACTAAGAACTCATAATGCCCATAACAAGTTCTGAAAGCAGTCTTTGGAATGTCCTCAGCTTTAACCTTTAACTGATGATATCCAGAACGGAGATCAATCTTTGAGAAATGTTGAGCGCCTTGCAATTGATCAAACATGTCATCAATCCGAGGTAACGGGTACCTGTTCTTGATGGTGACATGGTTCAATTCTCGGTAGTCAATGCACAATCTCATACTCCCGTCTTTCTTCTTCACAAATAGAACAGGAGCACCCCAAGGTGATGCACTAGGACGAATGAAACCGGTATCCAACAATTCCTGTAGTTGGACTTTTAACTCTTGAAGTTCAATGGGAGCCATTCGGTAGGGAGCTTTGGAAATGGGCTTGGTACCGGGTTCAAGATCAATATAAAAATCAATTTCACGGTTTGGGGGTAAGCCAGGAAGTTCTTCAGGAAAAACGTCAGGAAACTCATTAACAATGGGAATATCATTTAAGTTTGACGTATTTTTGTTCAAATCAGTGACATGAGCTAAAAAGGCTTGACATCCGTTTTTCAATAAACGAATGGCTTTATGGCTAGAAATAACAGTTATAGATTTCAATGGTTTAGTTGCTTGAATTTGCATGACAGGTTGATTAGGAATATGAAAACTAATAATCTTATGAAAACAATCAATTTTAGCATGATGGGTAGTCAACCAATCAATTCCTAAAATCACATCAAATTCACGCATCTCCAAAGAAATAAGGTCAACAGGTAATGTGAGGTTGTTGATTTGAACTAGGCAAGATTTATAGATAGTAAATGTAATAGGTATTTCTCCCAATGAGGTTTCAACAGATAAGACAAGATTTAAGTTTTCAATAGTCAAATTTAAACGTTGAGTACATATAGGTGGGATAAAAGAGTGGATAGAGCCAGTATCTAATATGGCATAGACTTCACGAGAATTTATGAATAGCTTACCGGTTATCACCTCATTCGGTTTCTTGACTGTTATCGTCAAATCGAATCCCGAATACTTCATTCGGATCTTCACGTATTTCAACCATGGGAATACCACTGAATAATTTTCTAGCAAACTGTTTCTCGGGTTCATCAACTTCATCAGTAGTAAGGTACCAATGATTTCCATTAAAATAGTATTTTCGATAGACTGCAGTTTCCACGATAGTGACTAACTTAACCTGAATTCCTCTAAATTGTAACGCCCAAAAGTATAGAAACATCATTTTTAAATAATCTTGAAAATCATAGCTGGAACACCATAAATCCCAAAGACTAATATGAAAAGTCCATATATTCTGATCCTTTGTTATAGAGCATAACCAGGTGATATCACTCTCCCAATTAGTGAGTAAATTAAAGGCAATAATTTCCGCAAGTTCGTTACTTCCTTTAATTGCTTCTAAGAATGGATCTGGAACGACTGTAGCAGAGCTTTCACCTTCATCCTTACTGGATAGAACACGCATAATTTTTGCCTTAGGCAAATGATTCAACTCTGAGTTTGTAAGAACATTATTCGTCGCCTCTTGTTTTGCAGCTACATTTGTTTCGGTAATTTCATAGTTAACCTCCTGATTTCCAGATGCCATAATTAACTGTGGTCACAAAATAAATGTTAGTTCAAATAAACTGACTCATCTCTTCATGTTCCTACATTCAAATCGACTCATTAGATAATAAAATCTATTTTAGGTAGGACACACTAGTGACTGATTCTATTCGTCTCTCCCCTCCTAGTTCTAACCCCAGATCTCCATTAAAGATCATATCCCTAAGCTCTGATGCCAACTGTGACGCCCCCAAATCTGGGCCCACACAGCCCAAACTTGAGTCGTCAAAAGACTACAACAAAATTATTACAACAAAGCACAACGTACAACAATACAGTGTATAATAATACACAACTAAGTCTTCACTATTATTGCCACACTATTTTACAAAACGTGAAGACTATGATAACTATTCCTCGGACCCTCACTCCATTCCCCGGCTAGACCCTTTTATGTTTGCATCTCCTGTTGAAAAACAATGGAACAAAAGAAAGGGTGAGCTCAAATAGCCCAGTAAGAAATATCATGACTAAGATAATGACGAATAAATTATCATTAGCCTTCAACAGTTGAGTTTTTGATAGAATACAATAGACTACAAGGTTTATATCAAAAACTGTAGTTAAATTCTTAAACAATGTTCAGATAAATAATAGCAGCGGAATGAGCAATCTATTAGAAGAATAATGCAGACTATAATGTCCACTCGCTTCTCTTTTTCGTAAAAACATCATCAACTTTTATCATCTGAAATACCATTAGTCATGATAATATAAATTCACAGTTCCTGATCATAATCATGCACATCAACAGTTCATCTTTGCACTACGGGCCAAAGATATTCAATATAGCACCAACGGTCATGATTATACCAGATTCAGCCTTTGGTCATAATCATACCAAACAACAGTTCATCTTTGCACTACGGGCCAAAGAGAACATTCACCACGTGCCATAAAAGACACCGAACAGATGTATCGCCTTTAACCTATTATATCGCCTTTAACCTATCATCTGTTCAACAAATATATCACATCTGTGCCCCCGGCCACAGATATTCACAACAGCTTGATTTTTGGATGATTAGAATGATATAAATGATGAACAGAAGAAATAGGATAACAATAAGTATCGGAAGTTTACTTTGTACAGATTCAAATAATGTCCAAATTGTCAACATGATGTGGAGTGAAATTTAAAAATGATATTCAAGATCCACAGTTCAGAATAACGGTTACAATTCAATAGAAAGGTTCACGTAAATAGGAAGGTTCAGTTGAAATAATGAAGTTCAACTATTATGGAACATATAATATTTTCAGGAATTATAGAAGCAATAGTTCCATAATAAATTTCGATTTAGGAGTATGAAAGAAAATAATATCCCTTACCGTAGCAAGTTTGATTAACAAAAGGTGAAGGAAATTAATACAAAGAGTTATTCACCAACAGGCGGCAATCCGCTCCGTAAGGTTATTCCCACAATTTAATAGAATTTGAGTACAAAGAGTTATTCACCAAACAGGCGGCAATCCGCTCCGTAAGGTTATTCTCAGAGATTAATAATGAATGAATACGAAAGGTTATTCACCAACAGGCGGCAATCCGCTCCGTAAGGTTATTCCCACAATTTAATAGAATTTGAGTACAAAGAGTTATTCACCAAACAGGCGGCAATCCGCTCCGTAAGGTTATTCTCAGAGATTAATAATGAATGAATACGAAAGGTTATTCACCAACAGGCGGCAATCCGCTCCGTAAGGTTATTCCCACAATTTAATACATGAAAATAAAAGGCACGTCTTATGAGTAAGGAAAAAACAATATTATTATCGAGAATCAAATAATGATAATCCCTTACCATAGTACGTTTGAATAATGGAAGATGAAAAAGATGGTATCCCTTACCTCAACACGTGACTGGATATTGATTTAAATGAGGTTGATTAACTTGAACAGTACACGTATACTTATAGATCTTCACAAATACTCAAGATGACTTAAGCACACTTAGAGAGAACTTTCACAAGAAGTATTTAGAGAGAGAAAGAAAGAACAAGTAAGGAAGTTTATGAAAAATCCTTAAGTTAAGGCTTCTATTTATAGCCAAAAATCTTATCATTCATTTAATCTAAACCATTCATTTAAAGATCATCTTTTAATCTACACCATCCATTTCAAATATTATATTATCTTTAATCTACACCATTCATTTCATATCACCTAATAATCACCTAACTTTATATTATAAACAAATTAATTTAATTATTCAACAATAATTCACACTTTAATCTACACCATTCATTTCATATCACCTAATAATCACCTAACTTTATATTATAAACAAATCAATTCAATTATTCAACAATAATTCACACTTTAATCTACACCATTCATTTCATATCACCTAATAATCACCTAACTTTATATTATAAACAAATAACTTTATCAATTCAATTATTATGACTAATTGTTATAAATACAGTATAGTTAGCTCTTAGATATCAAGTCAATAAATTAATGAAATACAACTGTTTAAATAACATCATAATAGAGATAACAATAATGTAAAATAAAACATACGTTACTGTGTAATGACAATTATTGATTCAATAATGTGAATTACTGTGCATATGTTACTGTGACAATTATTAGGTTCAATAATTTTAAAAACAGTGCAACAACAATTATTGACTCAATGATATAAAATACAGTGTAATGACAATTATTAAATCAATAATGCAAAATACTGTGTAACAACAATTATTGAATTGATAATATAAAATATTATGCAGTGACAATTATCGATGAAATGATGCGTAACAGTTACGGTGTCAATTATCAGACCAATAATATGAGACACTATGCAATACCGTGTGTTACTGTAGAGTACCGTGTGCTACAGAAAATACCATAAACTACCGTATGCTACTATTCTTTTATCACCGGTATTTTAACAGTTCCGTTGACTATTTTTATTTAAAAAGGTTACTTCTGTCGTTTTCTATATCCGACAAATATTCCGTTGTGGGGTCCACCAATAATTTATTATTTCGGCGCCGTCGTACGGCACGAATATTCCCCGACCAAACAAATATTTCCCGACAAAGCGAATATTGTCCGACAAAATAAAATTTGCACATAACATCCTTAACTTTCAATTTTGTTAATTTAACCACTTACTGTTTCAAAAAAAATATATATGAAGAAAAATTAAATTTTGTATTTCATAAAATTCGGGGTCTTACATGTACTGAGGGGTGCTAATTTCAAATGCCTGATAGCTGATTGGTTCTACCGATTCATCTACATGGATCACAGGCATGCCTTCTACAGAGGGAACAGGGTAGTCAGGTTCTGCTGCAATCGTTACCAAGTTCCCATCAACGACGAACTTTATTTGCTGATGCAGGGTGGAGGGAACTGCCCCTGCCATATGAATCCAGGGCCTCCCTAGTAGTATGTTATAACTGGCAGTGATATCTAGCACCTGGAAGGAAATGTCAAAAGTATAAGGCCCGATCTCCACCGGTAGCTCAATTTCTCATACCGTGTCCTTTCGAGACCCGTCGAACGCCCTCACCACCACTTGGTTGGCCCGCAGGCGCTTAGGGTTGATTTTCATCTTCTCCAGAGTACTATACGGGCAAATATTCAGGGCTGACCCACCATCAATCAAGACTCCGTTCATCACATATCCGGAGGAGATGACCGTAATGTGTAATGGCCTCTGGTGTCCCCTCCCTTCTTCGGGGATATCGTCGTCGGTGAATGAGATTACATTGATGTCCAACAGGTGGCCCACCAAGTGGCCAAATCTCTCCGTACTAATTGACTTGGGGACATGAGCCTCTTCCAGGACTTTGCTTAATACCTGATGGTGATCATTAGACGCCAATACCAGGTCTAAGATGGATGTCAGGAGCGGTTGCACCTTCAGTGCCTTAACCACATTCGTCTTGCTGCGATTCATTTTCTCCCAAAACTCCAAGTCTTTTTCCTCCGAGATTTTCCCGCTTTCATTCTTCGTGCTTTCAAAGACTCGCCTTGGTAAATACAATGGATTTCCCCTAAAGCTGACTGATGCACAACTGGCCTCCCCCTCGGTCTTCCCCCCGTAATTCCACGGAACAGCCTTCAGGTTGGTAATTGGCAGTTGTAACCTAGCTGTTATAACTAGGGGTCTTGGAGCCGACAACCAGATAGGCTCCCTATTGGTACCTCGAATTACCCCAGGCAACTTGATGGGCTCACTTCGCATGCCCTCCTAGGCATTGGTCATAGCAATCTCTTCATCTATCTTTCTCACGTACCTCAATTTCAAAGGACCTTCTTCCCCACTGGTTTCCACTACGTTCACACCTCCCCCATTATGCTCGGGAAGAGGGTTGGCCTTTACATTTGGGGGTTCCGGCTGTTCCACCACGATTTCCCCGTTGTCAATCATGTTCTGGATCTTATGTTTTAGTGACCAACAGTCCTGGGTATCATGTCCCGGGGATCCCGAGTGATAGGCGCATCTTTTGCTTGGGTCTTATCTCTTGCTCTTTGGGTCCGCTGGTGGTGCTAGTTCTGTAATCTTTTTCTGACTTACCAACACGGCCAGTATCTGCTCCAATGAATCCCCTAATGGGGTGAATTCTTTCTCTCGGGGCCTTTCGAATTTTCTGCGCCCCTCATACCTTTTATTGTTGAAATTTGACTAACGCGGGGGCTCGTTCCTTTGCATGCGGATAGGAGAGCTGGTCATTTCTTTCCCAGATAGCCCTTGCAAGACCAAGGACACATCTTCCTCCTTTCTCTTCTGGGGTCTTCGGGAAGAACTGTCATAGTTTCCACTCTGGATTTGCTCAGTAACAGCTTCAAGAGCTGTGAAGTCTCGGATCTTTCCTGACTTTAACCCCATCTCTGCCATTTTCCCATGTTTGATCATCTCCGCAAAAGGCTTCCCTATCCCAGCTATCACCCTTTCATAATAAGGGGTCTCTTGTATATCGATGAAGGTCATTACCATCTCTGTTTCGTTCATGGGTGGGTTTACTTGGGCTGCCATCCTTCTCCACCGTTGAGCGTAATCTCTGAAGGATTCATTGGTTTGCTTCCTAATCTTTGTCATTTGATACCGGTTCGGGGCCATTTGGGATTGGAAGTTGTACTGTGTCAAAAATGTGTGGGCCAATTCCTCCCAACTGTGAATTTTGGTATTATCCAGCCTTGCGTACCAGGTCCTAGCTTCCCCTGTCAGACTTTTATGAAATAACTGCATTCTTAACTACTCGTCCTTAGCATATGCCCCGAGTTCTCCGATGTAGACCTTCAGATGAGTGTAGGGATCCCCCAACCCGTTATACTTTTCAAATTCGGGGATTTTGAACTTCTCGGGGTATTTGGCTCCCGAAAAAATGCATAAGTCGGAGTAGTTGACGCTGTCATATGACCCGATCCCTTTCATAGTTTTGATTGCCTCTTCCATCTGTTTTATTTTCTTGCTGACATTACTGGCAATTTCATCTTCTGGAATAACAATGATTTGTTTTGGCTGCTCAACCTTCGGGGTTTCCGGGGTCACTCCGTTTCCTTAAGATGATGGCCCTGGCGGGTCCTCGATTTGTGGTCCCGATTTCAACTTAAAATGTTCCTTGAGCAACATCGTCAGCTCAGTCATCTGATTTTTAACCGCATCGAATTCTTCCCGAGATATTGGAGTCGGGTTAGGATTAGGGTTCTCAGCCATTTCGATTGTTGACTCTCTGGCTTTCTTGGACCGAAGATGAGTTTGAGGAGCAATCCTACGAATAAGATAAACCACGTATAGTTCCGGGCAATGACACTAGTGGATGCATGCTAAAGCGAATATTTTTCTGTTTTTGAGTTTTTTTAATCTTTTCCTACAAAACCGTGTCAGTATCCATTTATTTTAACCATGGTATGATAGTATGCAATCATGATGCTCTCCAAGTTGTCCCTGTAAAACAGAGGTTATCACTTTTATTTTGACAAAGCGGTTGGTACAAAATGATTGACTACAGTATGATATCATGCGCGTAAAGTGTAAAAGGGTATGAAGAGACTTCCCACGCGTCGGGTTTATCTGAGGTTGACCTACCCTAAGTTACTCTCGCGGGCTTTTTGGCATGATGGTTCCCAGATCTTCGCAACATACTAGAAGGGAATAAATCCGATCTTTCAATTGGATTGGATCTGAGTGGATGTTTTTCCTGAGCCTCGCCGGGGAGCGCCCCTTTGAGTCCAGTAATCCACATCCGACGGGTTTTCCTCAAGAGGAGGAATCGCTCAATCATACATTCATTATTCATTTATCGTTCCTCACCGTATGCATATGATGCTAATAAAGTAAAGCTTTGAAAAGAAAACGCAATCACACCATTCGCATACACGCACAAAAAGGTAAATTATCGCAAGCAACGCAACCACATATTTTTAGATTTTTAAAGGATAGGAGAACATCGAGATTTTAAACGCGGCTTAAGCCCTCTAATAGCCCCAGCGGAGTCACCAGCTGTCGATGCCGGGATTTAGTCGTTTCGTTTTTTAATATTAAAATCCCAATATTAAAAGGCCTTTCCAATTTTAACCTTTAGATTAAGCTGTGATTTTTTGAAAAGGGTCGGCTTAGTGTCGACGGAGTTTCGAAAGGTCAATTTTTTAATGAGCCAATAGACCAGAGTCGCCAGTTGGTATATTTGAAAATGGATGAACCAACTCTTCCGAATTTTATTTTCGTAATCGCTGGCTCATATGTGACTCCGAATTAATTGGTCTGTGAACCGAGATTCATAGAGTTCGGGGGCTTGCTTAAGCGAGGGAAAGATGTTAGGCACCCCCCGACTTCCGTGAAACACGGTTACCGCAATCTCGATGTTTTCCTATCCTTTCAAAATCCTAAAAATGTGTGAGTTGCGTGTGTGTGCGTGCGTGCCTAGGTGATGGTTGTGGTGAATTTTGCGTGAAAATCGCTTTGATTTCTTATGGAAAACGCGTTTTGTCGGGAAAGCGTTTAGACGTCCTTTGACCCAAATGACAAGGCTTCGTTTTTTATAATAAAGATTGATTTTAATTTCGAAAACGATGAGGTTTTTTAGATGTCATTTTTAGAAAACAATAGTTTTTAAACTTTTGTCAAATAGGAATCGAGACTATACATTGCCTTCTAACAGTAAATTCAAATAAAATGAAGGCAACTTCTAGAACTCTTTATCCCTATACACAAAGTTTAATGAAAACGTTTATCTATTTTTTACGAAAATATCTTTTATGACATTTCAAAACCAAATGGAGCCTTTTCGTCAAACATGGATCAAAGTTAGCCAAAACTCTTAATTTTTAAACCTCGTGAATCTAATATCATAATTTGATCATTTTTTAGAAAATCTTCATCGTTTTGCTTTATTTTGGGAAATCGTTTTTTGTGTCGTAAATCAAAACAAGCATTCAAACGTGTCAGGGCTATCCATGGGCATGTGAGCCGTCTAAATAACCCCAGACACCCACAATCACATATTTTACTATTACGGGGCCTTAACCCGATTTCGGTTCGATATCGCTTTAAGGCCCAATATTTACATATATATACAAAATGGACCCTTGCAATGATTACATACACCCAAAGTTGTCCATCATCGGGATTTGATCACTAGGATCTCCTCCCTAGGCTCACAATCACCCAAATCGCTGCATAACTATACCAGAGCAAGATAAACAATACTCAACTTAATACTATGCTACACGAGTCAAACAAATCACAATCCCAACACAACAAACTATCCATTAACACAACGAACTATATATCACCGTACGGATATCATCGGGACATTAGGAGGAAATTACGTTCTAACGGAACCCTCGCTAATAATCCCTAATCCACGGATTCTCGACAATACAACAACATAGTACATTAAGCCACCCAAAACACAATATTATAATAACAATACAAGCAAAAATATTAACCAAAATACCCTTTTCACCTTGCAATACACCGACAAAAGCCTTATATTTTACGATTGAACCAAAACCACACGAATACTTGAATTTTTGATAAGCAAAACAAGTTTTCTCACTTGGATTTAACAAAATTTGAACTCATCTCTCGCCTTCTCGCGTGTTTCTCTCTCCTAAGTTTAGAAAAATTTTGCTTCCTCCCGTTCTGCAGATCAAAAATGGCGTTGTATAGGTGACTGAAGTCAGCCTCAGGTGCATCTGCGGCTGGCCGCAAGTGCATTTGCGACTGTCTGCTGTGGCCGCCTGCACCGAATCCTCGGCTGCCGGGTTGTCTCCTCGAGCCGTGCAAGTGTCACGCTTGTCGGTGGCCGCAGGTGCACCTGCGGCTGCCCAGCTCGCCATTCTCGATTTCCGTGCCACGCAGTCTTGAATCGTCAATTTCTGCTGTTTTATTTTGGAAGGCTATCACCTGATGTATAAATATCTCTGGTGCCTGGCTTCTAAAGAGTGAGACCCCCTCCGACTGTCGCAAGCGTAGTGGTCATTTGCCGCCTATGGCGACCGAATCGGGTTTCGTCTGGATCAACTGCATATCTTGCCTCAAATGACTTGACACTCGTTGTTCGTTTGACAGCTTTGATCGTAAGCCGTCGTGGTGACTTCGGGTTGGGGCACACCTTTCCTGTTCATATGTTGGGTCGAATGACGATTTTGCCCTCCTGTTAATAATAACCCTTGAACAACTTAATTTTAAATTATCTATCATTTAATCACACAATTAAACATTTAATAATTTCTTACACTTAGAAATATTATCCTCATTTGATAATATTTAAATCACTTGATAAACATCTTAATCAATTAATAACCTTTATGCCCTCATCTAATATTATTAACCGTTTAACAATATTTAAGTTATTTTCTAATATTATTAATCATTTAATAGTATTTTATTCTTTTCCTAATATTATTAACCACTTAATAATATTTTATTAAAATTTTAATATTCTTAATTATTTAATAATATTTTATTTATTTTATAATATTATTAATTATTTAATAATATTTTATTAAGTTTCTAATATTATTAATTATTTAATAATAATTTATTAATTTTATAATATTATTATTCATTTAATAATATTTTTTTATTTTCTAATATTATTAATCATTTAATAATATTTTATTTATTTAAATTAAGACTAATAATCATGTTATTTCGTTTACATTTTTTTAACCTATTTTGGTTTTAAAAGATCTGACCCGACCCCACTCATAAGTCCCAAAAATTAAGACTAATAAAATTATTATTTTTTAAAAATTTCAGAATAGAGCCTCGACCCTGTTTTTATATTACAAAAATAGGGCCCCGGCCCCAGTCCTGGTCCTGCAAAATCAATTTTTGTTACCTTTTTTCAGATTTTTTAACTTTGATACTTTTGATTCAATATTCAATAAAATGAAATATACACATCCAAATGACACCAAATTAGATTTGTTATCTTCGTAACTTAATGTTCTTCAATATTTCATGTATCAATTACTTTTTCAAAAACGTTTTTGACATAAAATTTAGAATCGATCGACTAGGATTTTGAAAATAACATGTTTTACCACAATAACCATAACTTGCACATTTCACCACATTTTTCAACATACCCCTAGCTAGGGTTTTTCACCGGTAAACATGGTTAACAAACACTTTCACGCACATTCTAGTATACATAGACCTATATTGCATCAAATGACCACATAACTCATATATTATGCAACTTTAACCATAAATATTCATCAATATTATAGATCTACTATTATAGAGTATTAAAATAAGTTTTATACCATTAGAAATATATTTTGACCATATAAACTACATATTGACTAAAGAAAATTCATTTTGACCATGGAAAATATATTGAGCATACGTGGACACATAGATACACATATGCACCATTAAAACTCTTTCCTTATACTTACGAACCTTTCATAGTTCCACAACAAATAAATCTCCCACAACCAACCATGGCAAAACTATCAAGATTTATTATTAAAACATAAAATGAAAAGGAGCTAGGTTAGGCGTACTTTTAAACCTTATGGATCTTGATGCTCTTTTCCTTCTTCTTCCAAAATATGAAACAATGCTAGATGACATACACTTACTCCTCTTGAGCTCTACCCGAAATGCTAGTATTTTCTCTCTCAAAGACTTATCTCACAAAGCTCTCAAGGAAACTCTCTCAAGAACTCTCTCCTTTCTCTCTTTAGTGAGCTCATAAAATAACCAACTATTTTAAGCATTTGTGATGCACTATATTTATAGGGAAATGATAAACATGCTTAAGCTTTTCTAATCAACTAACACTTAGTCAATTAGTTCACTAATCTCACAAAACAAGATCCACTTTTTAGGAGACTTGATGTGCATTAGGAAGGCTTTCATTGGAGTAATTTAGGGAGTTTGGAGCAACGAACCAACCTATGGTTCCCCCCCCCCCCCCCCCCCTCCATTTGGCCGGTCATTCTCCTTCTTTTTCCTAGCAATTTTGATTTATTTTCTTACTTACACACACACACATAAATACTAAATATGCATTGATTGGGCCAAGAATTGGATCATATAATGAATTTCTTTGGGCTCATTTTCTCCATTGGTTGGGCTACACGATAATTAATTTTATTTGGGCACCCAACAACAATTAAATTGGGCTAACATTATTAGTTTGTAAGGCTAGAAATAACTCAAGTGTTGGGCTACAACCTTTAATTCAATTGGGCTAGGTTAAACCACACATGGACTAACATATTAAATAACACGATTAGGTTAATTAATTAATTCAATTAGACTTGCCTTTTATAGCATTGTTAGACTACCACAAATTGGTTTATCTACAAACCCTAGCATATACTATGTCTTCGCTCGTTTAATAAATTTTCTTGTTAAAAAAACTTATAGTTACACATAATATTTCATTAATTACATAGGTGTTCAATTAATTCATACAAAATTCACTTCATTGATAATTAGTTTTAAATTATAATTACAATGTGATCTAAAATTCATGGTCATTACATTCTCCCCCTATATGAATTTCATTCCCAGAATTATAATTTCAAGGTTACTCAAAAAGGTTCGCATAGTTATTCCGCATCTTCTCCTCAAGTTCCCATGTAACTTCTTTGGCATTGCGGTTCCTCCAAAGTACTTTGACATAATGTATAACCTTATTTCTTAGAGTCTGTTATTTCCTATCTAATATCTAGACATGAATTTCTTCATATACTAAGTCTTTCTCAACTTGAATCGGCTCATAGGATATGACATGCTTATAATCAGGCTTGTATGGCCGCAACATTGATACGTGAAACACATTATAAATATGTTCCAGTTCAAGAGGTAGAGCTACCCCGTACGCCACTTTACTCATTCTTTTCAATATCTCGAATGGTCCTATGAATCTCGGGCTCAACTTTCCTTTTTCCCAAATATGATATTTTCCCTTCCAGGGGGGCACTTTCAAAAACACAAAACTTTTCACCTCGAAGTCTCTTTTCTGACGATGCAGATTTGCATACTTCTTTTGTCAATCTTGAGATGCTACTAGTCGAGCTCTTATAGTTCTGATAATTTCCGCTGTCTGCTAAACCAATTCCGGTCTCAACAGTCGACGTTCCCCTACTTCATCCCAACATAATGGCGTTCTACATTTTCTTCCATATAGTGCTTTATAAGGCAGCATGCTTATACTCGCGTGATAACTATTATTATACGCAAACTCTACTAAAGGTAGATGGTCTTCCCAGTTGCCCTTGAAATCTATCACATATGCCCTGAGCATGTCTTTCAATGTCTGAATTGTTTTTTCATTTTTTCCATCAATCTGTGGATGATACGCAGTGCTTAACTTTAACTGCATTCCCATTCTTTCTTAAAAACTCCTCCAAAAATTTAAAATGAAACGCGTATCTCTGTCGGACACAATTGATATCGGCACTCCATGTCTTGAAACTATCTTTTTGAGGTATAACTTGGCCAACTGATCCAAATTAAATCTGATTTTGATCGATAAAAATTGCGTTGACTTTGTTAATTGATCCATAATTACCCATATTACGTCATAACTCTTATGTGTAGTTGGAAGTCCTACCACAAAATCCATTATGATATGCTCCCACTTCTATTCAGGAATCTTTGACGGCTGTAGTATCCGTTCGGTCTTTGATGTTCTGTCTTTACCCTTTGACACGTTAGGCATCGGCTAACATACCCTACAACCTCCTTATTCATATTCTCCCACTAAAAATACTGACGCAAATCTTGATACATCTTTGTACTACCCGGATGTATCGAGTATCTTATACTGTAGGCCTCTTACAAAATCTCCTATTGTAATTCAGGTAATAAAAGTACCCAAAATCGTTCTTTAAACCTTATAAATCCCTTGTTATCCATTTTGTACTTGATCTCTTCACCGTCGGTCATCCGTTCTCTTATCCTTATATGTTCTTAATCCTTTTCTTGAGCCTCTTTTACTTTGTCTAATAAAGTTGGACTTGCCTCCATTCCTGACAATTTTTCTTCTGATTTCCTTGAATTTTTCACCTCCAACTCCATTCGAGCCATCTCTTTTACCAGCTCTTCTTGATTTGTCAATACAAATAATTTCTCTCTACTCTTTCTGCTTAAAGCATCTGCCACAACAATGACCTTCTCGAGATTATATAAAATTTCACAATCATGGTCTTTGATCAATTCTAACCATCTTCTATGTCTCATATTTAACTCTTTTTGTGTGAAGATATATTTTAGACTTTTATGGTCCGTATATATCTAGCATTTCTTCCTATACAGGTAATGTCTCCAGATTTTCAATGAAAACACTACAGCTTCCAATTCAATTTCATGAGTCAGATACCCCTTCTCGTAATCTTTCAATTGTCATGATGCGTACGCGATGACCTTACCATGCTGCATGAGTACACATCCAAAACCATTGTGTGACACATTACTATAGACTAAAAATCCCCACTTATCATCTGGTAAAGACAACACGGGTGCTTCACTCAGTCTCTTCTTTAATTCCATAAAGCCTTCCTCACACTTTTTCATCCAAACATATTTCATCGTCTTTCTCATTAAATTTGTTAGTGGGGTAGCTATCTTAGAAAAATACTTGATAAATCTATGATAGTACCCTGCTAACTCTAAGAAACTCCTCACTTCCGTCGGCGTCCTTGGTTGTTCCCAATTAATAACTGCATCCACTTTTGCTGGATCTACAGAAATCCCTTCCTTGTCAATAACATGACCTAAAAATTGAACTCTCTCTGACCAGAATTCACATTTTATAAACTTCGAATACAACTGCTCCTTTTTTAATATCTTCAATACTAACTTCAGATGCTCAGCGTACTCCTTAGTCTTAGAATAAACCAAAATGTTGTCAATGAATATAACCATAAACTTGTCTAAGTATTGCTTGAACACTCTGTTCATCATGTTCATAAATGCGGTTGGCGCATTCGTCAGTCCAACCGACATCACCCAAAACTCATAATGGTCGTAACGAGTTCTGAATATTGTATTCAGTATGTCTTCCTTCCTCACTTTTAATTCATAGTGACCGATCCTCAAGTCTATCTTCAAAAAGTACTTTGCTCCTTTAAGTTGGTCGAAAAGTTCGTCTATTCTAGGTAGCGGGCACTTGTTCTTAATCATAGTTTTGTTCAACTCTCGATAGTCAACACAAAACCTTAACGATCCGTCTTTTTTCTTGACAAACAGACTCGATTGAATATACTTCTTATCTAGCAAATTCTATAATTGTATCATCAATTCCTTCATCTTTGTAGGAGTCATCCTATACGGTGCTTTTGATATTGGCGTTATCCCTTACACTAAATCAATTACAAACTCTAACTCTTGATCTAGTGGAAGACCTAAAAAAAATTCGGGAAACACATTCGCAAACTCACTAACTACCGAAATCTGCCCCATTTCGATTTCCATTCTCTGAGTATCTACAATATAACCTTTTTTTAACTACTTCTTGGCCTTCATCATCATCAAACAACATGATTGTCTCGGCGATTTACTACCATAAAATACAATCTTAGACTTCATTGGGGTCTGAATGACAATCAATAACTGCCCTATGGTTAAACAACCAATCCATTCCTAGGATTACATCAAATTCTCCTGAGCGTGTCGAAATTAAGTTCACGCATAACTTATGCCCCCTTATTTCCGCACACAATTTCTATGTATGTAATCTACAGGGATTACTTATTTATTTTCCACTTCTATGTTCATTGGGTTTTCTAATTTCTCTCGAAGTAAATTTAATTTTCTAATAAAATCCTCACACATAAATGAATAGGTAACACCCAAATCAAATAATATGCAAGTATTTATATTATCGATCGAAATAATACCTAACACCATATCTTTAGATGCTACAGTGTCTTACACGATCATACTGAAAGTATGGATTGTTGGTCTGCCCTGCTGCACCGATCCCCCAACGGTTAGCTTGTTGTTGTTATTCCGGTTGCCACTTCGTCCGTCGTTACCCTTCTTCATTGGACAGTCCTTGAATCGATGATCTGCTACCCTGCACGAGTAACATCCTCTTTTCCTCGGCTGAGTACACTTTGGTGCAATATATCCCTCTTGGCCACAATTATAATACATCTTCTTCCTTTTCATACACTCCCTAGAGTGATTCTTACCAGAATTATCGCACACTCTCTTCTTCTGTGAAGTTCCCTACTAATTTCCTAAGCTCTTATAATTGCTTTCATTGTTCTACCTCCTCTTGTTGCTATTGCTACCACCACCGTTATGGTTCTTGTTTCCCCCATCATTCTTCCTCTTCTGCCCTTGATTATACTTGGTTAGGGCCTTATTTCCGTCCTCCACTATTATGGCTTTTTCTAGCAGTGCTGAAAATGAGTTAATTTGCAGAACTACTACTCTGCTGAAAATTTAGGGTTTCAGTCCTTACTAAAATCCCCTTGCCTTCCATACTTCGGTACCCACCTAGCGTGGAACAAATCTTGTCAATTCATTGAACTTGGCTGCATAATCTACTACTAACATGTTTCTTTGCTTGAGCTCTAAGAATTTCACTTTTATCCTTGCTTGTGTGTTATTCGAAAAGTATTTTTCGAAGAATAACTCTTTGAAATAAGTCCATGTGATTATCCCCTCTCCTGCTCTGCTCTTGTTGGTCTTCTACCAATAGTTAGCTTGTCCCTTCATCATGAAGGTGGCGAATGCTGCCTTTTGATCTTCTACGACACGTGCAACCTCGAACACCTTCTTTATTTCCACTACCCATGTTTGGGCTTCTATCGGATCTGTCGTTCCTCAGAACTCAGGTGGTCCTACTAGTTTAAAGTCCTTAAAATTTGTCAGTGGAGCGGTAGGATTTGGTGCCCCCGTGGCGTTACCGTTTCGATGGTGGAATGCTCCTAACACTAACTCTATAAATTCTTGCACTGGGTTCGGCGGTACCCATTTTACATTAACTGAATCTTCAGGTGATGGTAGTGGTGGTTGATTTCTTCTACGAGACGGCATTTTCTGTATAGAAGAAATTTTAAGTTATTATCTTTGTCTTTTATTTTATTATTTCACTCTTTATCATTCTTTAAAGCATTAACATTTATTTGTAAACACTTTAATCATCTAAAACACATAATCATAAACATAACTGCATTTATTTTCATATGTCAAATCAAAGCACTTTACATCGTAAGCATACTACTATAAATGCTACAATCCCTGCATGACTACAAAAGGTGGGATTTAAAAATAAACATATCCCACTAACTCCTAGAGTTAGGATTTACAAGCACAATAACCCTCTATCATCACAAAAATTGGGTTTTACTACATCTATATACATAATAAGACTGCTAAGTAATGTTATTAGTGCATGCCCTAGAGAACAACATCCTCGTGCTCTTGTTGTATAAGCCTGTCCACCACCCGATGACTCATAGTGTGCCGAATCTGGACCCTCGGATAACTCCTAATCCTGTCTCTCATCCTACTAAACACTGAGTTTAATGCAAAGTTTAGAGAGTCGATCATAGCCATCCTGGCTCGGACCTCCCCCTCCAGATCATCCACCCTCCTTGCAGATCTCACCCAAGCCTCCTCTATACGGATCTTGTCCCCGTTCTATAAATCGAACTCAGCTTTCATGGACTCATGTTCTACCTTTAACTCTGCCAGCTCTAGCTCTGACTCTCCCAACTTGGCCTGTAGCTCAGTATCCTGATCAACTAACTGATGGGTCAATACCCCAATGTACTCAACCGAGTCTTCACACTTTTGCACCTTTTCCTCTAACTCAGCAACATCATCCTCTAGTGCTGCTATCTTACTTTCATCATCCTGCTACTTCTCGATAAGATCAGTTTTCTTTCCAGATAACTAATACACCAATGCTTTGTATTGTTCCTCCATGTTTTGGTGGGTCTGATTTTCTTCCTCCAGTTCTCTGACTCTGTCATCTAACTCTATGTTCCTATTTGCCAATTGATCCACCAGATGATCCTTGGCTGGCAGCTCCTCTGGAGAAGCATAGTACTCCACCTCCTCTATGGCCTTAGCTATAAACTCATCAACACCAATTGGCTCCTCATTGATCTCCTCTGTCTCCTCAATTTCATCATCGTTGTGTGGTCTCATCACTTGCCCCCCCCCCCCCTACTACCTCTTCCTCGGAAGCCTGCTCATCATCTGTCTCAGCAACATGATCTTCCTTGGGATCACCCTCCAACCTCTACCACATCATCCATTTCAGTCTCTGGTTCAACTATAGTCGGCTCAACCCAGACAATATGCTTGTCAACAGGAGCATCCTCTACCACTCACTCACCTATCTCGGACATCCTACGGCCATAAACAAGAAACAACAAATCATCACACGTCAGAATCATAATAAAATATATTCATTGATGAAATGAAAATATATTTAACTGTGTTACCACTCGACTCAATGAATCTCCTAGATCAATCTCTTAACGTATTATATACGAGTTTAATTATGAGGTTATAACCTAGGTTTCACACCCTAAAGTTTATAACCTATGGCTCTGATACCAACCTGTTATGCCCCAAAATTCGGGTTATATAACATCGGGTTTAATGCTCACAATCCAACAACATCAAACACATTTTATAACTAAAGTGGAATATATATAAACATAAATTGTTCGTTACATCAAGTTCTACTAATGCCAATATCTATTAACATTTACATAAATACAACCCATACACTTTAAGTGTTCAAAAACTATACTAGTGAATTATAAACATTTATAAATTAACTAGTATGCATACTAATCTACTCTTGAACCTTCTCCTTGCCTTTATTCTTCTTAGAGATTTTTGGCTTGACTGTAAAATATTATGATATAGCAAGAGTAAGCAACTATTTTGCTCGACAAGTTTAAATAAACAGTAATCACAAATGATGTATATCATGATTGAAATAATAAATTTCTGAGATTTCAACAATATATAATATAGGTGAAAGAAAGAGATTCAAATTCAATTTAATAGAAATATTTGAGTCTTTATTGCTGAGTGGCCACTAAAGACCATGAACTAATGCTAAGGCATACCAGTCATTCAACAGACCTTTTTAGTAATTTGGTATTTGATGGGATCAACCTCTTGTACCCATATGTGTATGCATAACATTTAAACATCGGTACGCAAGTTCGATTTTTTGATAATAATCCCCTTATTATGGTTGTTCTTTCTCAGTCTTTATATAAGAGTCTGCACCAACTATTGGTTTGAATTTATTTTAACAATAATTAAATGATTGAATTTATACATGCAAGGTCTAACTAAATAATTAGCATAGGCTATTTATTCAACAGTTCATGAATGACATAACTTAAATGTTTCACAGTTCAATAATGCAACGGTCTTCAATTGCACCCAGGTACGAATAATAACAATAATATCAATTTGGGTTAATTTTCAATAATTAAACCACTTAGGGGTCTTGTAAAATAAATACAAGTCTGGGTATAGGAAACTTGCATGTAGTGTATTCTACTACTTACACAAGTTAACTTAACTCCCTTTGGAATGACCTAACATTCATAAGGTTGATTTTTCAATTAGTATATCACATAATGGTTCCTAATAATAACCTTTAAACAACTTACTTTTAAAGTATCTATCATTTAATCACATAATTAAACATTTAACAATTCCTTATACTTATAAATATTATCCTCATTTGATAATATTTAAATCACTTGATAAACATCTTAATCAATTAATAACCTTTAAACCTTCATCTAATATTATTAACCGTTTAATAATATTTAAGTCATTTTTTAATATTATTACTCATTTAATAATATTTTTTTCTATTATTATTAATTATTTAATAATATTTTATTTATTTTCTAATATTATGAATCATTTAATAATATTTTATTAAATTTTTATTATTGTTAATTACTTAATAACATTTTATTAATTTTTCAATATTATTATTTACTTAATAATATTTTATTTATTTTCTAATATTATTAATCATTTAATAATATTTTATTAATTTTTTAATATTATTATTTATTTAATAATATTTTATTTATTTTTTAATATTATTAATCATTTAATAATATTTTATTAAGTTTCTAATATAATTAATCATTTAATAATGGTGTATTAATTCTCTAATATTATTAATCATTTAATAATATTTTATATATTATTAATCATTTAATAATATTTTATTAATTTTCTTTTAATAATATTATTATTTATTTAATAATATTTTATTAATTTTCTAATATTATTATTCATTTAATAATACTTTGTTAAGTTCTAATACTATTAATCATTTAATAATATTTTTTTATTTTTTAATATTATGAATCATTTAATAATATTTTATTTATTTAAATTAAGTCTAATAATAATATTATTTCGTTTACATTTTTCTGACCTTCTTTGGTTTTAAAATATCCAACACGACCCGAAAAATAAATTTTTTTTTTTTTAAATTCTAGATCAAGGCCCTAGCCCTGGTCCCGCATAATCAAATTTTTCACTTTTTTTTCAGATTTTCCACCTCTAACACTTTTGATTCAATCTCCAATAAAATGAAATATACACATCCACATAACACCAAATTGGAATTGTTATCTTCGTAACTTAATGTTCTTCAATATTTTATAAATCGATCACTTTTTTGAAAACGTTTTTGAAATAAAATTTTGGATCGTTTGACTAGGGTTTTGAAATCAACATGTTTTATCACAATGACCATAACTTGCACATTTTACCACATTTTTTAAATATTTAAGTTGGGTTATTTTTATGACTCCTAGAACTATCTTTTAAGCCATAGAACTCATAAAAATAACAACCGCAACTCATTTTACAAACCATCAAACCATACCCCTAACTATGGTTTTTCGCTAGTAAACATGGTTAACAATACTTTCACACACATTCTAGCATACATGGACCTATATTACATCAACTGACCACGTAACTCATATATTATGCAACTTTAACAATTGATCTTCATTAACATTATAGATCTACTATCATATAGTATAAAAATAGGTTTTATACCGTTAAAAATACATTTTGACCATATAAACTACATATTGACCATAGAAAAATGATTTTGACCATAAAAAAATATATTGAGCATACGTGGGCATATAGATACACATGCATCATTAAAACTCATTTCTTATACATTCAAATCCTTCATGGTTCCACAACACACAAATCTCCAACAACCAACCATGGCCAAACTATCAAGATCTATTATTAAAACATAAAATGAAAAAGAGCTAGGTAAAGAGTACTTTTAAACCTTATAGATCTTGATGCTCTTTTCCTTCTTCTTCCATAATATGAAAAAATGCTAGATGACATACACTTACTCCTCTTGAGCTCTACCCGAAATGCTAGTTTTTTCTCTCTCAAAGACTTATCTCACAAAGCTCTCGAGGAAACTCCCTCAAGAACTCTCTCATTTCTCTCTTTGGTGAACTCACAAAATGACCAACTCTTTTATGCATTGGTGATGCACTATATTTATAGGGAAATGATAAACATGCTTAAGCTTATCTAATCAACTAACACTTAGTCAAATAGCTCACTAATCTCACAAAATAAGATCCACTTTTTAGGGGACTTGATGTGCATTGGGAATGCTTTCATTTGAGTAATTTAGGAAATTTGGAGCAATGAACCAACCTAGGGTTCCCCCCCCCCCCCCAATTTTTTTATTTATTTTATTACTTACACACACACACACACACACACATATGCATTGATTGGGCCAAGCATTGGATCATGGAATTAATTCCTTTGGGCTCATTTCCTCCATTGGTTGGACTACACAATAATTAATTTCATTTGGGCTCCCAACAACAATTAAATTGAGCTAACATTATTAGTTTGTAAGGCTATAAAATAACTCAAGTGGTGGGATGTAACCCTTTAATTCAATTAGGCTAGGTTAAACCACACTTAGACTAACATATTAAATAACACAATTAAGTTAATTAATTAATTCAATTAGGCTTACCTTTTATAGCATTATTAGATTACCACAAATTGGTTTAACTACAAACCCTAGCTCATACTATGGCTTGGCTTGTTTAATAAATTTTCTTGTTAAAAAAAATTATAGTTACACATAGTATTTCATCAATTACATAGGTGTTTAATTGATTCGTACAAAATTCACTTTATTGATAATTAGTTATAAATTATAATTACAATGTGATCTAAAATTTGAGCTCATTACTGCTCCTATATTGCTTCTTCAACTGCTGAACTTTGCTTTGAATCTCCCTTTTCGTCCCAACTCCTTGCTCTGTCTTCCCTCCCCTTTAAGCTCTTTTAGATCTGGAATAAAAGTACCTTCGGTAACTTCCCTGGGTCCCACCATGACAGTAATTGACCAACTGAATACGCAATACAGTACAACTGCACCCAACTTCAGCGCAGTTGCACCAGAAGCTGCTACTTGATTGTTAAGGGGTCCAGGGAAGTTGCGGTCTTGCATAGCGTAGTTGCGCTTTTCATGCTGAAAAATTACTGTTTTGGCCCTCGATCTTTTTTCCTGCGAAATAAGAAAGAAACGTAAAAATCAACTCCTATTAACTATAATAATACTCGAAAATCTACAAATTATCAAGTCAAAAATACTAAATTTATGAGTCTAAAGCCCACTCAACCCAAAAACTTGTTGCCTAATTTCTTACTCACAAAGTTCACTCAAGTATACATTGTCAGTCTGTAATATTATGGCAAGCATAGTATTGTCTCACGAGAATTTGCATTCAATAAATACAATGAAAATAAGCTTTGATTAAAATTAATCTTAATTATACACATGATTAAAGATGGTTGAAATTTAATTACAAATGATTTAATAATAAAAACTTTTAACGACCAATTATTCAAAACTCAGATTAAAGACTTAAGACTACAACTTCATTCTATACTTCAGTTAAACCTTTTATTTACTTATAGTTATTATGCTTATAGAAGGATTGTTAACCAAGAACTCTTTATACTATTTATGTTCATCTCTCAATGTTCACATAAACGAATCACCGTAAATCTACCGGTTAAGGAATATAACTAGAGAGAATGTCCTAATTAATCAAAATACTATATCTCTATATGAGTTAAATTAACCGGTGATGGGTCTTCAACTTTCAGTTTATTTATTTATTTTCATGATAAAAATTATTAAGAAAATAAGATTAATTAAAATTAGAATCCTCTCTATAGGATTAATCTTATTTAATATATCTTACTTGTTTTGACCAAAAATATTTTCCAAAAACTTATTGAGTTAATATTTTATTAACCTTGATAAATTAATATCAAGTGTTATAAATGTTTATTCATAAAGTAACATTTTTTAATGCAAGGAGAACTCTTATTTTTTATTTTTTATTTTTTAGTTTACAATACCAAAAGAAGCTTAGCAAAAATAAATTTTATTTCATCCAAAATCTTTTACTTGGTCTGAAACTATATTGATACATAAATTTGGAAATTAAAATTTGTGTGTATGCATGAGCTTGTGAATTTTTCTTTCTCTCTCCTTTGTCCACACCAACCATGAACTAAATGTACTAAAAGAAATTTCTCCCTCCTTACAAATATATGTATTTGTGTATGTGTGCATGATGATGGGTTTACTATATTATTTCTCTTTCCTCACAAATGTATGATATATATTTGTGTATGAGTGCATGCTGATGCTTTCTCTCTCATCAAATATATAATATATGTTTGTATGAGTACATACTGATGACTTTACCATGGACATTTCTCTCTCCTAATAAATGTATGTATATGATATATGTTTGTGTGTGTTGGAGCCATCAGATGGGTATAACCATGATCTTTCTCTTTCCTCTTTAATTGGTGCGTTGAATTTGAATATGGTTGGTTGTGCAGTCCGGGCGTTCCATTTAATTGATTAATCCGTGTGATATATTAAATCTGAGCCATTAATTCTTTAGTAGCACACGCCTATCCGTTGATCAAATCAGTTCCGAAGCTTCAGTTTTTCTATAAATAGAAGGCACACCCCTTCATTTCTTTTAACCAATTCCAATAGAAAAGAAAATATTCTCCTTGCCTACATACTCTCTAAACAGCTTTCAAAGTTCTCTTCTCTCAAAGTTATTATCTTATTTTGAAGAAAAAAATTGATCGAAGTATTTGAGATACATTATTGTGCTATATTAACTGTTATCTCATACTTGTTTATATTTATAGATATACAAATATAAATTATTATACACATTTATATATATATCTATATTTTTTCTATTATATCAAATAAATATTTAGTTATCGCATATTGCTCGACTAAGTAGCCTTACTTAAAGTGATCACATCATAGATCAAATATATCAATACATATAGATTTGAGTAAAATAAATCTATTTGTTATATCAAGTATTATTTAAACTGCTTTATTTATTATACTTGATATTTGTCATTACAATTGTTTGATCGCTAAATTCGGTTATTCATAAAATGCTTATTGCATAATATAACTGTTATTTATCTGCTTAATTTAAGAGCACTTTATTCTCTATAAAAGTTATTTGAACTTTTATATCTGAACTTAAGATTTTATCTGCTTAATTCAAGAAGCATTTTTTTATTTATAAAGGTAAAATTAACCTTTATAAATCTACATTGAAATTTTATATCTGCCTATGTAAAAAGCATAATTCAAAAACTATTATTTATTGAAAAATGTTGTTTTATTGATTTTATATTTCTGTAAGAAAAAGAGAGTGATCCTTTAACCAAGACCATAGTTTCAGATAGGTCAACGGGTAGTTGGGTCTCTATAATGTACTTGTGAGATGAAGGACAAACTTCTTCTTTTAAGACCAGATTATAAAACAAAAGGTTAAGTGAGTTAATTATCTTTAAATATGTGAGAAAAATAGAGTGATTCTTTTACCAAAACCAGAGTCTTAGAGAGGTCAACGAGTAGTTGGGTCTCTAGTGTACTTGAGAGGTGAGTGATAGACTTCTTGTTTCAAGACCAGATTATAAAATAAAAATTTAAGTGAGTTAGTTGTCTTTAAATCTGTGAGAAAAATATAGTGATTCTTTTACCAAGACCAGTCTTAGGAAGGTTAACGAGTAGTTGGGTCTCTAGTGTACTTGTGAGGTAAGCAACCGACTTCTTATTTCAAGACCAGTTTTTAAAGCAGAACTAGACTCAAAAACGGTACAATTACGTTTGAGGAAGAAGCGGGGATGTGACATCCCAGATTTTTTACAAGATTTCTAAATAAGGATCTTAGTTAATTAAATAAAGGTTAGAAGTTAAAACCTAGTTTGGAATGACAGAAAGTGTAAAGAATTGATTAAATTTATTTTAGTGTTTAATCAGTGTGTAAGAATGACCTATGTGGTTTAAATTATAAAGAGAGACTCTTGATATAGCAAGGGCCCTATAAAGGTTATAAGGATTCATCATTAATATAAGGTACATTAGTGACTTGACAGATAAGGAAATTATAATAAACATAATTTACTACAAATGAATGAAAATGGAATGGATTTAAGATGTAAATGACAGAAATGAGTAACTACGATTAAATAGTCAGAAATAAATTATTATAAGACACCGTGTAGTGTCAAAATGAGGTAGGTTGAATGTGTGTGTGTGTGTGTGTGTGTGTGTGTATGGAAGGAAAACTAAGAATTTGAAAAAAGTTAAGAAGATGAAAGAAAGTGTAAATTAAGTTTTAGTTATGAACATTAATAACTTGCTTAATGAATAGGCATTGAGAGGCTAGGTTACGAGAATGACAATGTAAGGTAAGTCAGAATGTGCAAAAATGATATAATAGTTTAGCCTAATTTGTATATTAGGAATTTACTGTGTAATAAAAGTTATAAGATTTAAAATTTGAAATTTATTTAATGAATAGACATGAATTGATGGAATTAAGCTGAGTAGTTACGGTGTATAAATACAGAAGATAATACTTTCGTTGAGGAGTAAAATGAGTTAAGAAGGTATGTATGATGCAAATTAGCAAATATGTATAATGTAAATGAATGTAATGACCTAAAAATTATAAAATGTTAATATAAATGGTAAAAGAAGTTGATTTTTGAAAATTCGAGTAGGGTTCGTTTTTCAAAAAAGTGAATTTATGAACACGTGAACGTTTTTACTATTTGAAACAAGGGCAATTGGAATTTACTAAATGTGTAAAAAGGGAAAAGATAGTAAAGAATTATAAATGTAATTCTAGCTAAGGAAAATGAATTAAGCAATTTAAATGAACTGCGTAAAAGCAGTATGAACGGGAAATAATTACCTAAATGATAGACTGAAAGAAAAATCAATCTAAATGAGCATGAAATGGATTAATGGAAAGAAATTTAGAAACATTCCAAATTTGGAAAATACTTAAAAAGGAAAGTTTCCTTATAGAAACTTTCCATAAAAGGAAAGTCTAGCAAAAATGACTTTTGACCAAAATGCCCTTGACAAATTAAGCAATGACCTATGTGTCCTAAGCTATGAAATAACCAAAATTTCCTTGACTAAATGTGTAAAATGACCAAAATACTCTTTGTTAGAATTAACTATAGTTGAGATAACTTAACCCAACTTGGGTTAAGTCTCATATAACCTAATTTAAGCAAAGCAAGTGAGCTTTTCTTCATTATTTAGGTTTGCTGGAAATTAAGCCCTAGGAGAGAGAAGAGAGGAAGCCATGAAAAACAAGAAGAAAAGCTTGAGTTTTGTAAAGCTTGGATGCTTGAATGATCATGGAGCAAGAAGTAAAGATGAAAACCTCATCATAGTGAAACTTTAGTTTATGTATGTCTATGCACGTATTTATAGTTAAAAGGTAGAGTTATGAAAGATTATGTGTTTAGACTTGGAAGTTCATGGTGAAACCTTAAGATATAAGATTAAATATGATGGTATGATGTGTATTTATATGAAAGAGAGCATGTGAAATACTTTAATGTATAGAAAGTATAATTTTGAAAGCTAAAACTAGCTTTGGTAGTAATATGTTCATGTAAACATATTTTGAAAATAAGTGAACTTGGAATAATTCATATATGTGTAGTATAAGTCTAAAAAGTTGGTAAATGAACTTTTTAATGAGTATATGGAAAGTGGAGTCTAAGAATTGAAAAATGAATTTTATGAAAAATTATGTTAAGTGGATGAAAATCCAACTCAAGGGTGATTTTTGGCAATTTTGAGTATTTAATGGTGAAATGAATTCAATTGACTTAGTTTTATGAAGTTACATGTGTTTACGTTGATTTGGTAGTCAACGGATTAAAGTTAGAATAAAAATGCGTTTCGAGCGATCGAAATCGATCGTTTCGACCTAAAACGAGTTTTTGCGGACAAATCTCACCATGTGCAAAGTTAAGTGTTTGAAAGGACTAGATAAGGGTTATATAATGTATATAAGCTAAATCAAGTGTTAGAATAAATGTTAGAAGTGAATGGCTAAAAATACTAGTTGATGGTTAAGTGTAAAAAATGAGTTTTATTGTAAAAACGAGTTTAAATGCCCTTTTACGGGCTAATGCTTTGATAATTTTAAGATGTCAAATGAGCTAAGTTGTATTTTTATAAAATACTATGTAGTAAGGTCTAGCTATGGTTCAAATTTGAGCTTAATGTTATGTGAGATGAATGAGTTAAAAATCAACAAAGTGGCTGCAAAAATCTATTTCCAGGATTCTGAACACTACGCCTAGGCGCAATGTTTTGCACTAAACACTGCGCCGGGGTGCATTCAACTGAGAGGATCTCGTCCCCAACGAGTTCAAAGCTCACCGGGACGCAGTGCCCTGTACCCGAATTTTTTTTTAAAGTGTCCGAAAAGCTATGTTTTGCTGTGGTATGATAGAAATAGGTTATATAAACCCTAAATTGATAAAAAAAAAAAATTGGTTAATGTAAAAGATGTTAAGGTATAATGAAACAATGAATGGTATAATATAACATACCTAAAGCTAAGTGAAAATATGTTTATGGTTGTGTAAAGGGGTCGATAATGAGTTAGGATGTACTATTAATCTATGTAATGTGTAATACATCAAAAGTGTAATGAATAGAGACTAGTGGTCTAGTATTTATGGTTTAAGCTAAAAGAATTATGTAAAGTGTTATGACCCTGTAATGATATATAGGTTGTATGTTGACAGATATAATTCGAATTAGCAAGCCGACGTGATAAATGATATGAAAGACATTCAAGAAGCATAAGGGTTTATAAGGGTAACGTGTATCAGGCAAGTTTTTCAGAACTTGTTGAAATGTAGTAATTGTTCTATGTGAACTACTTGACAGACTACGTGTTGTAATTATGTTTGAAATGTGCACTTCATGCTATTATGTGTTTTAACTGTTAAATGCAATATGTGACATTTATATTTTGAAAATGCAAAGCATGACAGATATGCTGTATAGATATATGCATAATAAAAAAAGGTATGACGCATGTATATAAAATGCAAGCATGAAAGGTGTTAACTGTTAAACTTGTTAAGCCGACTTACTCACTCTTGCTTAAACTGACATTTTCAGCTAAGTACGAGAAGGTCGGAGGTTCCGGTAATACTAAAGGGTAAGGAATGTTAAATGCGTAAAGCCGAACGAAGGAATATTGTTGTTATATAAATTGTGTAATATGACAAGATAGATAGGTAAATGTAAACCTATGAAGGTGTAAGTTGAACAAAGTTTTAATTTTTATATTAAACTTTGTTCTTGAAACGAGATGTATGTTTTGTAAAGCTATTAAGATAACTATGTATGTAAGTGTTAATTAAAGCAACTTGTAATGAGGTACAATTAATGTATCATTGTAAGTCGAGTAGTGATATGTAATAAACTCGCATGTATGGAACAAATATGTGTAAGTAAGGTTATGTATGGATAGTTATGAATGGTGATTGTATTCACAAGATAAGTTAAATTAAATCATAATTTATATAATTTTGAAATGTAATAGACTAGGTCATGATTTATGTATTTATGATATGAGTTCTAGTATAAGGAATGTAAAGGTAATGATTCTGAGACAGATTATAAATGTAAGTTAAATAAACAGGTTTATGAACTGTATTATGATTGTATGATATAGCTTTAAGTAAAAGGTTATGTTTTAACGTACGAGATCGCCTGTAGCATATGAGGGGTTTCGGGGACGTCACAGGGGAGCTACTGTCCAAGAAAAGTAGTTGTATGTATAATTGAAAGTTGATCTATAAAACCTTGTAAAGGCTTCTCCGCCTATTGAAGGAAAATTAATTACTGATAGTAATAGGATCTCAAGTCCTGGAGATGAGCTTGAGACTGGACGCAGCAACATACCCGAGCTGTATGTTGTGAATCAACTAAATCTCTATGCATTGTGTGACTGAATTTTTACTCTCTTGCATATTAATTTATTACACTGCAAATTAATTAATCAAAATTCAAAAAGGCTTAAGATATTTTTTAATCGGTAATAATCTATTCAATCCCCCTTCAAGATTATTATTGGACTTTCAATTGGTATCAGAGCAGTGCTTTTTAACATGTTTGTTGAGTAATTACAAGCATAAAAAAGAGTAGATTCATCTATGGCCTACACAAATGCTACCGATTGCGGAGAAGGATTATCCATATCCAAACCCTCACTATTTGATGGCACAAATTTTACCACCTGGAAAAATAAATTCAAGATCTATGCCAAATCACAAAGAATCAAAAATTGGCTTATAATTAAGGCTGCAAATGAGTCGAATCGATCCGAATTTTAAACTGCTAAGATTCGACTCGTAAGGTTAAATTCGTACTCGGATTCGAATTATATTTGAAAAATTTTACTCAAATTCAGTTCGACTCAAATTTTCGTTACTCGAATTCGATTTGACTTGGATCGAATTATATTAAATGTACTCATGAACTTCATATTCAAACTCGAATTCGAGTCTTCACATAGTAATTATTTTTATAATACATATAATTATTAATTGAACTTATTATTTTACTTAGAAATGAAAAAAATATAATTATAATTACACTTTAAATATATAAAATTAAAATTAAAATTATAAATAAAATAAAAAAATAATAACTAATTATTCAAATTTTGTTTAATTATGTATATATTA
Source organism: Hedera helix (assembly GCA_947179155.2). Taxonomy (NCBI): domain Eukaryota; kingdom Viridiplantae; phylum Streptophyta; class Magnoliopsida; order Apiales; family Araliaceae; genus Hedera; species Hedera helix. The sequence goes on along the minus strand of OX359275.1, from coordinate 19,298,415 downwards.
TAAGAGAATGTATCGAGTATCTATTCGAATATATATCAATCGATTATTTATCAGATCATGATTAAAAATTCGAGTAGTTTGAATCCTAAACGAGTCGAGTATAACCTTATTCAGATTCTACTCGTATTTTTATTTGAACTATTTTTTGTGCTCAGATTTGGATCATATTATTAACGAATTCGAGTTTCACTCACATTTTTTTGAGTCGAGCCTGAATGAAGCCCGAACTGTTTGGTTCGATTTGCAGCCCTACTTGCAATAGAAGGAGGTGTGAAAATTTCTTTAAAAATTATAGAAGAAAATATCATTGAAAAAAATGCTGATGAGTTCACTATTGAGGATAAAGAGGCTATGAGCATCCAGAGCCAAAATGGTGCTGACTAGTGCTCTTATTGAAAAATAGTACAAAAGAGTTAGCAATTGCAAAAATACTAAAAGAAATTTGAAAAAAAATTGATTGTAACCTATGAAGGAACCAATCAAATTAAAGAAATCAGAAAAGATGCTCTAATCCAAAAGTATGAAAGTTTCAAGTTAGAAGAAGGTGAAAAATCATTAATATAGAAACTCGCTTTTTCAAAATCATTAATAAACTAGAACAACTTAGGAAAGCATATACAACAAATGAGAAAAATAGAAGAATTCTCAAAGCTCTTCCATCCTTTTGAAAAATGAAGGTCACAACCATCAAGAAAATGCATGATCTAACCACTTATCCTCTTGATAGCCTTATTGGAAATCTTCATGCTCACAAAGTTGATATGTTTGTTGAAAAAGCTAAATCTGATACCGATCTTAAGAATAAAAGAATTGTTTTCAAAGCTCTACTTATAGATCAAGAAAGCGAGAATGAGGAGTTGAATGAAGAATTCTTGCGCTTGGATAATAATAAAGTTGCATTTCTATCCAGACAACTCAAAAGAGTGATCCAAAGTAAAGCCAGAAAATATGGAAAAGGCTTTCTAAAGACAAACAACAACTTTAACAACTACAAAGGCAAACAGACCTTCAAGCCAAAAGTACAAGGAGGAAATTTCAGAATAAACAACAACAACAACAATTTCATAAACATTAGCTCAAATGAAAATTTAAACGTATGTTTTAAATGCAAACAGTCTGGTCACTTTAAAAGGACTGTCCAAAACTAGCTAACAACAAAGTGCTAGTGGCTGAAGAAGGCTGGGATCTAAGTGACGATGAAGAAGCTGCTAAACAAATCGAAAAAATTATAAATTTATGTTTAATGACAGAAAATGATCCATCATCATCAAAAACTGAGGTAAATTCTGAATTATCATGTATTTCATCACATACCTTAGATAATCTAACTGAAAAACTTTATGAATTACAAGAAGTTTATAATTGTTTATTTGAAGATAATGAAATTATTAAAGAAGATTTTATTAAACAAAAAATTTCATTAAAAAAACTAATCAGAAGTAATAAAAATCTTGAAATAAAAAATTCGAATTTAATCATTGTTAATAAAAATTTAAAAGAAGAAAAAGAAAAAGATTTTTCAAAAATTTTATTACTAAAGGAATATTTAGAAAAATTGAGAAAAGTAAACAAATACTTTGAGATAGAAAATTTAACGCTTATTATTTTTAATGAAAATCTTGAAGTTGAAAATTCAATACTTGGTTTAATTAATGGCAACACTCAATTACAAAATCAATTGTTAAGTGAAGATATTTAAAATATTAAACTTGAAAATTTATCTTTAAAATTAGAACTAGAAAAACAAAATGAAGATTTTGCCTTAAGAGATCAAACTGATTTATTAACTAAAGAGCGTAACGATTTACACACTATAGTTCTTAAATTCACAAAAAGGAAACAAAATCTTGATGTTATATTTAGTCAACAAAGATGTGGATTCAACAAAGAAAGATTACGATATATTGGAGAAACTAGTAAAACAAAAGATAAAGGACTCTATCATGTTAAAAGTAATAATAAAAGAAAGTCATACATCTCCTTTTACTAAATATTTTTACTGTAACATAAATGGTCATTATATTCACATGTGTAATGATCGGAATGGAAAATATAAAGGAAAAATGATTTGAGTACCAAAAGGAACTTACACTTCACCAATTATTATTAAAAATGCAAGAAAAGAATTTGTATTCATCAAAAATATTCAAGATATAAAAATAGAGTAAAAAATGCATTTTATAGACCTGTTGCTATTAATAAAATGATTATATCAACTAAGCCTGATTATCATGTACCCAGATTTGTAAAAGGAAGCACAAGTGTTCCTTATACAAAATGAATAATTTACCTAAATGACTCTTCTTATTAAAGGGTACCAGTTTGTGAATTTAGTATTTGCTACAGGTATGTCTTGCAGCTGACTATAGTAAAAGCAAATGGTATCTCGATAGTGGTTGTTCAAGACACATGACCAAAGACAAATCTAAATTGAACAACATACAAGCTATAGACTATGGCGAGGTAACCTTTGGAGATAACAACAAAGGTAAAATAATTGAAATTGGAAGTGTTGGTGATAAACACAACAATTTCAAATGTTCAATTAGTCACGGGACTTAGGTATAATCTTCTATCCATTAGCCAATTATGTGATAGCGGTTTTAAAATAACTTTTAGTCCCCATAACTGTTCAATATTTGACCAATCTGGTAAATTGGTTTTATTATGTCCTAGAAATCAAAATGTGTATACATGTGATCTAGATGCATATTCTCACCTAGATAATGTTTGCCTAGTTTCTGCAAATGATGATTCATGGCTTTGGCATCGTAGATTAGGTCATATCAACATGAAACTAATTAACAACATTGCATCTAAAGAACATGTTTGTGGTTTTCCAAAAATAAAGTTTTTAAAAGATCATATTTGTGAAGCCTGTGAATTGGGAAAATAAATACATGCATCTCACAAACTCAAACTGACAGTATCAACTTCTCGACCTCTAGAACTCTTGCATATGGACCTAATTGGACTTATTCCTAAACATAGCATGGGTGGTGTTGTATACATTTTAGTTTTGGTTGATGACTATTCTCGATTTACATGGATTGATTTTCTGAAATTTAAAAATGAAGTAATAAATTCTGTTGAAGGTTGTTTGATTTGATGATGATGACTGTTGTGCAAAAAGGATTGTTCTAAATGTGCTTATGTGCTTACTTGATTCTGTGCGTAGATGTTCTAAATGTGCTTATGTGCTTACTTGATTATGTGCGTAGATGTTCTAAATGTGCTTATGTGCTTACTTGTTTATGCGCACAGTTTGTCTAAAAGTGTTTATGTGGTTATTTGACAAAGTGATTATATGTTAATCTAATTATGTGCTTACACTATTATTGTTAGAGTTTATGCCCTAGAGGCTAATTATTTGATGTAATTGCTTAACATTTTTGATATTATATTTGATTGAATAAATGGATTATTTTATTATGATTTCATTTACTGCGTTATATAAATGTTAACATAATAAAAGTCCTTAGAATAATGATACGAATTATATAGCTTTAAGTATGTGACTTGAACATGAGATTATATAATTATAATTAGTATCATTGTTCTTAAATGTCCCTAGTCGAGTATCATTGTTAATGGGACAACAATGATGCATTGAGACTAGTATGTGGATTGATTGATGGCCAAATCTCATTGGTCATAAATATATGAGATATTTGAGTCAATGCATAGGTACATGTTAGAGAACAATGTACTGGACTGACCCACCATGAGAATTCTACATGGAGCATTATGCAAAGTGTCATAAGAAATTCTTATAGTGACAATGATGTAATGATCCTCCGACCTGAAGTCACTATATTATTACACGAGAATTTGTGTACTTTGATATCATCAAATGTCACCTTTAATATGGTGGACAATAAAGGTGATTATTGGGTACATCATGAATCGTGTGAGGAATATGAGTGATCTAGATGGAATTTAACCCTCCTATATATTAGGGGTGATATCCATAGGCCTCTTGATTGAGTAGGACTATGAAATGCATGGCCATGCTCAAATATTGATTTGTTTCATATAGTCTACTCATTGATCAAGAAAACTCAGATTAAATTATGAAGAGTATGACACATTCCATGCCTCGAGTTTAATCTAGGATATAAGGTTAAAAGGATTAAATTACATTGAAACATTGGTCACGAAAAGGTTGTATCGAATCACCGATCTTATTATTATTTGGGTAGCAGTGATGCATTACTAGATGCCGCTCACTATTTATAATTTTATAATATGATTTTAAAATTATTGCCAACATAATAATAACCTATAGGGTCACACACTTAGAACGTAATTAAAAGGGAATTAATTTAAATTTTAAGTATTTTAAATATGTCAATATGATTGATAGTATTTAAAAATTACGAATTTAAATTAATAGGATAATTTGTATATATGTATATTAATTAAGTAAGACTTAATTAAATATAATATATATAAATTCGGATTTTATTTTTCTATTTGTTTTAGGTTTTAGTTAATTCCTATTAACTACTATATATATGATATATCAGTAGTCTAAAAGTCACGTAAGGAAAAACTAAAACCCTAGCCGCTTTCAGAAAGAGGCTAGAGAGAAAAATAGGTTAGAAATCCTGATCTTGGTGGCTAGTACCGCAGATTCCTTTTGCTGCAGATCGTGGGACGATTCGCGAAGCGTTCGTGTGGATACTGTAGAGACGCAGTCGCTGGATTGCGTTGAAGATTCGAAGCCGTTCCAGAATTCCATCGTCTTCTCAACATCTCAGATAATCGGTAAAATAATCTAAACCTCTGATTAATCTGTTTTCGCATGGATCCTGTCTTAGGGTTTCGGAAATTTTTTAAATTCCGCTGCTTTCACTGTGTCGAAACCCTAACAATTATGGGTGTATGATATATATTACCTATTTCAAATACTGTGATGTGCACACTTGTATAGCACAAATATGATCTTATTATATACTATTTGCTGCTTATTAAAGAGAATGAAAGTTATCTGGTTAAAATGTTGTAAAGTCCTTTTTAGATATATGTGTACAAAGGACTTAGATTTCAAATATCAGAAATGTTAGGTTGATCTTTTAATAGAAGTCACTCTGCATAAACGATGTATGAGAGTTGCATAAGAATGAATCACTGTTGAATTTGTGCATATCAGAGTCTGTAAAAGTCCTTTCAATATGTAATGATGTAATAATGTAATAAAGGACTTAGTTAGAAAAAGATCAAATATGTTAGGTTGATCAGTCTCTATGATCGTAGAATGGACTCTACGATTCCAAGCAAAGAAGACTCAACGATTCGGCATGATCGTAGAGTGAAAGGTACGACTCTCAGCCCGGACGACTCTACGATCATCAAAGAGAGACAAACGTGCAAGAAGTCTACAGAATATTCATACAAAATCGAATAACTGATCAAGTACTAATCGTAGAGCTGAACTCTACGATCGTCGAACAGACAGCCAAGCTAGCCTGCAGAAAACGCTGAACCAAAGAAGAGATATACTCTACGATATACACGCTCTTGCAAGATCGTAGAGTAAAACTTGAAGAGCAACCACATACAACTGAATTTTGTACCGTTAGAAGAAGTCGTAGAGTGGAACAGAATGACAAGACAATACAGAAGATTGTTATACACATGGAATAATCGTTGAGTAGAATTAAAGGATGAAGCAACAAAAACTACAATTCAACGATTTCACTAAAAAGCACGGCAGTTCACAAACTCTACGATTTGAACAAAAGGACAAGATCGTAGAACGAAATCATAAAGCAAAGCACTGCAGACAAACTCTACGATCTGATCACAAAAGCAAGATCGCAGAGTAAAAGAGAAGTACGCTCCATCTCCACCATTTACCCGACATACTTCAAATGACGAGTGGAGATGAATTTGTAGAGTCCAAATGAGCAGACTATCACTCTACGATCTCAATAAGCAGCAAAGAATCATAACTGCAATATAGTGTGAGAGAAAAGAGAATACTCCCCGCCCAGATTCAAGAAAGAGTAAGTGCTCTTTGGAAATCAGATGCATGTCAGAGTCAACAGAAGATTCTGTGCCTAAACGACTATAAGTCAGGACCCACTGCTCAGGAAGATGGTGAATAAAGTCAGAAATGGGACATCTCTGGATGCATCAGAACAGTTGGTTCTAAAAGTCAAGGAAGGTATTTATTGATGAATCAGAAAATTAATTAACAAAGGAAATAATAATCCTTGCTGAACAAATCTGGGTGTGCAACGGCTATAAATTCAGAGAAAACTGAGCTACAGGTCAATATATCAGAGCATGTCAGAAAAGGGAAAATCACTGACACAAGCGGCAAGAAAGTCAAACATCGAAGATATTTAAGATCTGCACAAAGTCAAAGGAAACCAACGGGATTTATCTCAACGGTAAAATATGCTCAGAGATATAAAGGTGTACATAACAAACAGAAAAGTTGTTGTTGAAAAAGCTACGAGAGAGATGATGGTAGACAACAACCGATCGTAGAGTGGAACAGAAAATGAATATGCTGAAGGACTCTACGATCCATCAGAACACTAAACACTGAATTGAGAGAGACATAGAGATAAATAACTCTATTACAAGAGAAGTGTTTAGAGCTGCTAGGTACATGGAAGAGAGAAGCTTAAACGCCAACTTGATACATACATGGTAGCAACTGAGTACCAAAAGAAAGGAGCTTCACAGTCATCTCAGAAGCCCATCTCGAGAAGCTATAATCTGTCTATGATAAAAAGGAACAACTGAGTACCAAAAGAAAGGAGCATCACAGTCATCTCAGGAGTTCATCTCGAGAAGTTATCAAGTACCAAAGGAGCTGAAGTACAAAAGCCTACCAGCACAATGGGTGATCACCAGAAGATATTGAGCATATAAAGAAGTCAAGCATCATTGCCGAACTCAATATTATCCCAGGAATGATCACACCCTGCTACTGAGTGTTTAAAGACAATAGGACTTAAAATACAACTCAGTAGCAAATCCAACCTCTTTCAAACAAACAGGGGAGCTAAGTCTGTTGGACTTGAAGAGGGAAGACGTCCTTGTCATAGTGACTAAAGGAGTCAAGTCTGCTGGACTTGAAGAGGGCAGTAATGTCCTTGTCTTTGTGACTAAACTAATCAAGCCTGCTGGGTTTGAAGGGTTCTTAGTGAACCAGAGTTTCCAGGCTAATGAGCTTGAAGGGTTCCGTATGAACCATCCTTAGTCGATTTCCTACTCGTTGTAGTAAAAGAGTGGAGTAGGAGTTATTCAGTCTCCGAACCACTTAAAACTCTCGGGTGTTATTTACTTTCAGTCATTTACATTCTGTCTTTTATATATATATATATATATATATATATATATATATATATATATATATATATACATATGACCTGTTAATTGATTTACCTAACAAGTGGCTTTCTCCAATTTAGTCTTAACTCAACGGAGAAGTTCTACAAATCTTTAAGGGGTGTTTTCAAACTAATATTCCGCTGTGTAAATAAACATTAAGTAAATGAATTACTTGGTAATGAATTCTTAAAGTGAAAATTTCTAATAGATCTATTCAACCCCCCCCCCCCCCCTTCTAGATCACTTGTGTGCCTCTGGGAACTAACAAATTCTTTTTCTGCTTTGTACAAGAAAATTAAAAATCAACAGGGAAGTTCTATTGTGTATATTCGTTCTGATCAATGAAGAGAATTTGACAATTCTAATTTCATTATGTTTTGTGATGAGCACAGTATAAGTCACAACTTTTCTGCTCCTTACACAACATAGTCAAATGGTGTGGTTGAAAGGAAAAATTGAACCTTACAAGAAATGGCTAATACTATGTTAAATGAGTATCGTCTTCCTAAATATTTTTAGGCTGAAGCAGTGGCAACGTCCTATTATATTTTAAACCGAGTCTTATTAAGATCAATTTTGCTTAAAACTCCCTATGAGTTTTATTATAAAAGAACTCCAAAAATAAATTATTTTCATATTTTTTGAAGTAAATGCTTTATTTTAAATACAAAAGGACATTTGTCAAAGTTCGATCCCAAATCTGATGAAGGAATATTTTTGGGATATTCACTTAATATTAAAGCATACAGAGTTTTCAA